>JARHVA010002419.1:1475000-2040000 GCA_037957365.1 Torreya grandis
CCTCATCATGTGAATTGGGACACTGTTTTGTGAACTGTCCATCCATAAGTGTGCTAACCATTTTTGCATCCTGCATATTGAACCTCTCCACTACCTTATTCACACAATCATCCTGAGACAACATCAACCTGTGATCTTCCCTGTCTCTAGAAATACTCATGCCAAAGAATTTCGCTGCTCCCAAATTTTTTATGACACACCTCTGAACTAACTTTACCTTTAGCTCAGTAACTCCCTGCATGTGTGACCCTACAACAAGCATACACACAACATACAATAACAAGATAATGTAGCTAATATTATCCAACATGGTAAAGAAAACACAATGGTTACATTGACATTGACTAAAGCCATGCTTTGTCATACACCCGTCAAACCTGTACCACTGTCCTGCAGCTTGCTCAAGACCATATACCCTGGCCTTCCATCTCATGTGTCCATTCTCTCCTTTCTTTAATCAAGAAATCCATTTGTCTTTCAGTGCTTTCATACCAGCTGGCAACTCTACCAAATCTCTCGTTTGGTTCTTTCCCAAGGAATTCATGCCATGCTCCCACTTTTTCCTAGATTCTACCTGCATTGCTTCTTCAAAACTTCTTGGTTCTTGACCATCAGTGAGCAACAAGTTCAAGTAGTATAAAGAAGGTGAATAACGAATTTGAGGCTTACTTACACTTTTAGTCTTCCATATGGGCATTTGAGACACCTTGACAGCTTGTTGTCTGCACAAAATCCATTCTCTGGTTGACCCTGGTCTGCACCTGACCGATGTCAAAACCTCTTGATCACCGATGTCAATTCCCTGACTAACGTCGGTGTCTACCTGGTCGCTAACGTCAGTTCCTTGACCGACGTCGGTATCCACCTGCCTGACACCACCAACTTCTTCAGTCTGCACATGATCGATGTCGGTGCCTGCATGTTCAACGTCGGTTCCCCCTGACTGACGTCGGTAACTGTGTTGTCCTATGAGTGATGACTTTTTATCTGGGAGCTCACTTTGGATCAACACCCTATCCAAACTGCCCTACTCAAAGTTATTTAGTCCCTTCTATTGATCTCTATCCATCATCTCCTCCATGAACACGAAGGCTTTCCAATTTTTAAGTTTGTCAAAGACATCTAACTTCCTCTTAAGAACATGCATCTCTTTTTTATTCATGTGACCAAGTCTACAAAGCTAGATATTCGCATCTACATCCAAAGTAGGTAAATCAGAAGAAGAATTAGTAATACAAGTAGATAGATAAAGAGTACCTACTTTCTTATCACATGCTAATTCAAGTGCATCCGCTGTGAGAGTTAATGTGCATCTCTCATCACTCAACTTTCCTGAATAAATTAGCCTCCTCTTCAGAATTGGGACCTACATGACATCCTTCAACATCCATGTGTTGGCTGTCTGCAATTTCAGTCGCACTTGCCCTTTGCCAATACTTTGACAAGGCTCACCAACCCCTAAATAAATCTTTCTAAAGTCTCCAAGGACATTAACATGGAAAAATACTCTATTTAGGGTTGCATGGAAAGAGGTAATAGAATCTATAATCCAAGATTCTACTTTATCCAAGGAACATACAAGAGCATCCTATGCAACAATACCTGCAACATCTGCTTCTTCATTTCTTTCATGTTGATCTTCTACCAACCAACAATCTTTTTTTACCTGCTCTTTCTTTCCATAATTTAGTAATTGAGAATTCTTGCCTTTGAATTCTTCCATTCTTAGTGTACTTTCTTCTGCCATTGCTTTACTCCCACTCAATCAAAAACCCCTGAGAGTGACCTATAATCAAACACTAACCTGCTCCGAACTAGGCTCTGATGAACCTATAACCTCGCTCTGATACCACTTGTTAGTGGTACCTAACCAAGCTCTGATACCAATTTGTCAGTATCTAGGAGCACAATTGATTACCTTTGTATAAGCAACTAAACACATAATTTAACCAGAAGTAATAAGTAATTAGAAATCAGAAACAACACAGAATATGAGAGACAATACAATCTTGTATTAATACTCATTCAGAAGGAAATACAATGAAGAACTGCCACACTCTTCTTCCCACACCTCTAGGGCGTACAATAATTCTCCCTCAAGAGTTCACTCTCTCTCAATTATGGTCACAACAAACAACTCAAACACAGAGTTGTTTTTCACCTCCACCAGTCAGTAATAATACTGTCAGTACCAAGTACTCAACGTTCTCCAAGTAGATCTTCTTTGATCTTGCCCTTTGTTGTGTTGCAGATCTCTTTTGATCGTGTTGCCATGCAGATCTCCTTTGACCTTGCACACACACACCTACAAATCAACTGATCTTACTTACATATGTAGATCTCACCTGATCTTGCTATATCGTAGATCAACCTAGCCTTGCACACCTACCGACCTAGATCTTACACACCCAGAAGAACCCTTGTCCTTGCCTCACCAAGTCCTTATAATTCTCCCTTGGATAGAACTCTGATTCTATAGAACCGATTCTACAACTTTACAATACAGCCCATGGGTCTCTTAAATAGATCCCATACAAACAATAATTAGACTTTTAATTACAATAATTAGAACCGCAGCTCCAAGACTAAAATTAGTCTTTCACATGCAAACTAATTGTTCATCTAAAATTAGACTAGTTCTGGAGATGCATGCAAATGCATGCACACACAGGCTACCGATGTCGATTCCTATTTGACCAATGTCAGCCGACCCATAACCGACGTCAGTTACTGTGAACACTAAAGATGACTGACATCGGTTGATCAGACCGACGTCAATTGCCTGCAATTCAGCAACCTCCTCCATTTGCATCAGTGAAGCTTTTAGCTCCAGAACCTAACATATAATGAAAATTTTATCTTTCTAATAACCAAAAGTCATATATGTATACACACACACACACATATCATAATTTTAAAAGTTTGTTATACATAACCAAAGTGTCAAATCTGATAATCAAACTTTCAAAATCTGAAAGTACTTGAATTCTACCAACTTAAAAGTTCAACCTACAATGAAAATTTTATCTTTCTAATAACCAAAAGTCATCATAATCAACATAGCCTCTATTACTAGTTTTCTTTGCTCATTCACACACTCATTATATTCCATTTCAATAGCAAAAAACTAGACCAACTTAGTTCTCAAATTACTTATAACATCATCGATTTCCAATTTAATCTGCTTCACAACTCTAATCCCTGTCAGAGTGTCTGATTCATCCTCATTGATTGGACATTTTTTGAAAGAGGTTGGATGAATAATATGAAGTGGTTTTTTTGTACTTAGATTTTTGTACCTCATAAATGGATCTTTCAAACTTATCTTTCTACACCCTAAAATATGATCTCTTAGAGATGGTGTGAGATGATTAGAATAAGAAGGCAAGGCCAGATTGACAAAATTCTTAGCATGAGCTATTTCATTGTCTAGTTGAGTTGGCTCATGGACATGATGTGGTTCATTAACATGATGGATTCTCTCTGGAAAAATAACTTATCTTTTCCAAGTCAATAGTATAGTTTTCCTGAAACTATAAACCATATCTCATTGTTTTATATATTCCTATTTTGAAATGAACCCATAAAATTTTAGATTGTATGATATTTTATTTTGTTTGACAAAATCTTAATCAAAATAACATACTCAAATTTTCATGAGAAAGCCATTCTCAACATCAAATTTTAACCACTTCAAAACCATGCATCTATGAAACTGTAACCAAAATACCATAACAAACTAATGTATCTTTTCAAAATTATATTTTCAAAACTGATAGATACTCGTTACATTTTTTTGTGAAAAATATCAACCACTTCTTTTACTCTTCATTCATATCAAAGACTTTGGAACAAAACGCAGAATATTTTTGAATCCATCAGATTTCCCAAAAATTCTTTTTATAAAACATCAAATATGCATGAAACTATAGTTTCAAAAAAAATAGAATATAAACCAAAACCACCACCGAAGAAACATATTTGCATGTTTTGAAAAAAAATATATTGAAATGTTTCCAACAATTTATTTATGGCAAACCGAAAACAATTCGAACCCATCAAAAATAAACACATAGAGCTTATTTTTATGCAAAACCCTAAGCCAAGAAATAACTGGTATACTCAAGCACCATTATAATATATCAACCAACAGAAAATATAACCAATGTGTATGTTCACATTGTATTTCCAAACTCATCTCAAACAAAGTTCAAACCACTATTTTCCACAAAATGACTATGAAGAATTTATCTTTCAAAACCATGCATGCATGAAACATAGTTTCAAAATATAAAAATATAAACAAAACCACCATCGAACTATCATATTTACATGTTCGAACAAACCTCTATATATTGAAATATTTTTGAAACAACTCTTTATGACAGACTAGAAACCATTCAAACCCTTACCATTTTATATCAAAAATTGACCATCATTTATATTTCCTAGATTAACTTCAAAAATTAACATATTCATCTTATAAATTAAATCCATTGTTATCATTATTATCTATACCACATAAAATGATATGAGAACCCAAAAAAATGATATTCCAGGCAAACTAGCTCCAAAATCTTTGTACCTTCCCTATTCCAAAACCATGCATGCATAAAGATCTAAGACAAACCAATAATCTCCATGAAAACTCAAAAACATATTTTTATATCCAATAAAACTTGTCACAGTGAAATAATCATATATATTTCATAAGTGGCATACCTATATAAATTCTCCTATAACTTTTCGCTTATAATTTATAATCTGCAACCTCCAAATTCTATTTGACAGAGTGTCACTTCCATGATAAATCTTACAAAATGAATAACCAAAATTAAAAATATAATTATTTGTAATCCAAGTTCAAGTATTAACTACCATGCCTAAATGCACCTCTGTGATTGGCCTAATAAATCGATGTAAAGACTTAGTAAACAATCAATTTACTTAGCAAAACTATCAAATTTAGCTATGACCATGATACTTGCCAAAACCACAACCAATTTCTATCAAATAAGGCATTTACACCATGCATTAAAGTCCCTTGAACCACCTAGGGTCTCACCAAGATCTTAAAGCATCCACCATGCTTCGTATATAAACAACTTACCAACTATTCTTCCACAAAAACTGCCAACTAGACTACTTAAATCATCAACTTGCCATCTCAACACTCGAATCATTAAATGGTATGAACTTTATAACTTTTTCAATGTCAACATTGTTTATATAAAATTGAACCTCAAAATAAACATTACCTTATGCTAAGTTTTTGTGCCTCAAATGCTAATATTCTCATTAAACTGTTACAATAAAATCCATCCACGACCACTTAGAGTCTTTAAATTAGGTTTATCATCTTAGATGGATTTTAAAATAGGATGATATATAGATTTATAAACTTAGGCTCACTTTATAATAATTAGTAATCCTTTAAAAATAGCTTAGGTTTAATGTTATAAACCAAACTTATCCATTTCACCATTGACACAATACCAACCATACTTGCAATTGAATTATGATCAATTTGATAATCATTATGGTAAATCTATATAAAATGCATAGTCAAAATTAAAATATAAATCATGATAAGTCAAATAATATATTTGATTTGATAGATCCATAGGATGCATTACTCTCCCCAAACAAAAATAATGTAACAATCACTACAATCTTGATCAAACTTGTCAACTGAAACTATGACTGAACACAAACACTTCAAAATTGATAAATACATATGCAAATTTTATTCCTTCATCCATTTATGCTTTTCAAAACCACTTTAATATAGATGCAAATTTACAAATAAATCATTAACCAAATCATTTAATTGAAAATATGTATACTCAATTTACTACTAATTAACTCGGGTCCCAAAATTGCACTTTTAAACTTTATGACTGGGTCATCTCTATCGCTTATAGATGTATTAGTTTTAGAAAATCGAGGGAGTATGAAAAATAGGCATAACAATATGCATTGTTATGTTTACGTTTCTACTACTTGCCAGATATTGCATATTTCTAGTTATCCTAGTATAGTCAATTTTATCATACACATATGCTTCACTTATTCTTATTGAGTTCTTGTAGATTCCATATAGGATTCTGATCCACTATATTGATTTAGACCAGCTATAATCTACCCATTGGGGGCATTTACACTGATCTAAGTATATACATTGATACATCTACCCACTTGGGGGCATCTCATACATAATTGTCATATCTAGGTTTTATCTTTACATACTATACATTCTAATTTATACATTGATTTATCTTTATATTGATCAGTGCTCCTCATTTTTCATATTTTTTGCCAACTATCACTAGTTAGACTCAGTATATATGCATCCTAGCATCTACATAGTCTTATACTATACAGTTATACAATATTTCATTTCTTGTTCCTAGATTAGAGTTGATTATGTTTCCTAAGCTTCTTCCATCTTTGAGGGCATTTGAATATGACGTTGTTCTTTGGCTCCTAAACCACTTCTTTCTGTGTATGCCTTAGACATGTGACCATGTCCCTTGTGTGTAATTTACTGCTTCTATATGCATACATTTAAACATGTCCTTCTATGCAGCTCTATGACAAATTGTTTTTTGCTTGCGTATGTAGGCATTTGAACACGTCCTTGTATATCTTCATTCTTAGATTTAGTGACATGTGACCATGTCCCTTGTATTGTGGCCCCTTGGCCTATTTTTAGCATGCCTCATGTGCTTATATGTTTGTTTCCTTATATTCTCTTATACCATGACACTTTTATTTGCATTTTACACACACACACACACCAATTTTCAATGTCATGAGGGACCTCATACATCTACCCTTCCCACTTGGGAGTCATGATGGACATCATGCCCCATCCCCTAGTAGTTACTCATTTTTTTTGTTATGCATATTGATTACATCTATTTTGACACCCTTGTGCAATAATAGATTACTACATACATCTTACATTTCCTACTAATGCTCAGATATATTTACATTATGATGTTATGTTTTTACATTATATTGGAATATCATGCACATGCTACAACTAACACATTTTGTAGAGCTACTTCCTTAGAGGGCAGTTCTTACATAGATATCATAATTACCCTCAAAATATGGGGTATTCATAGGGGTTTGTCATAGAGATTAGGATCCTACTTTGCTATTCACAGATACATTTTAGTACAGAGGCTCAGTTTTAGACATCAGACTTAGGGCAGACACAAAACATAACAAAGATTTAGAATTTAGCCCAGATCACTAAAATTTTTGACCAAGCAATCATTAACACCGAGATTGGGACACTAGTACCATAGGGCACTACTGTCCACTACAGGGTATTATTGTGTAATAGCCCAAAATTCATGACAATTTAGATCATTTAGACCAGTACACCAAATACAATAAATATTTATATAGATATAGTCATATGTTTGGCAGTTATGTTAGATTTAGCTCAGATACATTTTGTAACTCAAATTCATAATAGTTACTTAGATTTATGGGCATCATGTGTGGCATAATCACTCATACATTTAAATCATTTACATGGATTATTTTATTACATACTCAATTTAGACTCAGTATATTCATATATCAGATTGGGGGCATGTGTGTGGCACATAATTTCCATGTACTCAACTTCAGACAAGTTGATCAGATGGAATGGCAAACTCCATGTCATTCTTTATGTTATATACAATTGTTATCACATTCCATATTGTCACCATAGTATGCCTTACTCCATCTACAATGGTTGGCATTCTCGAGTGGCCCAGAGCTACCTAATATACCCAAGTGGCTGCAAAGCTAAATACATAGTTAGATACTTTCAATACTTTGTTTTGTTCAATTATAGATGCATATACTTCACATAGGTGGGCAATGATGGAGTCATAGCCTAATTTAGTTATTGAATCATCTACATGAAAAGGTTAGACAAACTTACAGTTTTATCCAAGCTATTCACAGAAATTAGGATCCACCGAACAAGGGTGGGCAATGATGGAGTCAAAACTAGATTGAGTTCTTGAACCACCTATATGAAGATTGAGCAATCCATCAACTTAGTCTAACAAATTCAATGATATGATCACTATGTACATTTACACACATAGGTTGTTACAAAGTTCATGCATTGGTTCACGTATCCAATGAGGTGTATTCATTCCTTTCCTCTCTCTTTATTTAGCTTTACTTAGTTATTTCATTTTAGCATAGTATTTTGCTTTTGATCATCTCTTAAGTAAGGACTAATTTTTGTATGTTTCATTATAGGACATTACTTTGGATCATGTTCCACATATACAGACCTGGATACACATTTAAAAACTTAGCTACATGGGCTTCACTTCAAACGTAAGTCCAAGTACACTTTTTTTTCTTTTATACTAGTCATTTCATTTTGTTGCATTACTAGCATAAAGGGGGGGCAAATGTAATCAACTAAAAGTGGTAATTAGATGCTAAGAGTGTCACATGAGTTAACCTATCCCTAAACTAATCATAAACATATCCTTGAGCATCAAACTTACTTTTCTAGTCATTCAATAGACCACAGTCACCTACATCCAATCAAAACATAGTCCCAAAACTATCAACTCATATTCCAATCCAAATTGTTTAGCAATATGCAAAGAGGACATTAGTGCCACATTTGGGACACTACAACCACATAGCACTAGTGTCCCCAACTAGGCACTATTATCCTTAGCCCTTCCTCTTCCCAACAGATACTTTTTCAAATGTGTGTCCCTCATAAGGTCATCTTAAGCTCATTTTATTATCCACACAAACATCATAACCTTATCAATACAATTCTAATCCAACTTTATTAACTAGATGGAAAAGAGATGCAAAAAACTATTCAAACCAAATACAAAGTTAAGAAAAATCAAGATATTTGATCCTTATTTTGCCCTACTTCTGCATACTACCATCTACAACAACCCTAATCCTAGTTTTCAAGCATTTCAAAACTCAAACACATTAAAGGCATCCAAGGCCACTCTCATTATAGCATTCACTTGCACATACATCAAGCACTAGGTGGAATAACTACATTGAGCTTGATCCCTCTTCAGAGTATTGGTATGTAGGCAACTCTCTTCATAGCAGGGCGTTGAGGATGTCCAGTCCATCCTACCAACACATACAAAATTATTGCTCATGTCATACTTACAAGAAGGATTAGGGTTTGCACATTAATTTAGTTTTTTTAGGCACAACACAAAGCTCTAGGTTTTGTGCATGTAGTAGTAGGACATACAGACACAGGCACATGTGCTCCTAAAAAATAAGAATAGTCTCATAAAGGGAACATTAGTACCACATTGAGGACACTACACATAGATGGTGCTACTATCCATATTGGGCACTATTGTCCAGTGAGTAGACGAACACCAAAATCCTATTGATGATACAGGTAACTAATTAGATCTCAACTTTCAAGACCTAAATCATCCATGACAGTTAGTTTTTAGATAAGTCTATTTATACCTATTTATTGCTATTATTAGAAAGTCAAACAAGGTCAAAGGTCATAACAAATCAGTACTTAATTATTGCATTTTTATTTAATTGAATTAGGCATCTTAACCCTTTAATCTAAACATAGGATTCACATAGTTGAACCCTAAAAGGTTAAATTAAATACAATGAAATGTGAATCAAGTAATTATAATGACTATGAATATACAATACAATCAAAAATCAAGGTACGAGATTGATATAGGAAAGGCAGGTTGAATGATTTGTAGGCTCTTGATTATACTTTCTCATTCATTGGTTAGTGGTAGACCAATGTTTTAGAACACTAACTACAAAGGTAGAACCATACTTGTAGCCCACTAACCCTAGTTTTGACGGTACAGTGAGAGTAACTTTCTGAAGTGATACTCTCCTCTTAGGTCCACCACAAATTAAGTGGATAAAAGAGTCTTCCTATTGGTATAAACAAGGGACCTTAGCACTGCTAATATGCTATGAGGCACATGGAAACTACACTCCATATTTAGCATTGAATTATGGATATGAGTATTAGGTTAAACCCTTTATGCCATGGTTTATGTAAACAAATACCCTATAGCCCTTCATGATAGTCACTAAGTAGTTTGAAAAAAATTGAAACACAATTTTTAAAAACAAGGAAAAATAGGTGAAAAATAAAAACTGAAAGATTTTTAGTTTCAAAAATCAAACAAATTTCAATCTGAGGTCAAAAAAATGAGCTTATGTGTCAGAATGATCCAAGGTGACAAGAAGATTTATTTAGAGTCAAATTTGATCCAAGGTCGAAGAAATTGAATCATTTTGTGTCAAATATTATCCAAAGTCAAAGATTGTTCTCAATTAATGTCAAAAATTCATTGGAATTTGAAAGAGTTCCTATCCCAAAAATCAAAGAAATGATAAAGTAATGTTCTAAAAATAGAGGGTTCACTAGAATGTTTAACCCCTTTAATTTAAGAGGCATTTAAACTAATGGAATTAAACTATTGAAATAGGAATGTTGATATTTATTGATATAATATTAAAACACAATAAACTGAAAAAAATTATAGAGATCAGGTGCTTGTTGAAAATACTAAATTTGAATAGGATTAGAGAGTGTCCATTAAAACTAAAATAGATTTGAATGTTTAAACTGTCCATAAGTGCAAACTATATGAAATGACTTACAAACATAATACTATTAAGAAATAATGATTTACAATCTGTTGGGACAAGTCTGCATGAGGCAAATAGTGTTACACTGCGACCTTGTTTGACTATTGCAGCCACATCCTATTTGGCTGTATTCCTAATTTATTGATTTATGTTTGTGCAATAGTTTATTAAGGTTGACTGTTAAGCTCTATGTGCCAATATGTTGCATAAAAGACATGTAAATATCAGGCCATGTTTCTACATATGCATTATATTTTAATTAGATAACAAAAAGGAGTAAAAATGAGTTAGTAAGGATAGCTAAGTATGCCTTAAATGCCCTTTATGATTGAGTGTTTCCTACATATCCTAAATGAGCCTTAGGCCAATGTCGTTCTCCCTCCTAGAGTGATTGTGTGAGCCATGATTGTGCAACTAAAATGATTTTAGCTAGATGATAGCCAGAAATGTTTGATAATATATGACTTTGACCTACAATAAATAATATTATGACTTGGCTATTGACTGTTAGAATGTTTCAAAGTTGAGATAGGGATAAACAATGCTCTTTCACCTAGTGTGTAGTGATTTTGCTTCAAAGATTCAATGGGGTTATAGTGAGTAGGCTTATTGTGTTTTTCTAGGAGAATATTTAGAATAATTTCACTAACCGACCTTACAAGATTCATGGGAGAGCCATTGTGTAATATATTGATTTAAAAAATGACTGTTGGAGTACGGATGCAAGGTTTCACTAGAGGACAAGACCGCATTACAACCCTATCTAGCTAGTGTAGACTTGTCCCAAACAACTAGAGATAGGGAGGATAAATATGATAGGAGCCTGTGGGTCAAATAAGGATGAATGTAACTAAAATAGAGATGTTTATATGATATTTCCAGTGCTTACAAAAAAGTGAAGGCTCTCTTATATATTTCACATTAGCAAAATGTTGAATATCCCAAGTGAGGGTAATGATTCAAAAAATAAACATTGTTAATCATTTAATGATTAATTGTATGTGTCTACACCAATTTGTTTGTGAATGATATGTTGAAGTGAATCTTAACTTAGTGCCCAAATTATTCCACAAAGTCCTCAAAAAGTTACCAAAATAATTAATGTCTCTATTTGACACTGTTTTTAGGCAACCCATAGTTGCATGACTTCTTTGAAAACCGAATTAACTATATTTATGGCATCACTAGTGTTCTTGCAAAAATATGTGCCATTTTTTAGAACCTATCAACAACAACAAAATAGAGAATCATTTCCATTTTACGTCCTTAGTAATCCAAGCATAAACTCTATGATAATATCTTCCCATGCTCTCTCGGGTATAGGAAATGGCTTATAAAATCCAATGTTTTGAATTTTACCTTTAGCATATTGACATATTCTACAAATTTGCACAAGCTTTCTCAAAATTTTACTTATGCATGGAGAATAATATCTCTCATCTAATTGTTTTAATGTCATTTCTATACCAAAATGACCAGCCAACCCTCCACTATGCTTCTCTTTTATCAAATTTTCTCTCATTTAGCATTGGGAAACACACAATTGTTTCCATATGAACAGTAACCCTTATTGAATAAAATACTCCAACTATGGAGTCTTATCCATACTTACTATAATTTTCAATTTTTCCATGCATCTCTAAAATTAACATCCTCATAGTATAATTATATCACATAATAAAACCTAATCACCTCTTCTGTCATCTCCATCAATAAGAGACATCTTCTATTAAACGCATCCAAAACTTTGTTAGACTTCCCACTATTATGTTTTAAAAAAAATAGTAGCTTTGAATACATTCTACCCATTTCATATGCCTTTGATTCAACTTGTTGGAAGCATAATTAATGAGAGGGGGGGTGAATCAATGTTTAAATTTTTTTCTTTCAATTATACTTTAACATTCATGACCATGAAAGCAACATAGTGATCTAGCAATGCATAAAGAACCATTCACATGAACATGAAACAATATAACACATATATGAGTGGGAAACCCTCAAGGGGAAGAAAACCCACTATGATCTCTAAAAATGGACTATTGTCCTATGAAACAAAAGACCAAATTTAGTTGAACACCAACTCAACTTGGAGCACCAACCCCAATAAAGTCAAGCACCCACTTGACTAGGCTTTAACAAGCATCTACTTGAAATGAAGCACCAACTCCTTAGGTGACTCAGCACCAACTCAACCACCTCAACGTTTTTGTCACCCTCTAAATTTTTTTTTACTCAATCAACAAATGATTACCACACATATGCTCTTATATTATGGTCTAAAACTCATTTCAATACCTCCATCTACCCAACCATGCATCAATTTTTGTGCTTATTTTTCACACTTTCAAATAGGCCTAAATTGCTTTGTATATATACTAGTCTCATGGTCACACACCACCTGATCGACCACACACCTTAAACCTCTTAGGTTGGACACATAATAGGTCTTAAGACATCTTATGAACATGGTTCAATTATAATTTGAACCCATTTTGGTTTGCCACAACTCAACTATGCCTTACTCCTCCTTTAGTTCTCATGAAGACCTAATTGCATTAGGTCTACCCTCTTAACACTAAAAATTGATCTTCTTAGGCCTAGATGGCCTTCTATAACAATCAAAAATCCATTAAACCACTTATCCAATGAACTCTTCTAACCTCCTCCATGCTTGATTAGACATGCATCCTTCGTTCATACCATGAAAGCTCCTTTAAGACAAAATGCCCTATTAGGCCTTTGTACCTCAAAAGTCCATCTTACAATAATGAAGATTAAGCACCCTTAAGATACTCAACCATGACAAATGAAACATGAAGATAGATTATCCATGACTTCAGTGTCATCACCAAATGCTTGGAACACCTTCACTCAAGAAATAAGGGCTCAAGAACATCTCTGTAACTTACTTAGAACTACCAAATCACCTCAAGAACCATCATAAAGAATTAGACCTTCAATGCCTATGTAGACACTTGTCATGAATCCTGATGTCTACAAACAATTCTATGAGATATTCATAACATTATTAGATAAAAAAATCTTATGGTCTAATGGAAAATATTGGTCTTGCAAACTAATTTCTTGACCTTATGTCTCACAATCCCATCTGAACCAGACAAACCATTTTGTGAGCAACATTTTCACCACATACACTGACCACCAAAATTTCTCCAAATCATGATCATGACTTAAAAGTCATACATAAATTCTTAATTCACTTTTATTGCATTAATCTATCATGCACAAACCCTTAAATCTATCTTTTCATCTCTGCCTGGGTTTTACATTATTTGCACCATTAGGTATGTCTACAATTGGCTTACTTGGATGAGTAATTTAGAGCACTTGAAGGCTAGAACCTATCCATAAAACATCAAGGACATGCAAAATGAGTCTATAACTTCTTCTGCCATCCATTTACTCTTCTTGACCAATTCAACTCTTGAGAACTACAATAATTTATTGACAAATAAACCTGTACTTGTACATTTTCTCTCTCATCTGACTAACCACCACCACTTGGAGATACCTGAGAGAGTTGAATACATGATACAATGAATTATCTAGGTATTTAAATATATCCTAAGCTGATTTGAACAAAATCTTTGACATTGGGTCCTTATTAGGGTTTTAGGTAAGTTTAACACATGTTTTTGTGTTAACGATTGTTCATAAAGGGCATCCACTTGAATTCAAAATTAATCTTTGATCTTATCTAAGACCCTTCCCCATCTCTCCTAAATATATTGGACTCCCATACAAAGGTTACACATGTTTATGAACAAGTAAAAGTGCTTTTTCAAGTTTTGAAACCCTCAAACAGTGAGCTCGAGAAGGCCTAAAAGACTTTTCATGCATTTTCCTTCAAACCATAACTTCAAACTTCATGATCATACCCAAAACAACTTATCTCACCTTTGTCCATGCTTTCATGTGCATACATACCTTGAAATCTAATCTCCATACCTCACTATGCTAGGCTGGGTCTAAGAGTGGTTTAGGTGTAGACTTAGACTGAAGGTCCTACCCCTATAGGCTCACCCTAAAACTCTCATGAATGTTTCTATACCTTACTCACATGCAAAAAAATGCCATACAACATTCACATGCCCATGTTCATTCATTTCACCATGCACATACCTCTTCATGTCATGACTATGCTTCCTATGCACTTAACATTAATGACTTATACCTTCCATACTGACATTAATAATGATATCAATCATGCAGACATAAGACATTAGTTGTCTTCAAATTCTCCCTTTTTCTTTCTCTCATGACAACACTCTTCCATGCACCTTGCACATCACACACTGCCAACTATCCTTAATCACCTTCGACATCAACCTTCACAAGATGCACCTTTGACATCAATGATAATACTCAACAATCTCCCCCTTATCATTGATGGCAACCACTCTCAAAAACTTCTCTCTACAGGTTATTTTCCCCTATTATGAACTTTCTCCCACTTTGACATTAATGACAAAGAGGTACCTATAACTTCTTGGATCACACCTCTTGTAACCAAAAAACTCAACACATGAGATAATGAGTCTATGAATCATCATGCAAACATACTTCTGTTAAGGTGTGGAGCTAAAAGCTTCACCAAATGAGCAAGTGTGCAAAGTTGCAGGATTTACACAGTCACCGGCGTCGGTCAGGAGTCGACTAAGAGATGCCAGCGTCGGTCATGATCGGCCGACGTCGGTCACAGGCAGACAGGCTAGGACCGTCGTCGGTCACCTGTGCGTCTAGAATGCTATTCTCATGGACAGAACAAAGTGTTTGCATGGTAGGATTAAATGTTAGTCTTAAGTCTGCATCTCTATCTTTAGTAAGACTGATTTGAGCCCTTGATTAGGAGGTGCATCTAATGGTTGTAAATGCATGCTCATGATTCCTAATATTATATATAGGATTAGATCTTCATAGCTTATTATATTGTATTGTAGATTTGGAACAGTACAGTATTGTAAAATATATGTGTATCAATCCAGGTTGTTGGATTTGATTGTAACTCTTGAGGGAAAGAGGTCTAGAAAGAGATCTATACATCTGAGAGAGGTGTGGAAGAAAAGAAGTTTCTTCAATTGTATTCCTTCTGTAAAGAGTTTAATACAAGTTTTCAGGGTGGTTTCTTATATCTCTTATTCTTTGCTATTTCTGATTCTAGTTACTTATCATTCTGATTTAATTCCGCATTTAGTTGCTTGCATATTAGTAATCAACCTTGTTGGTTGATCCCCAAAAGGTGGTATCAGAGCATTTATGTTCTACGTGCCTGACAACTCCCCCTATCTCCATGCATACCTCCTTTAAAAGGACTTAGATACACAAGACCAATCACCTTCTTTTATGCATCTTGATGCCACAAAGATGGATAATATCCATCTTCATTTCCCTGCTTAAGCTACACAAACATACACCATGCTCCCAACCTTAGCCACATTCTTCACCCTGTCTTCATGTCTTTGCATACCTTCTTGACACTAATCACCTACTCTTGGAGCTAATGAACCAATTGATTATCTCCCCCTAAGAACTTGACTTCCTTAATGACTGATAGGGGTAGGAATTATACCCAATTCCTGTCTTAGATGTTCAAATGTTTTCTTTGGAAGTGGCTTGGTTAGAATATCTGCAATCTGATCCTTAGTGGATACATACTCAATATTGACATTTTGTTCACTTACCTATTCCCTTAGGAAATGATACCTGATGGGAATGTGCTTAGCCTTTGAGTGCATAAATGGATTAATTGATACGCTTATGACACTTGTATTATCATAAAATATAGGATTGCGACTATCATACTCCACTTTGTAGTCCTTTAAGGTCTGCCTCATCCATGAGACTTGAGTATAACATAAAGCTACTACAATGTGCTCAACCTCACATGTAGATAATGCCATTGATGGCTACTTATTGTTTATCTGTGATACTATGCACTCTCCTAAGAAGAAATCTCCTCCACCAGTGTTCTTCCTATCATCTAGACTCCCTACGCAGTCTACATATGTATAGGCTATTAAGTTAAACTCATTTTTCCTTGGATACCACAACCCAAACTCCTTAGTCCCCTTAAGATACCTAAATATCCTTTTGACTACTTGCAAATGATTTTCCTTTGGGTCTATTTGAAATCTTCCCACAAGACCTAATGCTT
Organism: Torreya grandis; assembly: GCA_037957365.1. Classification (NCBI taxonomy): domain Eukaryota; kingdom Viridiplantae; phylum Streptophyta; class Pinopsida; order Cupressales; family Taxaceae; genus Torreya; species Torreya grandis. The sequence continues at coordinate 1,491,850 of JARHVA010002419.1, forward strand.
GCATGATATTAGGTCTAAAGGAAATAATGTACAACAAACTTCCAATCATTGACATGTATGATGTCTAATTGACCTTTGGAGATTCATTCTCCTTGTTTAACTTGCACACTATGATCATAGGTGGGTTAACAACCTTGTAATCTTCCATCTCAAATTTATTAAACATCTCTCTTATGTACTTAGCTTGTGAAATGAATATACCTCTTCTTGATTAAATGATTTGTAACCCAAGGAAGAATGATAGTTCTCCCAGCACGGACATCTCAAACTCCTTCATCAGATATGCAAAGGCCTTACTCATACTTTGATTGTTTCCACCAAATATGATGTTATCCACATAGACAACCACTATCAATTGATGATAATTTTTATTCTTTATGTATAGATTAATGTCTGCAACTCCTCTTTTGAATCCTTGGTCTAACAAGTACTTGTTTGATCTAGCATACCAAGTTCTAAGTCCTTACTTTAGATTATAAATAGACTTTTCAAATCTATATACATAGTCATTGTTACTTGATAATGAGAAACCCTTGAGTTACTCTATGTACACCTCCTCTTCCAAGTTCCCATTCAGAAAAAAGATGATTTGGCATCCATCTAATACATCTTGAACCATTTGAAGCCTGCATATGCTAGAAACAATTTGATAGCCTCCAATATTACTACTAGAGCAAAGATCTTCTCAAACTCTACCCCGTCTAATTGTGCATACCAATCTATCCTTATTCCTAGTGACTTCTCCATCTTCATTCAATTTGTTCCTAAACACCCATTTTGTGCAAATGACATTTTAGTCTTTAGGCCTAGGAACTAGTTCTTAAGTCTCAGTATTTTCTATTTAGTCTAACTCCTCATTCATAGCACCTAACCAAAAAAAAACTTTAATTGATTCTACAAGGTTATTAGGTTCAAACTTAGATAATAGATCAATAATCTCTCGATTTAGGTTACTTACCAGCTTTCTTCTTGTTTGCATACCTGCATCCTTATTGCCAATGATTTGTGATTCAGGATGGTCTCTCTAAATCTATCTTGAAGGACCTTTTGAATCTTGTCTTTCCTCAACTTCTTTTTCTTCCTCATCTATCTCTATTGTTTATTATTCATTCTTGAATTCTAAATTATCTGATGCATCCTTTGACTGAAAGTGTGTCTTCTTAGAACTGGTCTCATCAATCTTCACATTGGTGGTTTCCACTATCTTTTGTAACTTCTTATTATAACATCTATAGGTCGAGCTTACTGATGAGTATCCTAATAATATTCCTTCATCAACCTTGAATCAAACTTACCTAAGTCTTCTTCATCTCTTTTGATGAAGCATTTACTTCTAAACACTCTAAAGTGTTCCACATTAGCAGGTTTGCCTTTCCACAGTTCATAGGTGGTTTTATTGCCATTAATCCTTATTTATCTTCTATTCAAAATGTAGATTATAGTGATCACTACCTCTCTCTAATGTATCTCAAATAATCTTGATTCATTTAGCATAGTCCTTGTCATTTCTTGAATTGTTCTATTTTTTCTTTCCACTACCCCATTTTGTTAAGGTGTCATAGCTACTCAGAATTGTCTCCTTATCCCATGGACCTCATAGAAGTCATCAAATTCATTGGACCAAAACTCTCCTCCTCTATCAGACCTTAGGCACTTAATCTTTACGTTCATTTCATTCTCAACTAGAGCCTTGAATGCCTTGAATTTATCAAGAGCTTCAAACTTTTCTTTCAAGAATGCTACCCAAGTCGTTCTTGTGTAGTCATTTATGAATAACATGAAATAGATATCTCATTGAATGCTTTGGATTCTTGTAGGTCCATAGAGATCAATGTGTATTAAATCTAATGGTATTTTAGTAGAATAATCCTTAGACTTGAACCTCCTTTTAGTTTGCTTACCATGTTGACATGCCTTACAAATTGTATTTGCAGGTTTGGTGATTTTAGGCATATTCTTCACAAACTTCTTAGAGTTGATCTTGACTAGATTATCAAAGTTTAGGTGGCCCAACCTTTTGTGCCATATCCAATATTCATCTATTTTGATCATAAAGCATCTATCCTTATTGATCTCATTCAAAACATACAAATTGTTCTCAATCCTCTTAGTATTAGTAATTAGCCTTCTTGATTTGGCTCTCCTTATATCACACCCTCTATCATGAAAGGTCAGTGTGTATCCTTGGTTGCACATTTGACTTACACTAAGAAAGTTATGTTTTAAGCCTTTAGCATACAACACATTCTCTGCCTTGCTCTTCCCATTGTCCAAACTCAAGATACCATTGCCAACAATATTGGCAATTGTGTTATCTCCAAATCTCACTATCACTACAACATTTTTCTTCAATGAAATGAACTTGTTGTTGTCCCCTATCATGTGGCTTAAGCAACCACTATCTATATACCACTTCATGTATTTATCTTGGATATGAAAGGTAGTCTAAGCTAGCATAGATTCTTTTCCTTTAGTATTTTGATCCTCCTTCATCTTATTCACAGTGTCTGACTTCTTGATCCACTTCTTAGTGTCATGATTATATACCTTTTGTCTTAACTGATCTTCCTTATATGCCTCATATTGCAGTACCTTGCAATATATCCTCTCTAATTACAGTTGTAGCACAACATTCTACTTCTACTGTTGAAATGAGCATTCATCATATTCCTCCACAAGGAATTGATTCTAGTATGATGTCTACAATCCATAGCTCTATGTCCATAATGATTACATAAGAAACAATAATCATTGAAAGAATTTACATACCTTTTTTGTTTGATAGGAATTATCTTTTGATGACTATTGAATGATGCATTTATACCTTTCTTTTCTCTTGAAGGAGTTACATTATTCTTGACTTGTTGATGGTCAATTTGGGTCTCAAAATTGAGAGTTTCTGCATAGGTCTTTACTCTGTCAGTACCATCACTTCTTGATAGTCCATTATCCTTTGAGGTCAACTATTCTTGTTTTATTTTTGGTCTTCTTTGAACCCAATACCTATCTTATCATGTGGAAACCTCTGACTACTAAAAATATCACCAAGGAATTTAGTGCTCTTTTCAAATTTATGACGTGTCTTCAATTTGATTGTTGCTTGATCTAATTCTACCTTCAAGGAATCTAATTCTATTTTAAACATGGTGCATTCTTCCTCCTTGGTCTTAAGACTTGCAGTGATAATCTCAACCTGAGTTTCCAGTTATTTAATGATCTATTCATGTTCATTGGTGTTGTTACTTAGTCTCTTTTCAAATAAACTGATTTGTTCCTCATAATCCTTAACCAGTGATCTCAATTTTTTATTCTTCTTTCTTTGGAACTTCAAATCCTCCAAAGCACTCACCAATTTTGCCTCAAGGTTCACTTCAACCTCTTCTTCATCTAATTATTCATGTTCCATAAGACTTTTCCCTTTTGAACAACCTTCATTGTCTATTTTTATGACTATAAACAGAGTTTTATTGTGATCATAATCAATACTATAATCATCACTATCAGATATACTTCTATCACTTATATCAAAGGAGCTACTATCCTCTTTGGTATAAAAACTTCTCTTGCTCTTGAACGATCATTTCATGTCTTCATACTTCCTAAAACTCTTTTTGATCTTGTCAAGCATATATGACTTCTTATCCTCACCACGATGTTCACCATGCTCTCCATCATGCTCATTCTTATCCTTGATAGGATACTTGGATGCAGAATGGCCAAGCTTAACATAGTTAAAGCATTTAAATGACAACTTGCCATTATACTTACCTGATCCTTTCCTTAGTTTTCTAACAAACATGGCTTCTATCTTGTCATCATCAATATCTGTATCACTATCATCCTTGATCTTTTTACCTTGTGACTTTTTCTCAGCTTTGAATGCAACTTCCTTCTTATAAGGTCTTCCATCACTCGTTATCATTTCATAGGCATTCAAGATGCCATGAAGCTCATCTATTTATATTTTTTTGAGATCCTTAATATCTTCCACAGTAGAGACTTTTCAATCAAATTTGGATGTCACAGATATAATACCTTTTGTACTACCGTCGATTCTTCTAATTTTTTTCCTAGACTTCTAATGACATTTACCACTTCATCTACTCTTAACAGATAAGAAACAATGTTTTCATTCTCATAATTTCAAACTACCTTTGATGGGTTTGTAGTTTTGCCAACATGACTTCGGTATCGCCTTCATATATGGTTTGCAAATTTTCCTGAATCTGTTTGGTTCAATCACAATGTATGAACTTTATAAATTATGCCTCTAAAAGACCACATAGGATGGAATTCATTGCCTCAAAGTTATTTTCACTTGCCTTCTTGCCTGATGCATTTATTGGTGGTGTAGGGGCAGAGTGTATCCATCAATAACTAATTGCCATATGTCATATCGAAAAGACATTAGACAAGTATTTATTCTGATGCTTCAAAAGGCATAGTTAGTTCCACTGAAGAGAGGGGCTTTTTAAGTTGAGAAACCTCCTTGTACATAAGATGAGACATGTTTGTGTTTCTAGGATCTCCTTTAAGCTATTAGGCCTGTTCCAAAGGACCAAACTCTGATACCAATTATTGGAAGCACAATTACTAGGGGTGAATCAATGTTTTAAAAAAATTGTTTCAATTATACTTCAACATTAATGAACCATGAAAGCAACATAGTGATCTATCAATGCATCAAGAACCATTCACATGAGCATGAAACAACATAACACATATATGAGTGGGAAACCCTCAAGGGGAAGAAAACCCACTATGATCTCTGAAAATGGACCAATATCCTATGAAAAAATAGACCAAATTCAATTTATCACCAACTAAACTTGGAACACCAACCCCAATAATTCAAGCACCCACTTGACTAGGCTTTAGTAAACATCTATTTGCAAGGAAGCACCAACTCCCTACGTGACTCAACACCAACTCAACCACGTCAGAATTTTAATCACCTTCTAAACTTTTTGTTAATCAACAAATGATGACCACACCTATTATATTTTGTTATTGTCTACAACTCATTTCAAGACCTCTTACTCAACCATGCATCTGTCAGGAATCTAGAACAACAAACATGCTCTGATGCCACTAGTTGGGATCTTGCTTCTCAGAAAAAAGCACAGTATGATTACCAAGTATAAGCAATTGAATATGCGGAAATAACCAGAAACACAAGTAACTAGAATTCACCAATAGCACAGAATATGAGAGACAATACACTATCTTGTATTAACACTAACAGAAAAGAATACAACAAAGAGCCGCCACACTCTTTCACCTTACAGAGATTCGCCACACCTCAAGTGTTCAGTAATTCTTCTCACACACACTCTCCTACACAAAAAAAATGGTCCCAACAACCAACTCACACACAGAATTGGTGTTCACCTCACCAACCAGTCAGTAATAACCCTGCCGGTACATCAAGCACTCTATAGCACTTCAAGCTGATCTCTCATGAACCTGCAACCTGCAATTCAAAGACCAAACTTACATGTAGATCCCCAATGAGCTTGCAACAACCTGCAACTCACAGATCTTACAACTAGAAGGAACTCTTCCTTTCTATCTCATGCCTTATACAATACATGCCAATGGGTCTATAAATAGATCTCTAACTCAAACAATAACTTAGACTCTTAATTTAGACAATAGTCCTCGCAGCACAAGACTCTAACTGGTCTCAACATGCAAACTCTTCGTTCACTTAACTAACTGTCCGTGAAACGAGCAGTTCTGGAACACACAGGCGACCGACGTCGGTCCCTGCTTGTCTGGTTCTGCCGACGTCGGCCGACTTCCTGCCGTCGCCGGTGGCCTTCTGCACTGGACTCTGCCGACGTCGGTCCTGATGCCGACGCCGGTTACTGTAGAACTCAGCAACCATCTGTTCCTCAGTTTGCAAAGGTTGAAGCTTTTAGCTCCACAACCTAACAGCATCATTTTTTTTGCTTATTTTTCACACTTTCAAATAGGCCTAAACTACCTTGTATATATATTAGTCTCATGGTCACACACAACTTAGTCGGCCACACACCTTCAACCTCTTATGTCAAGCACACAATAGGTCTTAGGACATATTATAAACATGGTTCAATCATAATTTGAACCCATTTTGGTCTGCAACAACTCAATTAAGCCTTACTCCTTAGGTCTCATGGAGACCTAATTGCATTAGGTTTGCCCTCTTAACGCTAAAACTTGATCTTATTTGGCCTAGGTGGCCTTATACAAAAATAAAAAATCCATTCAACCACTTAGATAATGAAATATTCTAACCTCCTCCATGCTTGATTAGACCTACATCCTTTTTTCACACCATGAAAGCTCTTTTAGGACAAAATTCCCTGATAGGCTTGTCTACCTCAAAAGTATGTCTTAAAATAATGAAGCTTAAAGACCATTAATCTATTCAAACATGAAAAATTAAACATGAATATATATTATCCATGGCCTTATGGTCATCACCAAATTCTTGGAACACATTCCCTTAGGAAACAAGGGCTCAAGAACATCTCTGCAACTCGCTTACTCAGAACTGCCAAATCAGCTCAAAAACCAATAATGAAGAATTAGACCTCCAACACATGTGTAGACACTTGTAATGAATATTTATGAATACAAATGGTTCTATGAGATCTATAGAAAATCTTCAAATAGAAAAGTCATATGGTTTAATGGCAAATATTGGTCCTACAGACCAATTTCTTGACCTTATGTCTCATAGTCCTATCTAAACTAGACAAGCCATTTTCTGAGCAACATTTTCACCACATAAAATAACCTCCAAAGCTTATCCAAAGCATGATCATGACTTAAAATTCATAAATAACTTATTTATGCACTTTTATTGCATCAATATATCATGCACAAACCCTTAAATCTATCTCTTCATCTTTGCCTGGGTTTTACATTATCCGCACCATTTTGTCTGTCTACAACTGGCTTACTTGGATGAGCAATTTACAGAAAATAAAGGCTAGAACCTATCTATAAAACATATGGACATGTAAAATGAGTCACTAGTTTCTTCTACTATCCATTTAATCTTCTTGACCAATTCAACTTTTGAGAGCTACAATAATTTATTGACAAATAAGCCTATACTTGTACATTCTCTCTCTCTCATCTGACTAACTACCACCACTTGGAGGTACCTAGGATAGTTGAATACAGTCTCCAATATCTTATATAGGCATTTGAATCCATCTTGAGTTGATTTGAACAAAATCTTTCACATCGGGTCCTTATTAGAGTTTTAGGGAGATTTAACACATGTTTTGGTGTTAATGATTGTTCATAAAGGACTGCCACTTGAATCTAAAACTAATCACTAAATGTCTTAGTTGGGACCCTTCTCCATTTCTCATAAATAGCTTAGACTCCCATACAGAGGTTAAACATGCTTATGAACAACTGAAAGTGCTTCTTCGAGTTTCGAGACCCTCAAATAATGAGCTGAAGAAGGCCTAAATGACTTTTCATGCATTTTGCTTGAAAACATAACTTCAAACTTCATGATCATACCTAAAACAACTTATCTCACCTTTGTTCATGCTCTCATGTGCATACTTTCCTTGAAATCTAATCTTCACACCTCACTAGGCCAAGTAGGGTCTAGGAGTGGTTTGGGTACAGACTTAGACTGAAGGTCCTACCACTATAGAATCACCCTAAAACTCTCATGAATGCTTCTATACCTTAATCACATGCTCAAACAATGCCATAAAACCTTCACATGCATGTGTTCATTCATTTCACCATGCACATACATATTCATAGCATGATTATGCTTCATATGCACTTGACATCAATAACATGTACCTTCCATGTTGACATTAACAATGATATCAATCATGCAGACATAAGATATTATTTTTCTTTAAATTCTCTCTTTATTTTTCTCTTGTGACAACACTCTTCCATTCACCTTGTCATATCATGCACTGCCAACTATCTGTAATCGCCTTTGACATCAACCTTCACAAGATGCACCTTTAACATTAATGATAATACTCAACACAACTTACCTTGGATATTAATAAATTGTAACATTTGATGATCCGTGTATAAAATAAACTCTTTCAATAGTAAATAATGTCTCCTTTTTTTAAAGCTTATAGAATTGCATTGAACTCTTGATCACACAAAAAAAAATCCTCTTGGCATTATTCAATTATTTGTTGAAATATGCAATGGGTCCACCTTATTAACTTAAAACAACATTTATCTTTATCCCATTAGCACTGCAATCAACTTGGAACACCTTGTTGAAATTCAACAATGTTAACACTAGTCGTTTGGTTACCTTTTTCTTCAAAATCTATAAATTATTCTCAGATGAAACTATCCACTTGAATTATGTTGTATAACCTCTCATTGTTTTAGTTAGGTGTGCACAAATCCTACAAAGTTTTTGATGAACTACATAAAAACTAACCTATGACATATGCTAGTTTCAAACACGTGTTTTAGTCTTTCACACTCCAAAATGGCTTTCACACTTTATAGATCCATCCTCAATTCATTCTTTGAGACCACAAAGCCCAAATAAGCTAACTCGATCTTCATAAAACTTCACTTTTCCTTATTTATCATCAACTTCTCTTCTTTTAATATTTAGAGCACTTGTTTAAGATGCATCAAATGCTCCTATTTTGTCTTATTAAAAATCAAGATATCATCTAAATAAATAATGGAAAGCATAATGAGATACAACTTCAACACTTCATTTACGAGTCTCGTGAATATACTATGTGCATTTATCAAACCAAATGGCATATTCAACCACTCATACAAGCCATTCTTGGTTTTAAATGTAGTGTCATATTCAACACCTTCCCAAATTATGATTTGGTGAAATCCATTCTTCAAATCAATCTTTGTGAAATATTTTTCTACACCCAGACAATCCATCAACTCATCTATTTGAGGAATTAGGAATTTGTAATTGATTTTTATCTTGTTTATAACTCTATAGTTTATGTGCATATGCCATTCACCACCTTTTTGGGTACTAACACTACTAGATCTGCACACATGTTTAAGATTTATATGATTAACCCATTTTCCAACAACTCTTACATAGGCCTATTCTCCTCTTCATTCTTCATGGGTATCATTCTATAGGTTGCCTTGTTTGGCACTAGATGTTGCCTTGTATAGCAAAATAGATCTAGGATCCAAAACCATGTGGAGAATTGTGTTTCTCATTGGCGGTCATCTATCCAGTAAATCATTGAAACAATCACAATATATTGCTAAATATTTGATCCACAAGTCGTAGTAGAACAAATATTGTAGAAATAAAATGGTTTACATTGATGATCAGGGTGAAAACATAGAAGCCCCAACAACATCTTCATCCAAATGGAGGCATACAATTAATCTATGGAAGGAATAACCTCCACAATAATTGAATGACCTAATATCCTCACTATATAAACAAATGAATATATAATTATATAATAACAACTAATAATGGGAGTGTCTTTTTGAGATACATGCCCCATACACTTATTTTATTATAACTTTATTACTTCTAGCCATTTTTAATCTAAAATTATTAAAAGCAATCATTTTGGATAAATATTCTTAACAAAAACTCTTGATCCAATGGGTACAAACACGAGAACATTGCCTTTGATGAAGTCATTACATATGGCCAAATGTACCTTGTACTCTGATTAGCCTATGTTTGCATGTTTACTTCTTTGCCCGCAATGTGACCTCATGTTCCCTATGCCTACTAAAATCCTACCACTTTTCGACACTACCTAATAAATACATGATGATGGGTGTGCAACACATATCATTGTCCTATGATCCTTATATATGTACCCATGATATGAAACATATATAGAATGCTTGAACCACAACAATCATTATTGCCTTGTTTGAACTTGTATATAAAGCATAACACATATATGACATGCTTAAATTATCTTGACCAATGTCAACTTATATAAAAATCCCTAATTTATTTCTAACAACCAAATTTGGATCAATATTTCTAATAAACCCCCTTGATCCAAAAGGGAAAATATATGTATGCTAGAGTGAACGTCACTACCTTTGATGAAGTCATAACATCATGGAAACTATACCTTGTACTTTGATCAACTTATGTTGACACATCTACTGCTTCCCTTGAAACTTGACTTCCTATGCCTTGTGCCTATTATATCCTGCAACTTCGTACTAATACCTGATACAAACATCATTATGAGTGTACATCGTACACCATTGTCCTTTTATCTTTGTATTTGTAACCATGGTAAAACATATATGAATTCTCCAATTGCATCAATCAATGCTACCTCCTTTGAGCCTATACATTAAGTATGAAGCATTTATGGCATGCTTCAACTAGCTTGACCACTATTAAAACTCTACAAAAGTACTTGATTAGTCTTAGTGCACGAAGGATTATCGATACCACCATCTTAGAGAATGATCTCAACACATTTATCTTGTTAGATGAGAGATGAGAATTCTATGCAACTTAATATCATCAACGTACTCTGCATTGTGAATATTTAAAACAAGTCAAAAAATACTCGACTCTAAGCCAACATGTTACTGAACTAACATCCAATAAAGAAAAAATGCACCTTCTAATTTCAATTGCATCTCCTCATTTGATTTTTTTTAACATTATCATAATTTTTCCATGTTTTATTTTCATCAAGGTCTGTTCCACCCATTGTAACATTATTTTTTCTTGTCTCTCCTAAGTATATAATATTTTAAATCAATCACCCTTGTTACACATTTCTACAAATAAAATATTACACTTTTTACACACTTATTTCTCTAAATAATACAATGCATTCTATTACCTATGGGTTTACGATGTCATTTGCAAGATACTTCTTGGCAATTTGTTTATGTATTCAATTGAAACATGTACTTAAAACTTTTCCACATGAGACCGTCTTCTGAGAATGAAAAATACACTCTAAGAAAAGTAATAGAGGATGAACTTGGACCTTTAGGATAACAATGTCATACACAAAATACGTTTATCAACTCCTTTGTGTAACCATTTCAAATATATAGCCTAAAATTATTTCATCACCCCTTTCTCGTGTAGCTTTAATAAATAAATTTTTAATAATGGGTTTATTGTAAAATGTATACCAGCTACAAAATTGAATGTGCATACGTTTTCAAAAAAAAAAAAAAATTCTATCATGTCTCAAATTCAATATTATCCTCTTAAACGATGTATTTCTAGCAAAGGTTTTTTACACCACATCAAATAAATAGAATGTCTTATTTTTTGAAAGAAAAATAAAACATTAAAATCTACACCTTAACAATTGTTGGGCCCCACCTAGTTCTTCAAAGTCTTTGTATTTTCTAATTCAAAATTTGTAAGTCTTTGATGTTACCATAATTTTAATATCACCTTATAAAATTTTCCATCTTCTTCCTTCATATTTTTCATATGGCTTCTTCATCATTCCTTAAACCTTTCAATGAATCTTGACTACTCCATCTTCATCTTCTTCATAAATTAAGGTTCTAGTATCGCTTGTTAAATATTTGAGCCACAAAACATAATACAATGGAGACTAAAAATGGAGATTGTATAAATAAAATTATTTACATTGACAAGCAGGGGGCAGGCATAGAAGTCCCAACAACATCTTCATCCAAATAGAGGCCCATAAATAATCCATGGAGGGAATAACCTCCATAACCAAACAAGTACCTAATTTCCTAACCATATACATATACAAATACCTAATTACATACTTACAACTAATCACACTTTTGTCTCATTGAGATTGATTCCCCATACACTTATTTGATTCTAATTTTAATACTAACAACCATTTATACTCTAAAATTATTTCTAACAACCGTTTTTTATCAATACTCTTAACTCAAATCAGTCCATCAAATATTTCAATTCACTTAGAATTTCACTTGCCTTGTTTGTTGTCCTAACTTATATAGGTTTTAGAATGAAAGCAATGCATGATTTTTAGTTTTTTACCACTTTCAAAAACTATTTTCTCAAAATAATCATACCTTTAGAATTATTGTTCGCTTCCTCCTCTTTGTCCTTCAATGGGCTCGAGGTATACTTCTTTTCATTTTTCTCAAGTGTTTAGGTATTTGTTCTTCCATCATATACGATGCTCTAATCAAAATGCCATGATCTATCTGATAACACATGACACACATCCACCAGCATAACATCATACCGAATTTCATATTTATAAGACCAAATATAAAAAATGACCAAACATTATTCATTTACTAGTATTTGATGCCCTTTTTGCAACTATGACAAAATATTGGCTATGTTACTCTTTTAAACACAAGTTCACCTACCATTTTTTGACACTGAACTACCCATGCTACCATTATAAATAATGACTTTACAACTTACCTCCTATTTGTAAATGGTTTGGAAAATATTTTTCCTTTGTACTAGTTCATTCTCCTTCTTTTCATTTTGGAAATTTTCTTCATCATGAAAGCTTCTCCATGTTCCAATTATTTCGTATGATTGAGTGATGCAATTAATTATTTGTTTGCTTATACAATAAGAGTGTTGGCTTCATTTCTCTTATTGGTGTTGTTTTATGCTTATGGGTGTTTATAGGCTTGGTGACCAACTTGTTCACATTTAAAGAATGTACTCAATAGTCCTCTTCCTCTTCGTCTACCACATTTCCCTCTTCCTCTTATTGCATTATTGTCAATATATCCTAAGCTTCTCCCTCGTGGGTACATTGACTTCTCTAGTATTTGATTAAAATCATCCTCTTGATAATCTACATTTACCTATTGCTGTATTTTTGGTCTTCCTGACACCTTCTCATTGGATTCCCATGCAAATTGATAAGCTTCTTCCATGGTTTGCAATATGACAATACTTAAACTCATCTTGTATGTTCATTCTTAATCCATTTATATATATTGGAACCTTATTTTTATATACCTTATAATGGCTAGACTGTATAGTTATCTTACACAATTCCTCAGTGTAACCTTTCACACTGAGCTCTCTTTGCCTAAAGTTTTACTACTTCTTTAACAAGTCTAATTATTAATCATCAAGCATAAATTTACATTTCAACTTGACAACTATTATATCTCATAAAATGATATTTTATTTACCTCTTTTTTCCCTCTCACTATAAACTTCCGTCCACCATAGGGTCGCACAACCTTTTAGTTTGGTTTGAGTTGGTTTCATTCTTCTTAGATCACTAACATCATCAAATTTGAAGTATTATTTGATCTTAGTAATAAATTTTATCAATGTATTAGGATTTAGTGTTTCTGATAAGCTTATAACTTCCATTTTTGTTCCTCTTATGATTCATGAGATCACTCTAATGAGCGTATCTTCACCTGCATTCGACTTCTTTTTATTTGCATTCTCACTTTCTTCTTCTTCTTCTTCTCTTTACTCTTCTTCAACATCAATCACATCATCTCTTGGTATAAAACCTATACTTTAGTTTTCTTCAACTATATCAATCTTTCTCGCATAACTCTCAATAAATCCATGACCTTATTTCAAGGTGGGAAACTAAGGATGATGTTGGCATCTCAGCGAAATATAAAGGTCAAATAACTAAGGTGAAAAGGTTGAGATTAGATGCTGAAGAGTTGATTAGAGATGGTTTCCAGAGGTCGATTGAGGAAATCCTTTTAAGGAGAAGGTTGATTCCTTCTTGTGGATGAATCCTCTCCTTTTATCAGGTTAATTTCTTGTCCTTTATTGGATTATGTTATCCTTTTCAATATTATATTGGCTACGGTATGTTGATTAATTGTTAACTTTTAGTTGTCCAGTTTTAGCTTGTCAATGTTTTTTGTTGATTGGTCTTCTTTAGTGTTGTTTTGTCAATTCTTCTCTCTACATCTCTATATATCCTTTTTTTCACTCTAGTATTTGAGTGAAACTTTATTTTTTTCTATTTTTTAGGGGAATGACCCCCTTATTATGTCCCAACACTGGTTTGGGGATCCAATCTATCTAAAAGCTTCTCTTTTAGGTTTTAGGATCATGTCAAAACCTCCATTTACCCTTATAAAAAAAGTGTACAACCTAATTCAATTTCACTACTTATTAGCAACTCCTCTGCCCTAACCATTCTCCTAGGAGGCATATTGACTCTCTTATCAATCTAAACTATTGTTGCAATCCCACTGATCATAATCCTACATAAGCAATGTATACTCTCTCCATTGGACTTACAACCATATTTGAAACCAAATGGTGCAATCTAGGTAGGGGTGTCAAACGAATAATAACCTTATCATAACAGCTAGAGTAAACCATTAAATTTGTCGAAGAAAAATAAATGGAGGGAAAAAAACTAATTTAATATAGCATTTCATTATACAAAATTCTTACAATAAATAGAAATCCCAACAATGAAGAAGAATACATTCCATTGATCCTAAAATGGATATTAAATAGTATGCAAGCCTTTATTCGACCTTCCTATTTGAACTTCTACAATTGAATGCCCCCCTTACATCCTCTTGTTATCTCTTCGAAAACACCCAATTTTTGAAACACCTAAAATCAGAAGATGAAAATATTGTATCCAATACTCTTATTGTTCAACCACCCTAATAAAAAATATAGCTTAATGCATATCAACAATTTTAAAACCACCAGTTAATGTTGACCAATAGTTTCACAACCACCCCTTGTAGACCCCTGTGGTTTCATCATGATATATGAAATGCTTAATTTGAGCCTTATTTGTTGATAAAAACCAAATTCGCTTTGGTACTTGGACTTTGTTGGAGTTCATAAATCATATAGGGATTTAGACAAGTAAACTTCCACAATGCAATAAATGAAAACATACTAACAAAAGTTCACCATAACATACTACTACATAATTTTGGTCAATGCAAAATTATACATAATACCTGAATGCTTCTACATAAGTTTAAAATAAGTGTTAAAAGGTATCAGGGTTGCTAAAAGTAAGACACTTCGGGTAAACAAATCCTAGACAATGTAGTCATTCTCCTGACAACAACCCTTGGTAGACTAAACACCATAGAAAATGGGCAAGCCTTAGCTCAAGCTTAGCCTACCAAATACATTCGAGGTGAAAATTTCAAGTCCTAGGCAAAGAGTTCAAACCCATTGACTATTAAGCTTATTGAGAGCGAAGGAGAAGGGGTTAAGAATTCTATAAAGTGGGAATAGAGAAGAGTTTATAAAAGTTGGGATGAGATCTTGGATGTGCATGATAAAAGGCAAATCAAATGAAATGAGCTTATATTTATTTTGTCTAATGAATGATGGAGTCTAATCTTGCAAAGAAACAATATCATGAACTATACTAATGCTTTTTTTGAAGACCATAAGAGTTTTAATACCAGAGGTTTTCACTAATGATAAGATGTTAGGAGTGATGATGGGAGACCACCAAAGATTATAGTCAATGAAAGAAACACCACTTTTAAACCCACAATTAATCTATTTGAGAATTTGTTTGAACAAATCATAAGCTTTCCTTATACTACGAGTAATGAAAGTGCCCTCAATATTTATGGGGACAAAAGGAATGACAAGGGTATAAAGCCCTAACTCATTTTTATTTTTTTTTGCAATATGGAGATCGTGTAGATAAATTTCCATGCTTTTGAACCCACGATAACTCAAAACAAATAATTTAGAGCATTAGGCAATACTTTAGCGATGGACATCGATGATGCCCATGCCTCATTGCTCTTGAGTGAGGCCAAAAATAGCCTAAACAAATATTTAAAACCTGCAGATTTATTTGGCATTAAGCTATATGAAGTTTTGCAATAATAATTACACTGATATATGTTCTACAATGACAACCGAAAGTGGTGGGGATTGTAATTTACGTACATACAAAAATAAACATAATATTAAATTTGACGTCTATTTCATTATCACGAAATAATTTCAACTTTAAATTTGACATCCATATAACCATCACTTACAAAAAAAATTCTTGATACTTTAAAAAATCAATCGAAAAATCTAATATCTAATTATATTATAAATTTCAATACCCTTATTTTTTCTAAATAAAACCCTTTGAAATTAATATCTATCAGCATCTTAAAGAGATGTCTGAATTAATATTACCTACATCAGTCAATGTATATGAAAGGGCAAAAGTCCAACCGTCCAAGTACATAAGTAAGAATAGTTGTACAAATGAACGGATCAGATCTATGGAATGATGGACGAGGCAGATTGGTTTTATAGTCTTCTGAATCCTTTTCATGGACAAGAAATACCTATTGATGGAAAAAAACAGAAAAAAGACGTAAAGCAATAGATTTGTATTCTAAAGTTTAAAGCTTTTATAAAGTCTTTAATAAAGGTATTGGTAGGTAAAGGTGGATCTATTTGTCCAAGGTCACCCTCAATCTCATTGGAGAGACAATTTTTTTAATTCGATATAAGAAAAGTTTAGTTAATTTATTAATCAAATAAATAATTTTAAAAATAAAAATTTAATTAATTATTATATTGATTTTTATTTTTTTAAAGAGCGGATAAAATTTTAAAAATATATTATTTATTTATTTAGATTTATGGTAATTTTATTTATTTTAGAATAAAAAATTTAATTACATATTTATTATGTTAAAATATATAGTGGATGAATTATATTTATTGTTGTCGTAATTTTGTTTACTCCAAAATAAATTAATTTTATTATTTTAATTTATAATTATTTAATAACATAACAAGTGAATTATAAATTGTGAACAAGTAGTAATTTTATTTACTTCAAAATAAAAAATAATTATTATATATTTATCTGTTGGAATATATTATATGTGAAAATTAAAAAATAAATTTATTTATTATATATCTAGACCCGTAATTATTTAATAATATGAAGGTGAATTATAATTTTATTGTGGAATATAATATAATATATTATATTATTTTATAATTTAAACTAGTATACATATTTTGGATAGATCTATGTAAAATATACTGATAGATATCATTCTCAAGGCACTTATTCCACCAGTGTCACAATTCAATATGATATAGGTGCCTCGAGAATGATATCTATCGATGTATTTTACATAGATTTATATAAGATATGTATGCTAGTATATATATAGTTATATGAATAATAATACAAATTAATTGTTAATTGGATGGAGCACCAATTTACAAAAAAAGTGTGATGTTCTAGGAGCAACGTCTAGTTAGGAGAAAGAATTTTAAAGATAGGAAAATATTGGGGGTTAGGATTTGTAGTACATGCAAAGAATGTTTAGGTATTAAATATGTTTTTTTTGCTAAAGGTAAACATTTTTACAAAGACCAGAGTAGTGAACTATATCACTTTTGACTGGAGTTACGAACCAATTTGAGACACAAACAAGGGCCTAAACCTCCCACGACTCAACAAAGTATAACAATCACATATGAACTTTCCAAAGACCAAACAAGAGAGACACGAATAAAATATATCAAACTAGAGAGATACAAGATGACAATTCAGCCAAAAAGTAGCATATAGATAACAAGAGTGCCACCAAACTAAGGAACATCCAACCATAACACAAAAACCAATAAACCCCACAAAGGAGGGGTAGAGAAGCCATGAAATAAAGAAGGAGATCGCCCACATACGGGAATGAGTCTTGTCTTAGAGGGGAAGTCCTCCAACCTCCTCTAGCACCCATCATTACATAGTTCTTTAGCTTCTAGTTGGAACCTTTTTGCCTCCATTCTTCATCCTCTTTGTTTCATCATCGCTCCTAAGTTGGCCTTAAAAATCTTAGGTGAGGATCTGACAAAGGAAAGGGATCATGGAGAAGTTGATTGGTCCCCCTGAAGACCATCATCTAGAGTCCCTCAAGAAGACCCCCTGAGTTTGAAATGGGAAAAGCTTCCCCCTCCTTTGAGCTAGAAATCTCTTCCACTCCCACCTCACTTTCACAAGAGAAGCCTTTGGTGGGACAGGAAATAAGGAAGGGGAAGGACCATCATGTCAGGCAAAGAAAACATCGTAGTTATGTTACACAAAGTTGCCATCGAAAGGTCCCTCTTTCTACTTCCAAACACAACGTGATGAACTTTGATAAAAAATATTTTATAAATACGTACAACCAATCAATTTTTTTCTATAAATATCTTTTAATTCTCGTTCATCGTCTAAACCTCCTAAATTTTCTCTACTCATATAATATTATCACATTTAAAAATCTATGGGACCATTTTAGTGTAGATGTACTCCTGAATAATCTCAGCAACACCCATTGAAAATATTTTACAGTGCAACCCCGTGGGACTAAACTCTTATTCTATAAGATTTATAGCAACAAAATGTAAGTGATTTGCCCCCTCCCCAAATTTTAAATTGGGGTGAAAGCTTGCATCAACCCCATCCCCACGTTAAAAAGGGGGTGGAGGTTTGTGTAAGGGGAAGATCCTCCTAATATAATTCCCTTAAACGAAAACTATAATTTTATATAAACAATTACTATAACCCTGGAAAACTATTTTGAATCGACATTTTAAACTACACAACATGAGTCATAATCTTGATGATGAATCATATTATGTAGTTTGATTTGATGTGACGCATATTGTGTGGTTCAAAACTTGATTTGATGCATTAAATAACATTATGTAGATGAAATCATTAATTTAAAATACTGTTGTACCCAATTTATTCAGAACTTTGTCTCTTAAACACTATGGATTGTAGAAGCATGAAGTATCTAACTATAAGCCTTCGTAAATAATGACAAAAAAAATTAACATGCTTTGCCAAACATTAATTAACAAATATTCATGTTTTCTTAATAGTTTATATGTTACATTACTACCTATCAACATACATAGATGAGGAGTCTTGTTGTAGCTCCTTACAAGATGGAGATTTTACGTGGATGAAGCACTATAGCTCCCGATAAAATAGAAAGTATACGAGGACAAGGTGTACAATTGTCACTTCTTACAAGAAGGGTAGTTAAACATGTCATCATCGGAAATAACATTCTTTTTAACCATCATATTACATCTATTTAAGAAGGAAAAAAACAAAAACCACTAACTTAAAACTAATACATTGTTACCAAAAACTCCTAGTTTGAAAGTTGACTCCTTAATTACCATATTTGAAAAGGAAATATTAACAAAAAAAAAATAGTCTATTTTTTTGATCAAAATACATAGCAAAAGATCCAATGCAAAGAAGGAAATGGACACAGTGCATACATTGCTTAACAACCCTATCTTAGAAAATTATGAAATTGACATTTTGAATTACATAATACACAACACATCAAATTGAATTACATAATGTGATTCATCATCAAGATTATGAACTGCATTATGTAGTTTAAAACATCGATTCAAAATAATTTTATATGCATTTTTATTTGGAATCTTATCTCTTAAACACTATGGATTGTAGAAGTTCAAAGTATATAACTATAAACCTTTGTAAACAATGACAAAAAAATTTAACACTTTCCTAAACATTAATTAAAAAACTAACCATGTTTTTAATAGTTTATATGTTATATTACTACCCCTCAACATATGTAGATGATGGGGTTTTATAGCTCCTTATAAGATGGAGAGTATAAGCAAATGAGGAATCATAACTCCTTACAAGATGGAGAGTATACATGGATGAAGGGTTATACTTCCTTACAAATAAGGAATATATGGGAACAAGGGGTGCAATTATAACTTCTTACAATAAGACTAGTTAAACAGGGTGTCATTGTAAACAACCTCCCTTTTTTCCCATCATATTACATCTATTTTCAAAAAAGTAGTAGGAAAAATGAGCTAATAGATGAATGGTGTCAAATAGTGGATATAATATATGATATGACAATACCTCATATTTGCATGGTACATCAATACTACATTCCAACAAAAGATTGAATAGTTATCCAACTTTTACCAAATAATTTTTGTAAAGTAGCCAGTCACATCATGACATGTCGAAGTTACAACTACTAGACCACTATGCACACCATATTTATAACACGTGACAACTATTGGATTAACTAATTTTTTCAATGCATTTTAAACATTTTATTTTAAATCAATTCAAAATATGGCTTTCCCTGCACTTAAACCTTTCAAATAAAAATTGAGTTGGCAAGATTGTGGCCACCATGTTGGTGCATTTTTTGGGTCCTTACTAGACATCTACATGGTAGCATAAACCCCTGAACTTAGGGGTTACCACTATTGACTCTTTTCTCCTAGAAAAAATAACCAACTTAAAACTAATACATTGTTACCAAAAACTCTTACCCAAAAAGTTGACTCCTTAATTACCTTGTTTGATGAGGAGAGATTAGTAATTTTTTTTATTTGATTGGGTAAATGGGCTAACTTTTGATTGGAGCCAACATACTAGGACACAAACGGGAGGCCCAAGTCCCCCTTATATCAAATACTAGCCTTATTTAAATCACCATCGGCCACAACGAGCGAAAAGTCACCAACAGCCACCACTGGCCTACCATGCCACAACATGATTTAAACCTCGGTGGGTCTTAACAAAACCAAGCCTCTTAACCAATACACCCACATCCCATCGAGAAAATATTTAATTTTTTACATACGAGAAGATCCAACATAAAAAAGGAAATGGAAATAGACATACATACCCTAACAACCCTCTCTTAGAGGATTATTTGTACAACAAAGCAACTTAGGATGCAATTCCATGGAAGGTGATTGGGCTCCTATTTTTAATGTGCGATTGGTCCTGTGTGATTGAAACAATATAACAATAAAAATAAAATGAATCTTTCATATAAAATAGTAACCCCACATTTTTAGGTAACAAACTTTTTACTGTTGGAAAGTGGGGTTGAAAATTTCTCACAGCGATGCAAGGACTTTTTGTCCATGCGAGACTTTTTCATTGAGATCATAAATTACGATAATAATATATACAATCTATTTGCATATAATTCTTATAAATTTTCACCTAAAATTTCTCACACTCTTAAATTTTATTATTGAAATACCCAACAAATTTTAGTGAGCCCTCCTTCATGTATCCATATATGGATCTGGTGGATGTAATTAAAAATGTTCATTCATTCATTAGAAAGACAATCAACTTAAATCTATAACACCAACACACCTTAATAGCGAGCCCTCCTCCAGATAACTATAACCTTAGTCACTATCATCGGTCGTAGAGATTTTAAGTCTAGTAAATGTAATTAAAAAAGTTCATTCATTCAAAATATAATCAACTGAAATCCACACCACCAACACAGCTTAATAACACTTCTAGACACCACCAATTGAAAAGGAACTATTAACGAAAAAATATTTGATTTTTTTAATCCAAACATCTAGCAGAAGATCCAACATAAAGAAGGAAATGGAAATAGTGTATACAAAGCTTAACAACCATATCTTAGAAGATTATGAAATCAACGTTTTGAATTACTCAATATGCATCACATCAAATTGAACTACACAATGTGATTTATCATCAAGATTATGAACCACATTATGTAGTTTAAAACATTGATTCAAAATAGTTTTGTATGCATTTTTATTTGGACTCTTGTCTCTTAAACACTATGGATTGTAGAAGTTAAAAGTATCTGACTATAGGCCTTTGCAAACAATGACTGTAAATAAATTTAACACTTTCTTAAACATCAATTAAAAAACTAACCATGTTTTGATAGTTTATATATTATATTACTACCCCTCGACATACGTAGATGAGGGGTTTTGTAGCTCCTTATAAGATGGAGAGTATATGTAGATGAGAAGTCATAACTCCTTACAAGATGGAGAGTATACATGGATGAAGGGTTATACCTCCTTATAAATAGGGAATATATGGGAATGAGGGATATAATTATAACTTCTTATAACAAGACTAGTTAAATAGGGTGCCATTAGAAACAAACTCCCTTTTTTACCATCATATTACATCTCTTTCCAAAAAAGTGGTAGGAAAAATGAGCCAATAGGTGAATGGTATCCAATAGTGGATATGGTATACGATATGACAATACCCCATATTTGCATGGTACATCACTACGACACTCTAACAAAAGATTGAATAGTTGTCCAACTTTTACCAAACAATATTTTAAAAATAGTCAATTACATCATGACTTATCAGAGTTACAACTACTTGATCACTATGTATAACACATTTATAACACATGTCAATTATTGGATTAACTATTTTACAATGCATTTCAAATATTTTATTTTAAATCAATTCAAAATATGACTTTCCCTCCACTTAAACCTTTCAAATGAAAAATGAGTTAGCAAGATCGTGGCCTCCATATTGGTGCATTTTTTTGGTCCCTAATTGGGATCTACATGGTAACATAAACTCTCAAACTTAGGGGTTACTACTACCGACTCTTTTCTCCTAAAAAACACAACCAACTTAAAAGTAATACATTGTTACGAAAAACTCCCACCTCGAAAGTCAACTTTTTAATTACCTTGTTTGACGAGGAGAGATTAAAAAAAACATTATTTTTTTATTTGATTGGGTAAACGGGCTAGCTTTTGATCAGAGCCAACAGAACTAGCTTGGAACACAAACGAGGGGCTTAGGTCCCCCTCATATTAAATACCAACGTTATTTAAATCACCATCGACCACAATGGGCCAATCTAAGTCACCAACAATCACCATTGGCCTACTATGCCACAATATGATTTAACCCTGGGTAGGGCTTGACACAACCAAGCCTCTTTATCAATACACTCACATCCCATTGACAAAACATTTAATTTTTTTACATAAAAAAAGAAATAGAAATAGACATACATACCCTAACAACCCTCTCTTAGGGGATTGTTTGTACAACAAAGCAACTTAGGATGCAATTTCATGGAAGGTGATTGGGCTCCCATTTTTAATGTATGATTGATCTCGTGTGCTTGAAACAATATAACAACACAAATAAAATGAATCCTTCATATAAAATAATAACCCCACATTTTTAGGCAACAAACTTTTCGTTGTTGGAAAGGGGGTTGAACATTTCTCACATCGATGCAAAGACTTTTTACCCATGTGACACTTTTTACGATAATAATCTAGACCATCTCTTTGCATATAATTCTTATAAATTTTCACCTAAAATTTCTTTGAGAACTTTTAAATGCAAAAGACTCTTAAATTTTCTTAGTGAAATACTTGACAAATTTTAACGAACCCTCCTCCATATGACTATAGCTTTAATCACTACCCTTTAATCCTAAAAGCTATGAATCTTGTGAACGTAATTAAAAATGTTCTTTCATTCATCAATTGATTAGAAAGATAATCAACTTAAATCCACAACACCAACACATCTTTATAACGAACCATAACCTTAATAATTATCATTCAATCTTATAAATTCTAGATCTCGTAAACGCAATTAAAAAGATTCATTCATTCAAAATATAATCAACTTAAATCCATAGCATCAACACACCTTAATAACTACTTCTAGAAACCACTTCTTAACTCCATATTATCAGTACGTTAGTCTAAATCATCTCCCTCCATCTCTTAACACTATATTTCGACGTGTCAACCGCGATGAAGAGCGTCGTTTGGAGGCGAGGCACGATCGGACGGCTCACACTGTCGCGTTGATAGAAAGCCAAAATCTAGTTAGCATACAAAGCAACCACACAAGCAAAACCATATTTTCACACGTCTTCATTGCACAAGATAAATACATTTCAAAAGACCATTTTTTCTGAAACCCTTTTTTTCCCTTCTGCTGTCGCCGCTACTTTGGAAGCTTTCAACTTCATTGTCATGGTAACTGAAAAATGGAAAAATTAGCTTCCATTGTTTATTTTTTATTTATTTTTATATTATTTTTGAATTCATGAAAATTTTATCGGTTTTAAATCTGTGTACCGCTTGATTTGAGTTCAGAACTATTTTTTTGTACTGACTCTGCAGTTTCGAAGATATAATTGCTTGTATATGTACTTTCATGTTTCAGCTAAGAAATTATAACTCTACCTTAAACCCCAGGGTTTACTCGTTGTTTCTTGCATTTGTTTTTTTCCTTTCAAATGATGCGTTTGCACTGCAACGTGTTGGTTGTAATTGCTTATATATACACTTTCATATTGTGCATTATAAATGCTAGGGTTTAATCTTTGTTATTTACCCTGTGCGTGTTAATCTTTTCGTCCGTTGCAGTTTTGTTCTTTCGATTTCGTAAAGAGTCTTTTATTTTTGTAACCTCTGGCTTAGATGCCACAACCCAGGAGCATAAGCCACTAGAGACTTGCATGCGGCCTCGTCTTTGTTAATTGTATGCAGTGTTTTATCCAATCTGAACACTTTATAATATTTCCTGGGTTTTGATTGTGGGGATCTACTTTGAAAACCCTAATATTTAATCCATGATAACCTTTACTGATACAGTCACTTGGAACTTGCGCTTGGCTTTGTCTGTTGTGGTCCACTGAATCGGGAATGTTGAATGAATTATTTTATTCAATTTCAAAGCTTTAATCATATCTCCTGGCTTTGTTCGTTGCATCAGCTTTGCCCGTTTTGGTACACTGAATTCAGTGCTAGGTAGCTGGCTCACCTATTGCTGGGTCACAGGTTCAAATCAATAAGCGACTTGCCAATAAATCTAGCACCCAAATTTAACTAACAAAATAATAATAATTTGTAAACTCCCCTAACCTTTGGCGTAGACCCTGTGAAGGAGGATTGCCTTTTCAGCCAGTCAGCTGGAACTTGTATCTGGCTTTGTCCATTATGGTACACAGAATCGGGCATGTTGGATGAAGATTCTATCGAATATGAACACATTATCATATCTCCTGGGGTTTGAGTTTGGGGTACAAAAGATCTGATACTTTCGCCCCTTGATTTTCAGGTTTACCTTTTTCTCTAATAAAAAGTTTCTTGTTTAAATTTAAATAATTTGTCTGTAGTGCACTTGTGGTGTGGTTAGAAACTGTGCAGTGTTTCAAATCACAATTTTTTACATATCCCCTCTTGAATAAGCATATTACAAACACTGGTATAAATTCTTGGTTTTAGCCATGTTCATCTGTTCTGTTTTTAAATTTGGTAAATTCTCCCTTTTATGGGGGTAATCTTTGGCTTAAATGCCACAACCTAGGATTCTTTTGGCAAAGTTATCCGGGACTGGCACAGGGCCACGTCCTTTGGGGTATGCCTCACCTGGTGAGTTGGATGTGTAATTTTATCCAATTCCAACAGTATCATGTCTATTTGGATTTGAGTCTGGGGTTTTGTTTTTGAAAGTTCCATTGCTTTTAATACTTTATCTCATTCAATTCCATGCCACAAACCTTATGGTTTAGTATTTATTTCTTTTCTTCGTTTTTATTTTGTCTGTTTGCATGTTAAACTCTTGGCTTAAAGTTTAAACATTTATCTTGACCCAAAGTAATATGAGACTAGCATCTGTCCTAGTTGTTTGGTATGTTCCGGATATATCTGGGTGGGATGTTTTTTCCCATATTCAAGAGTTAGATGTGGTATATCATCCACATTTAACATGTTTTCCCCGTATGGAAACTTGGGGCTCTGCAATGAAATCCACAATGAATTACTGCTTAAGCTCAACATTCCATTCAATTTTTGTAAATAAACTCTTAATTCAATGTCTTTCGGTGTTTTTTGTCGTCTTTTTGACCTCAAATAATTAGCCTGTAAGGTGTAATCCATTTGTTGTGCTGGCAATCTGTTTGTAGAAGGCATCAAATGACATTTTATTCAACTTTAAAGCTTTTAACTTGTTGATTTTGGTTGAGTTCTATCTGCCAAAAATGATAAAATCTACATTTATATTTTTGGAATTTTTTTGTGTGTATTGAATTCATAGGCCCTGTGGTGGCTCTATAATGTTTTGATCGTATGTTCTGCACATTTTCAAATAAAAAATTGCAAACCCTACTAGATACCTTACTGTTCACTCTTTTTTTTTCTTGCTATTTATATATAATTTGATTGGCTAAAACAAAATTTTAAAATTAATGTGTCAGTGTGTGAAATAAGGTCTGTATCTGTGATGTTGAAATCATATTTGTTTACATATACAGTATCAAGTTATCAACTGTCAAATTACAAGCTCTAGAAACTCTGGGGTTGACTCTTTAATTTTTTTATGTTTCTTAGTATTAAAATAAATGATAGTTTTCTATACGCTTCTAAGTTCCGACTTGCAAATTATACTTCCTAATAGTATTTAGGGTTTAGGCACTGGTTTTTTCTTACTGTTGTTTATAAAATAACTCCCCTAGTGGCTAAGATGCTACTAAGGGAGGGTACATTTCAGTCAAAGTAACCCTTGAGTTGTACCCCTGTTTGGCCATGTACACCATGAGTTGGTTCTGTTCCTGATTATTTTTTGATCCAGATTAATTACATTTACTAGCTTATTTTCTCATTGTTTTTTTGTTTGAACTTAAATAGTTACTGGATACTGCTGTATAGGGTCCTGTATACTTATATGATATGTATCAGATACGGATACTGATACAATCCTTCCTGGATATGCTGGGAGCCCTGCGGAGGCTCCCGGATATGTCCCAAGATGTATTTGCGAGTATCCTGCCTGGAGCCCTGCGTATACTCCTGGATACATCAAAGTATCTGCAGGGCGCCCGGCATATCCTGGACGCATCCAGGAAGGATCCAAGGCCAGAAGACTTTTTGGTTTTCACTTGACTAAAAGTCAAATATGGACTTCAAAAAACAATAAAAAATGAACACTGTGGGCCTGTTTATTTCAAAGTTGGGAGTGTTTGCTACCAGCTGTTAAAGGTTGTAGATACATTTGATCTTTTGCGGGAAAATACAGTGGGCTCATAATCTCTTTTTGGAGGAAGTACTGGCCATGTTGTTGTCAAATGGTGCCTATTCAAATGGTTTCCATCTCTTATTTCTTGTATGGTCATACTCTAGTCTTCATCATAGTGGTTATCAGGAATGTGTATTTATCATTTCCTGCAGTGCTTTAGAAGGGTTGCACTCACGAATCTTCTCTCTACATGTGTATGAATGTACAAGAAAAGTTGTTTGTGACAGTAGTATCAAAGTTGAGTTATCCATAGCCTGCCGTCATACAAACTTGGTTAGGATGTTAGGGACAAGCTATCTGTTGTAGGGTATGTAAAATCATAGTTACCAGAATCGTGAAAAAATCGCTATTAGTCATGAAGTGCCGCTGAATACGTGTTTTTCGACCAAAAAACCGTGGGTTTTTGGCAGTCCCTCCCTCCATGAAAAACTGTTGACCTTTTGGAAAAAAGCATGGAAAAAACATTTAAATCGTTAAAAAATCGCGTGTTTTTTCGAAATCGTGATTTATTCAGGATTTGACAGCTGGTATGATTTTTTCAGTTATAAGTCAGAAATTTGATGAAAAAACACCACAGAATTTGAGATTTTTGATAAATTTTAAGAGCAAAAATTCATCTTCAATAAAAAATAAAAAAATACAACCCTAACCCTAATTTAAGTTAATTTTTTTTGTATATTTTGTGTTGTGAATAAAAAATAAAAAATTACCTAACTCTAACCCTAACCCTAACCTAAATTCATTTTTTAAAATGTCAATAAAAATTCAAAATAAAAAATAAAAAAATACAACCCTAACCCTAATCTAAGTTCAGTTTTTTTTAAATTTTTTAAAAATTTACATTGTCAATAAAAATTAAAAATTAAAAAATTACCTAACTCTAACCCTAACCCTAATTCAAGTTCAATTTTTTTAATATCTTTTAAAATGTACATTGTAAATAAAAACTAAAAAACTAAAAAAATACCGAACTGTAATCTAAGAATATTATTTTTAAATCTTTTACAATGTAAATAAAATAAAAAAAAATAGCGTACAATCTCATTTATCTTCCTCGCATGATGTAATTGTATGATGTATCTATTGACTATGCAATTGAAATGCCTGATATGTATCTTGATGCAATGGAAATGCATTTAAATTTTAAGAAAACAGTTTTTTATTTTTTATTCGCATTTTCCTGTCGGTTTTAAATTTTCCAATTTTTTCTTGATTAATCACGATTTTTTGAAAAACACTTACACTTTTGAAAAAATGATTTTTTCCTCAACGATTTTTGTTACTATGTGTAAAATCATAGATAACTTATTTGCTATTATTTTGACATGTTTAGCAAAATGTTGACATTAGCATATTGGTATATGTGAGCCTTTACAATGAACCTACATTAATATACTGATTTGTCTTGATTTTTGTCTATGCATTGTAACATTTGCACTATGGACTTGTTCTTAAGACTAATCTAAGTTCGACCACTGAATCTCATAACATATGGCATTGAATTATCATTATGTTTTGTGGTTATTTAATTTATTTTGTTTACTCTGTGCATATTATGTGGTTAATTTTGCTTATTTGGCTATATTTTAAAATTTAAATATTTTAAATATATTTTTGTACGGCTTTTCCAAAAATGTATCCAGGTCCAAAAAAATTGCCGTATTTACATATCTGATTCTTGTATCCGTTCCCTACCAGTATCGGCTACTTAGACAATAATAATTTTTGTAAGTCATTTATGGTGTCATTGGCAACTTTGCAATGTTTCAATTGTAATTGCTTATTTGTGCACTTTCAGCTATAATGCATTACAAACATATAAACCAAGGCTTTGTTTGTTTCCTCCATTTTTTTCCCCATTTGCATGCTAATCGTTGTGTTTGTTGCAGTATATTTTTTTTGAAATGGTGAATTTCCCTCTATTTTGGGGTAGCCTTTAACTTAGATGCCACGGCTGAAGGGAATCTCTTTTGTCAAAGGCAGCCAGATTTGCACCTAGCCTTGTGTGGTATCTTGTTCAATTTCTACACTTTTATCACTTCTATTGGGGTTTTGAGCTTGGGGTGACATTATGGAAGCCTCAATTCTTTTTCCACTCATGCCCATCCCATTTGACACTTCCTAAGATTTGTAAACTTGCACCACAATTAGATGTGCACATCATATTTGACACATTCCTTAGATATATAAATGTGCATCACAATTAGATGTACCCTATAATGATACCCTATTATATTCATACCATATAGTGATTTACCCATAATCGGTACATCCAAGATCTTTCAAGTAACTGAGTTATAGTCATGTCATTGTAACAAGAAAATTTGGTGAGGGGATTTGAACATGGGTTGCACTCTTACGAAGTTATGAATATTTCTACTATCATTAGCATTAACCCCATGGACTCTGCAAATGAGAAGTAAAATCAATGTCTCCATTTTTTTCTTTTAAATTTTTATAATTTGTCTGTAAGGCACTGGCCATGGCTTTTGTGGGGACTGTTGTATAAGATTTTAAACATAAATGATTATATATATATATATATATATATATTATATATATATATAATTCAAAGAATAAGTTGTAAACCCTACTATTACATTCTTTGTTTATGTCTTCTTGTTTTTCTATTGGGAAATTTTCCATAGATGCTACAACTGAGGGTCATCTCTTTTGCCAATATCACTCGAACCTTGCACATGTCCTTGTCTGTTAGGATCACAGCACCAATAGAAGATTGTGGTATTTTACCCAATGTCAACATTTAATATCTCATCCCTGGTTTTGTACTAGGGGCTCCACTATGGAAACTCTCCACTTGATTGCAAAGTCCATGCATTGTGAATTTTTTCTGCAAATAGGTTGTGGAATCTACATGTCTTCTCTTTACTTTTTGGTTCTTGGTCCTAAATTAGGCATCTGTAATGCATTCATGTCGTTGGTCGGCGGTCGCTATTGTGCATTGTTCAATTATAATTTTGCTTCGAAATATTTTCGTTTCATGTAATGGATTTGTAACCTCACTATTGCTTTGGCCTTTTTCCATATTATAATGATTAATGTTTTTGGGGTTAATATCTTGCTTTTACAGGCTCTTCCCGGTCAGCATGCTGATTGTCCAAGTTTCAAGCTTGTCATTGTTGGTGATGGAGGCACAGGTAAGAGGCGTATATACATTTATTTTGAAGTTGAATGGCATATTATTCCTTAACATAGTTATTCTGTGTATATTTTATATTATATTATTTTGGGTGGTAACTCTTGGTTGAGCTTATGGTAAGCTTTGGCCCTATTGTGTGGTGATTAAATGTGGTAACCTTCCCACATGTTCACCACACAGTTATGGCTTACCTTATCCCAGTGTAGTTCTTGGAACTTGGATCCACCCTTTGCAAGTGTCCCCATGAGTATTTCACCGCAACCACTTATGACATAGTTATTCTGCCTACAAATATATCTGCATATTAGTTCTCCTAAAAATTTGAACATATTGTAGTCTGTATTTTTACTTTACTAACATGCTTTTGAAAATATTTTTTATAACTCTATTATTGTTTTTTTTGTAGCTTAACACTTTAATGAGTGATCCCATTAACATTACACCACAAATGCCTGGACTTTTGACATAATTATTTTGCCTAGAAAATAATGCTACATGTTATTTCTCCTGCAAATATTAATGTATTTTATCTGGCATTTTTAGGTTAATGATTGATTTCTATTTCTCATATTATTACTATTATTTATTTTACTTGGAAATTCTTGGCTGAGGTTATGTGCTGTCTTTATGTTTGGCAAGCTTGGAGTAACACAGGTCACCCTCTAAATTATACCACATCTACTTAGATTATAGGTCGCCTTATTGTGGTTAGGGATATTTGAACCTTTGTATCCCTCCTTCAATTCTTCCTTGGTAACCCCTCAGACTTATTAGCTCCATTATTACTCCTGGAAAATTTAGTTGCATGTCATTAAGGCTCCTGCCAATATACTTTATTGAGGTATTGATATGGTTTAACAATATAGTAATATGCCTTTGGAAATATGTTTATTGCTTTGGTTATAATTTCTTTATACATAATTCTGTTGGGAAATTAGGTTGCAAGCTAGGTCTCATGCAAACACTAATACATTATAATCTTGTATTTTTTAGCCTTATTACTGACTTGACAATCACTTGTTGCACTTATGTTATTTGTTAAAAATTTATTATAGTGGATGTTATATCTTAAACCTGATGCAAATAATATTATTTTTGAGTCTGGACTTGATTTAGGCTAATAATGTTTGTTTGAAAGTCTCTTTGGTAGTTCCATTTGTATTTTTTTTAAACAGTTGTTGTATCTGGAAAGTTATGCTATGTTCTAAGCCTTCAAAATGTTTTTTCTTTTTAGTCTGCCTTTGATTTATTTATATTGATGTACTTCTGCACCGCAGGGAAGACAACTTTTGTGAAACGACATCTTACTGGAGAGTTTGAGAAGAAATATGAGCGTTAGTTTCTCTTTCCCTAATTTGATTATAATGGATACCAAAGCTATTAATAGCTGAGTTATTTAAGTGAACTGAGTTATATTGTTATATTGGTAAACACCGATATCAAATACAGTACAAAGAATGACTCCGGTAAGGCTAGAATAGAATTAATTTGTGTATGTATTGATAGGTCCTATATAACAGTTTGTCTAAAGCACCTTAGGCATAAATCATCACATCATCATGCTTCTTTTAATGTTTAGGTTTCTATATTACTTCTTTTTGCTTGGTAAGTCTTTAGCAAGGTTATTGTGGACTGCATTCTTAAGATTTTTATGCCTGTCCCATTAAAATGCACCGTATAATCATTTTACCATAACTTTGCCACATGTCCACTTGAATTATGGAGCACCTTATTCTGGTGAGGGAGATTTGTACCTGGGCCATTCACTTTTCCCATTAGACAGCTAGTATATTATTTGATAAAATTTGTTTTATTACATTTTGGTTTGGATTAGACTAATGTGCTATTTTGAATTTGTTTTCAGCGACAATTGGTGTTGAAGTCCATCCTCTTGATTTCTTTACCAACTGTGGGAAGATCAGGTTTTATTGCTGGGACACTGCAGGACAAGAGAAATTTGGTGGCCTCAGAGATGGCTATTAGTAAGTTGTAGCTTTCTCTACATTGATATCTATATAGGTCTCTCTACTTATTGTGAATTGGGTGTTGTGTTATGATTTGATGATTTCTTTGATTTGGGACTTAGGAGTCCCTCACAAGGATGAAAAATTTGGTGTGAGTTTGTTGGAGGATGGTAGTGTGAATATTTGTGATGCAAGTCTTTTGAAATACTCATAATGAGTTTTGGCATATTTTTGAGTGTTCTACAAATGCTACAGTAAATGTTGGAGCATTTGGCTAGAACTGCCGACAGTAGTTTTGAGAACCAAGTTAATAAGACTGCCAGTTATATGTTTACTTGTTTAATATGTTGTGTCTTTTATTACACATGAAAAAGGTAGTCTAATAGAAATAATAAATACAGTAGGTTGCGTCAAGTCTCTAGGTAAAGGTACAGGCCAAAGCCAGGCCTGACAAGAGTAGGCAGAATCTGCCGTAGAACAAATTTGAAGTTGCTACTTTCTCTCTTTGTCATGGTGGTTGTCATGGTCAGTCAGATCATGCTCATTCTGACAGAGACACTGGTTTGGCTTCCTTGTTTTCTTTTTAAGGGGAACTGGGAAATTTTTAAGCTGCAATGAAAATAGTATTTATAGTAACAGGTGAAATCCCCAAATAACCGACACAAGCTTTCCAGAAAAGCATAAATTGCTTGAGACTACTCATAAAAATTGTTCAAAGGTATACCAAGAAAGACTCACCATAACACACAGAATGTTAACCAAACTTATAAATGTTGGCACTTAGCAAGCCTCTTATATGATACTGTCCATGGTATTAAACCATGTACTGAAGGCAGGACTGTAAGATTGTGTACTAGCCTTAAGGGTATTTGAAAGCAAAACTATAAAGGGAAGACAGTAAAATTAAAAACCTAAAGTAAATCTGCAAGGTATACCAAGAAAGACTTACCATATTATACCGAATCTCAAACAAACTTATAAATGTTGGCACTTAGCAAACCTCTTTATATGATACTGTCCATGGTATTAAACCATGTATTGAAGGCGGGACTGTAAGATTGTGTACTAGCCTTGAGGGTATTTGAAAGCAAAACTATAAATGGAGGACAGTAAAATTAAAAACCTAAAGTAAATCTGCAATAAGCATAAGGGCATTCTTTCCTGTTTGACAGCGGACGCTAGGGCCTTAGATGTGTTGGCAGCAGCACTCTCTTTCATTAGATTGCCTGAACTTTGAAGTAGTCTGGCCACAATGCAGTCCAAATCCTTTGACATGTCCTTCAAAGGCTCCAAAAGAGGAGCATGGCTGTGATGCTAGAAGAGCTATTTGCTGTACAGATCCTCATGTTGAGTAGGAATTAATTGGAAAAGCTTTTTGTTTATTAGTTGAAACTATTGGGGCTACTGCCCTGTAAGACGGCGCCTATTATTTTGATAGTAATGGACCAATGGTTCAAAACTTAAACCCTTTCAGTACCAGATTTGTACGCATTCTTCATGGATATGATAAAGATGGGTCAGAATACATTTCATCCAATTTCAGAGGTGATTCCTTTGAAGGACCTTTCTCAGAGCATTTTGTTTTAGAAAAAAATAGATGCCTTAAGGAATACATTGAGCCTAGCATGTCCATCTTTTTGGGATCACCAATTTTCCTCTAAAGCTGCCTGCAGCTTAGTTTCAGCGTATATTCTCTTGTAAGATTTATTTTTCTGCTTCCTTCCATGACATCTCATTTTCTCCATTGCATGCTTTAAAATGTCAACATAAGTTTCTAAATTTAGGAATGGTGGTTCTCATCTTCATGATTTGAATTGAGAGAAGGAAGAACCATTGAAAGAAAACGATATTAAGGAGTTAATATCATATGAATAGAATCATAACTATGGGATTCATGATGCAGTGAATGTATTTGTCATGACCTGTCATGGTGAAGAAACTGTGTCAGTATGGTAGTGGACCTTTGTTAGTGCCTTATTAACCCAATAATAGAGATCAGTCAAGAAGAAACCCTGCTAGTAAGCTAGTGTTCCTTTGTTAGTGCCTTATCAACCTGATAATGAAGATCAATTAAGCTGAATATGTGGTGGAAGTGTAAGTTCTCCCCAAATTGTCATTTATGGATAGAAATGTTTTTTAAACTGATAACAATAGTTCTCCGTAACCACAGGTTAGTAATCGTATTGCTAATTATTGTTGTGAGAATCAGTATATGATTTTTTGGCTGAACCTCGCTATGCTACATGATCATGATCATTGGAATCTGGAAATAGATTAACATCTGTATCTCAACCATTCTATTAAAAAATGTGGGTACCTGGCAGTTACCAGCGAAAAACTTTTTTTTTTTTGGGTCCAGATGGGTAGACTGCTGTAAAACCGCTGGCTGTTTACAAGGCCAAAAACTGCGGGTTTTGGCTTGGTAACTGACCAAAACCCAGCAACCTAGAAAATATAAGGAAATTGCAAAAAAATTGTGAATATTACATTCTGTTGCTGATAAGAGGTCAGGATCGAAGGAAATTATGTGTTTTGAGTTATGCTTTCTCTGAAACAATCATTTCAATACATTCATTTCATTTTCTTATGTATTTTAGTGTATTTTATGAATTTATATATATTTTTGAAGTAGCTATAAAAGTACGAAGTAATTGCAGAGTCCCGAGTACAGGGCATATTTTTTGGTTGCCCAGTAACCGTGGTTCCCGAGTTTTTCTACTATGATCTCAACAACTTTTGTAAAAGTGCCTTCATCCCTTGTCAGTTAGGACAGTTTATCGAATATAAGCAGTGTCTGCAATATTCACTGCAGTTGATTTTGTAGATAGATAAATGCCATCGCTTAGCCCTGACTACTAACATTGAATAGATTAGTTTGACGAGTCGAATAAACAAAATCTATGATGTTTACCATGTAACTTGTTTAAGAGTTGTGCCTATAACAGATCGTGAACCGGTTGGAATAGGAGAAACTTATGATTTTTTAATTCCTAATAAGCAACTTTGTTTTAATCAAATCTCGAAGTTCCCTTGTTGACATAATTGTTTGACGTAATGACCAAGGTTGAAGGTCGAATTACCTTCTTTTGTAAGGGGATGTTGTTGCAAGTTAAATGCTAATTTAACCCAAGTTATGAGGGCTTCCCGTTCTACGGAATGTTTTAAACAGTGCTGAAATTAAGGGTGTGAAGGGTCCTTGAAGACTCCTTTGTTTGCATTTTTGTTAAAGCTCTTTAATGAGTAAACTTGAATGTTCAAGTCACGCGCTAATTTTAGCCCAGCAAAGAGGGCTTCCCATTATGTGTATGTTACCAGATACGCCAGTTGTAGGTCCTGTGAGCATGTAGGGATGATACATCCACGATGATGGGAGCTCGGGGAGGCGCCCAAGGAGCGTGCCTGGGTGTCTCCCCGTGCTCTCAGGGGGCAAAAAATGAGTTTTTTTCAATTTCACCTTTTGAAAAAGTCAATCGTGGACTTCAAAATGCAATTAAAACCCAAATAAAGTGGATTCCCAACCCTAAAAGCAACATTCATACTCATTTTATAACAATATATCAACACATTGCTCGTTCATTGCATTTTTCACTCTCATTGCGCATTTGTTTACTCTTGTTATTTTTTTCAGTTGCATAAGCTTGAAATTTCTTTCTTGTGCTAAACCTACGCCATTGCTTCAACCTATTTGGTGCCAAGAGCTTGAGGAGCTTGCAGTAAAGAAGATTTGTTGATTTAAGGTAAGTTTTTTAGATTTGTGGTTTTTTTGTTTTGTTTTGTTTGTAACTAATTTTTATTTTAATTTTTTTTTGTTATTCTTTTAAATTTTCACTGTTATTTCCACAAATACCAAATGCAATGATTACGGTTTTTATTTTATTGCTATTAAAATAATTTTAATAGCAATTGTTTTTTTTATAGATTTTACCATTAAATTTTAATAACAATTTTTTATTTTTTCCTAGGGGCTATAGGGATTTGTCAAAAATTAGAATGTCTCAGGGTGCAAGTGCTAGTTTGGTGGGGCAAGGGATAACTCTCAAATGTGATATGCGAATGCCCCTTGGAAGTATGTGATAATATTAGAACAGATGCTTGGTGGAGGGTGTTTTCATTGGTTTTGCTCAGAGTGTAACGGTAAATTCAAGAGCTCGTATGGTCAAGTGAAAGCTCATTTGTGTGCGATTTTTGGCACTGGAATCAGAGTTTTGGTGGGCCAAGCATAAGAAGGTCGGGAAAGGGCTTGTCACAATTAAAGGTCCTTGCATACATCAAAGAGAAAGAAGAGGTAGATGTTGTAGTGCAAAAATCGAAGCATTTTTTGAGAAATGATCACCACTTGTTGATCCAGCTCGTGTTATCGTTGCAGTTGAAGACAGAGTATTCACCTCTTGGTTGCAAGAAAACAAAAGATGTAGACCCATTGGAGAGGGCATTCCAAAATAAATCCAGGGAGGATAGCGGAGCAGAGCATTGCGCGTTGAATTTACGCATGTGGGCTGTCATTTAATACTGTTAGATCACCATACTGACAAGGAATGGTGAGATCTATCAATGTTGCCCCTAAAGAGTTTGTCACCCTAGGTTATGAAAAGGTGCACACCACTTTATTGACAAAAGAAAGAAAAAACATTGAAGATGCATTGAAGCCCATTAGGGATTCATGGATCGAAACAAGGGTGTCCATTATTTCTGAGGGATGGAAAGATATGGTAAATAGGTCATTGATTAATGTGATTGCAGTGAGCCTTAAAGGCGTAATGTTTTTGAAAGCCGTTGATTGTGAGGGGCAAGTGAAGGATGTACAATTCATTGCTGACATCCTGATAGTGTCCATTGAGGCAATGAGGCATCAAAACGTTGTTCAAGTTGTAACGGACAATGCTAAAAATTGCAGAGCTGTGGGCATGTTGGTTGAGGCAAGATATGGGCATATATTTTGGACACTTTGTGCCATTCATTTCCTCTACCTTATGTTGTAAAAGTTGGGGACAAAAATGGATTGGATCGGCATGTTGGTTGAGGCAAGATATGGGCATATATTTTGGACACTTTGTGCCATTCATTTCCTCTACCTTATGTTGTAAAAGTTGGGGACAAAAATGGATTGGATCAAACAAGTATATGAGAAGGCAAATGAGATCCAAATGTTTATAACCAATCATCACATGTTCCAAGCCATGTTTAGGACCTTCTTAAAATTGAAGTTGAAGGTAACTCTTAATTTAATTTATAAGTTTGTAATTTGAAGTGTTTTTATTTTTGAACAATTTTTTAAGTTTATTAATTATTTGTTTTAATTTTGTATTAGGTTGCTGAGACTCGATTTGCCTCATACACTTTCGTCTTGAGACGACTTGTTAAGGTGCATGAGGCATTGAGTAGCATGGTCATCAACAACCTTTGGGGTGTATGGAGACAGACAAACAGTGAGAGGGCCACAAAAGTGAAAGGGTGGATTTTTGATGATGCATGGTGGAAACGTGTGGAGTATTTGTTGAGTTTTATTGAGCTCATCAACATGTTGAGATATGTGGACATGGATCATAAATGTTTGGGTGAAATTTATGATGAAATTAACTCAATGATTGAAAACATTAAATTCATCATAAATGCCAAAGAGCAAGATCCCACAAAGAGGTTTTTCAAGAAAGTGCAGTCGCATCTCATTGAAAGATGGAACAAAATGACCACCTCATTGCATTTTCTTGCTTTTGCCTTGACACCCAAATACTACAGTGCAGAGATTCTTTCTTTGCCCAAGAGGGTCGCACCATATAGGGATGTTGAGGTTGTCGAGGGATATAAGGCAACATTCTCTAGAATATTTTTCGATTTAGAGGTAGAAGACCAAGTTAGAGAAGAGTTTGTGCATTTCATATCCTCAGTGGGTCACTTCCTTGGTGCTATCCGTGACAAGTACAAGATGGACGCTCACTTTTGGTGGTACCTCCATGGGCAAACATCCACTCACCTTCAACCACTCGCAATAAAAATTCTGTCACAAGTAAGATTTTAATTTTTTTACTCTACCCTTGTTTTGACCTTTTTGATATTTTGTTTTAAGTTTCAACTTTTAGTCTTAATTTTTAATTTTTTATAAATTCTAATTCACTTTGTGGCTTCAATAGGTTGCAAGTTCCTCTTCAGCTGAGCAGAGTTGGGGCAACAATGGCTTTATCCACTCAGTTAAACGTAACAAGTTGGCTGCAAAAAAGGTTGAGGATTTGGTTTATGTGCATTCCAACTTATGTCTTCTCTCACATAAACAACCTCAATACAAGGAAGGGCCAACAAAGTTGTGGGATGTGAACCTAGAGGCTGCTGATTTAGATGCTTCCCTTGCCTACCTTTCTTTATTTGACATGGAGCTAGACAATGCTTCACACGACTTGCATGGTGGAGCTAGTGGGAGTGGCATTGTTGCTGCTTGTGGTTCTAATGAACCACATGATGATGAAGACATTGCAGGCGAAGAAGAATATAGTGAACAATGAGAATGCTGATTTGTATTTATTTTTGTCCATACATTGTAACATTTGTACTATGTACCTGTTATAAATTAATATAAGTTTGACTATTGAATATTATGATATTTGGCATTGAATTATGAGTATATATTTTGTGGTTATTTAACTTATTTGAAGTTATTTTTTTTCCTCTATGCATTTTATGTGGTTAATTTTGCTTATATGGCTATATTTTTAATTTTTTATATATATTTTTGTACGGCCATATCCAAACCCCACCCCAAAAAAAAATTGCCATATCCCCGTATCCGATACCCATATCTGTATTGGCAACTTAGCATTTTGCCACTTTTTTGAATTCGTGCCTAAAGCAAGGAGGCAAAGCTCTGGAACTTTCTGGAATGCATCTCTGATAATCTCTCTCTTTATCTGTATAAGCTAGCCTTTGCTGCTGCAGTGAAAGTTGATCCTAGCCAGACCTACAATGGTTGTGGTCCATTTGTCTTTAAACCTTTGTATCTTTTACAATAGTGATACTACTATCTGGAAGAAGAAAGTATCTTCTTATGGCTACTGGGAGCGTTCATTTGCCCTTCAGATCCTTAATGGTATTATCAACTGCAGCAGTTTGAAACAGTGCTAAAATTAAGGGTGTGAAGGGTCCCTGAAGCCTCTTTTGTTTGCATTTTTAGTTAGAGCTCTTTAATGAGTAAATTTGAATGTTCAAGTTACGTGCTAATTTTATCCCAGCAAAGAGGGCTTCCCATTCTGCAACATTTTTTGAATTCGTGCTTAAAGCAAGGATGCAAAGCACTGGAACTTTGCTGTATGCATCTCTGATAAGCTCTCTCTCTATCTGTATAGGCCAGCCTTTTCCACTGCAGTGAAACTTTATCCTAGCCAGACCTACAATGGTTGTGGTCCACTTGTCTTTGAACCTTTGTATCTTTTACAATAGTGATACTATTATCTGGAAGGAGAAAGTATCTTCTTATGGCTACTGGGAGCGTTCATTTGCCCTTGAGATCCTTCTTGATCCTTAATGGTGTTATCAAAGTGAACAAGCTGAAAATGTTTCAATTATAGCTGATTCAGTTTTGCTCTCAACTCTCCCAAATGTGCTTGCCAAATCAGTCTATTGATTTCATCTGAACTATGAAACTGTTTCTGGATATGGTATTCAATTTCAAAGTGTTTAGTTAAAATCCTTTTCTTGTCATGAGAAAATTGTAGCTTTGTACGACTTTCTCACTCCATATATTTTTTAATCAGAACTTATTCTTTTGAACATGTATTACACCTTTCAAAGCTGTTTGAGGCCTTCTCTATTAACACACTTATAAGATTATGTTGCTTTTTGTTTTAGTGTAACAGCTTAAGATTCATGGATATGATAATGTTCAGAAGAATTTAGCTGTGTTCTTTCTACATTCAGGGGATACTTTCTACATCTATCAAGTATTCTATTTCCCGGTAGCTGCTGTGGTCCAGCATGGTCCGGATCATAGAATTGTCTTCCCCAACAAATTTCTAATGCTCTCACGAACCTGCCAAGCCCTCTGCAAAGGCAAGGGGAAGCTTTCTATTCCAGGAATTGCACCAGTAATAAGTCTTAAGCCCATGTTCTCCTGCCAAATTTGAGCTCAAAGTGTTAGCTTTTGGTGAATTCAGTTGCAAAATTGCTTTCTTGGTCGATACTAGAGTTGTATTCAGATTTTAAAATTTTGCTTGGAAATCTATCTGTCCTTATAGATCTTAAAATTTCTCTAATGGTAAGGCTGATATATTTAGCTTCTCTCAATCGCAGTCCCCTCCTAAGCATTTGGGAATGCAATGCTTTTTCCATGTGAAAAAGCAGCATTTCCTTATTATTATGAACAGCCTGCCACATGAATTTCCCTTGAATATTTTTATACATGTTCTATATGCCTCTTCGGACCTGTAGAACAGAACAAATAAACCTGGTTGATACATTGTAAGTCACAGCATTTTCCAGTACGGTAATTTTATTCTTGCTAGTATTTCAAACATTTTGACTCGTGGATATTCTATTTCCTGGTAAATTGCTGTGGTCTAGCATGGTCTGGATCATAGAATTGTCTTCCCCAGCAAATTTCTAATACTCTCATGAACCAGCCAAGTCCTCCACAAAGGCAAG
Source organism: Torreya grandis (assembly GCA_037957365.1). Lineage (NCBI taxonomy): Eukaryota > Viridiplantae > Streptophyta > Pinopsida > Cupressales > Taxaceae > Torreya > Torreya grandis. Next base: position 1,532,448 of record JARHVA010002419.1, read on the forward strand.
GGGAAGCTTTCTATTCCAGGAATTGCACCAGTAATAAGTCTTAAGGCCATGTTATCCTGCTAAATTTGAGCTCAAAGTGCTAGCTTTTGGTGAATTCAATTGCAAAATTGCTTTCTGGTTCGATGCTAAAGTTGTTTTCAGATTTTAAAATTTTGCGCTGAAATTTCTAGCTTTTGGTGAATTCAATTGCAAAATTGCTTTCTGGTTCGATGCTAAAGTTGTTTTCAGATTTTAAAATTTTGCGCTGAAATTTATCTTTGTCCTTGTAGATCTTAAAATTTCTCTAATGGTAAGGCTGATATATTTAGCTTCTCTCAATTGTGGTCCCCTCCTAAGCATTTGGGATATCAACGAGTCAAAATGTTTGAAATACTAGCAAGAATAAAATTACCATGCTGGAAAAAGATGTGACTTTCAATCTATCAATCAGGTTTATTTGTTATGTTCTACAGGCCTGAAGAGCTGTATAGAACGTGTATAAAAATATTCAAGGAAAATTCATGTGGCAGGCTGTTCATAATAATAAGAAAATGCTGCTTTTTCCCAAAAATTCATGTGGCAGGCTGTCCATGGGAAAAAGCAGCATTTTCTTATTATTATGAACAGCCTGCCACATGAATTTTCCTTGAATATTTTTATACACGTTCTATACAGCTCTTCAGGCCTGTAGAACATAACAAATAAACCTGATTGATAGATTGTAAGTCGCATCTTTTTCCAGCATGGTAATTTTATTCTTGCTAGTATTTCAAACATTTTGACTCGTTGATATTTGCCATTGAGGGAAGCTTTCTTAAAGTTAAAAATATTGTACAATATGCTTCCTGTGTTAGTCCAACATTAATGGGCTGAAGTCATCTGTTTAGTTGTAGTTGAGTTTGAGGTTCAATATGGTGTTGTCTATAAACTGCAGGTGGGTAGCTGGCAAACAAGGATGTTGAAAGGCCTTTGCAAAAAACCATTCCTTTTAACATCCTTTAGAACCCTCCTCTTGTTGCAGTTCACTAACACCAATGGCCTATGGCATCTCATTAGTTGATGTTCAAGTGTTGCTTTAGAGCTGGGGCACTTGACAATATAGAGTATCGTCTATAAACTGCAGTTGGGCAGTTAACAAAGGTGGTGTTGAAAAGTCCTTGCAAACAACCTTTGCTTTTAGCATCCTTCAGAACCCTCCTTTTGTTGCAGATCACTGACATTCATGGCCCAAGGTGTCTCAGTAGTTTGAGGTTTAAGGGTTACTTTAGTGCTGGGGTACTTGAGAATATAATGTTGTCTATAAATTGCAGGTGGGTAGTTAGCAAAGGATGTTGGAAGGCCTCTGCAAAGAACCATTCCGTTTAGCATCCTTGAGAACACCCTCTTATTGCAGATCACTGCTGTTTTTGGAAAGATCAAATGCGCCAATCTTCAGATCACAAGTCAAGAAGATTTTTTAATATTTTATAAGGACCATTTCTTGGTCAAAAGACCTGGCCACATATCTTATTTCTTTGAAGTTGCTTTTTGGATGCTCAAAACTCGTAAAATATTATCCATCCCGATGGTGATCTATTTGGATACAGTCTCTGATATGTGTTAGTTTTTCCTTTGACAATTTTTGGATGAGTTTTTTAAGTTCTGCTGATTGAAATTGAAATAATGTTCGACTACTCTATTTCCTTCTACAGATTTGAAGATGACTCTTGTTGGTTTTTAGAAGACGACTCTTGTTGGTTTTTATAGTCTTCTTATGTGATTTTTGGCCAAAAGCTCATTGCGGTTGCCTTGGAAGCACAACACAACAAACCTTTTGGCCAATTTCACGAGTTGATGATGTAGGTTAACTTGATATTTTTGAAGTCTTATACCAGCTGCATGCTCAACATCAGTTTCAGTAGCAGACCCCCTTCAATTGCAAGTCATTCTTGATATCTCCATGTTCAAAGGCAAAATCAATGTTGCAGCATTGGATGCATAGATTTGACAGTTTAAGACATACTTCTCAATCAATCGACTCACCAATCACTATGATGAAGATGTCCATTCCAATGGTTCATCGATGGGAGACTTTTATTGTGTAGCGCATGTAAGGTTGTGTTCCAGTTAGTCTTGGAAGACATTTGTTGACGCACTAAAGGACTACTATCCTCTCCATCAATTTGAGGATGAATATGTTGAGTTCTAGTAATTATGCCAATGCAAGAAGCAGTCGGTGGAAGATTACAACAATGTGCTCAATAATTACATCGCACGCCTGCGTGAGAACTTAATTGAAAATAAGGTGTTGAAGTACATCAACAAACTCCCACTTTATATCTTGACACTTTGGGGCTATCTTATTGCAATGCCACCAAGACTGAAGCCAAGGCAAATACGAAGCAACGTCTCACCACTTCATCTAGTGCCATGCGCAATACCCAGGTTGTGGACAATTCTACATCTCAGCATCTAATGCAAAAGTGAAACACTTTATTCAAAGGAGAGGAGCTTGAGAAGGTTGCACAAAACACGAAGGCTTTTGCACCTTTTACCTTAGTGAAAGGCAAGAAGAAGTTTGGGGACAAGTGGTGCCATTGACATCGCTCACACATCCATGACGACTTTGAATGCCATGTGTAACAATCCTTGCTTGTGCAATTTAAATTAGGTCCCATGCAGATGAATGACATTGATCTAGATGCCACTATGATAGACATCTCTAAGGAGCACAAACATCTCTTTCATACCAAATTTTGGGTAAAGGATTAGCTTCTTTCATGGTATCATTGATAGTGGAAGCCAAAAGAATATCATTGCACAAGCCACAACCCAGAGCCAAGGCCTTGCCACTACTGTGCATTCCAAGTCATATTCCTTGGGGTGGCATCAACAAGGGAAGGATATACAAGTCCCAACAACAATGCACCTTCTAGTACAAAGTCAAGCCTATGGAGCTAAGTTATTGGTTCGTTTTTGGTTCGGGTGTGAAGAATTGGGTTTGTTGGTATGGTAATTTTTTTTTTTTAATCTTGGGTTCGTTTTGGGTTCATCCGTGCAAAAAGTATATAAAAAATAAAAAAAATTATAGAAACTATAGCCTATTACATAGGAAATAATTGACATTGTCATTAGCTAAGAGTAAATACTAATTGAATGCCAAATGTCATGATAATCATTAAACATAAATGATAAATATTAAACATCAATAATTATAAGAGAGATGATATTCCATGGTTCATTTAGTAAAGAACAACTATTTTCTAGATTAAACCGTGTCAAAGATTTTTGGATCTTATGTTGTAATTAATTGCATCAAACTTGTTTTAAAACTTAAATGTTAATTTTCATAGTCATCTTGGTCTTTCATTGAGAGCATCATCAACAATATCATGTTGTGGTTCATTAGAACCACATGGACTACCACCATCGCCACAACAACAATGAAAGACAAGTATGTAATGAGAAAATTAGAAAAATGAGAGGAACTGGTTTTGCTTTTGTCACTTTGCTTTTATCATCTTTGTTGTTTGTACCTTTTGCTTTTGTTTTTACTTGCCTTTTAGGGTGTACAAATGTTTTTATTATTATTTAAAATAAATGGTTTTGGTAAGAATTGATAAAATTATTAAAAAAAGTCGGGTTTGACCTTTTTTAATTGCAATTTCCTACGGATTTGTGATCCCAACGCCTAGGGTTTGTCCCTGGGCACTCGAGTTGGCCTGGGTTCTTCTGGTTTTTACTTGCCTTTTAGGGTGTACAAATGTTTTTTTATTAGTTAAAATAAATGGTTTTGGTAAAAAATGATAAAATTATTAAAAAAAGTCGGGTTTGACCTTTTTTAATTGCAATTTCCTACGGATTTGTGATCCCAACGCCTAGGGTTCGTCCTTGGGCACTTGGGTTGGCCTGGGTTCTTATGGTAGAAGAACTTAGGCCAACTCGAGTGCCCAGGGACAAACCTTTGGTGTTGGGGTCCGTGAATTGAATCCACTCTCGTGCTTGGCAAAAGAACCTAGGCCAACTCGAGTGCCTAGGGACAAACCTTTGGTGTTGGGGTCCGTGAATTGAATCCGCTCTCGTGCTTGGTGTGTTCCTAGTCTCTCAATGCCTGCTAAATAAGAACCCAGCCAACCCGAGTGCCCAAGGATGAACCCAAGGTGTTGGGTTTCGCGAATTGACTCTGCTCTCGTGCTTGTTGCATTCCCATCCTCTCAACACCTGCTAAATATCGCGAACCGATAACTTAGCTATGGAGGGCATTGTTGCCTGTGACATCATATCTCTAGAAGTTTGCAACATCTGGTTGAGGAGGTTGTATTTGTATGATTGAGATGCTACATATCAAGCAAAACCACAACGGTGGATTTTACCCGCCAAAGATTGCTTCTACAACCTTGCGGTGTCAACTCCAACGATCAAATGTACCTTGGTCTCTACCAAGCAATGCCATAAACTTGTCTTGCATATGCAAAAATTTGTGGTTCACATGGTCCATAAGCAAGCATTGACATTACACTCAATGCAATCAACATTGCAACAACTGCTCTTCAACAAGTTATTGAAGTAGTGCAACAAAGTTACTATAGAGCTCGAAGGTCAACATTATGCAGTAAAGCATTGCATAGATTTGGTTCCTCGATCCAATCTTCCTAATAGTCCTTTGTCGGGAGATCAGGTTGAGAGAACAATGAAGTCGGACACCAAATACAAGAACTCCCTGATCGGGGCAATATAAGGCTTAGCTCTTTTCCTTGTGGGTGTTTGATAGTCCTCGCACCTTAGAAGGATGGGTCTTGGTGTCTTTGCATAGACCATTACACACTCAACAAAATCACAATGAGGAATCATTACTCGCTATCACACATTGATGATCTTCTGGACCAACTCCGAGGCACACGATACTTAACCAAGATTGACTTGAAGTTGAGGTATTTCCAAGTTCCGATCCACCTTGGAGATGTTTGGAAGACAACCTTTAAGACACAGGAAGGATTGTACGCCTGGTTGGTTATGTCTTTTGGCTTGATCAATGCACCAACAACATTCATGTGCTTTATGTACAATCTACTCACGTCCTTTATCAACTCTTCTGTCATAATCTACTTAGATGACATCCTCATCTTCAGCAAGACTTGGGAGGAGCATATGGAACACATCTTGTATGTCTTAGACACCTTGTGCCAGCACAAGTTACAGGGCAACTTAGCAAAGTGTACCTTTGGCGTTGTGTAGATGTAGTAGTTGGGTTACATCATTGACTGCGTAAGAAATCACGTAGCTCCAGAGAAGATCAAATTGATTAGGGATTGACCAACTATTGGCAATCTCATATAATTGAAGAGCTTTCTTGTACTCTCAAACTTTTATTGCAGGGTCTTCCTTGGTTTCTTGCACATGTCTTGGCCTCTTAGATAGATAACATGTTCCAAAGCCAAGTTTGACAGGGTTCATGCACAACAATGTGTTTTTGAGGTTATCGAGCAAACGACTTTGCTTGCAATGCTTGACTACTTTGAACTTCACATTGATGCATTTGACCATGCACTCGGACATCCGATCTCATACCCCTTCGGCATTCAATGACACGGTTCTAAGGTAATTCACCTATGAAAAAGAGTTGTATGCTATTGTGCAAGCAGTTAAACAATGTCGCTACTACATCTTGGGGAAGGAGACAATCATTATGATCACAAGCCACTTCAATTTCTGCAAACACAAACATGCTAGAGAATGCACACCATAAGAAGTGGATGATTTGCCTATTGTAGTTCCATCTCGTGATCAAGCACAAGAAGGAAAAGGATAGCAAGGTAGCAGATTGCCTTAGCAGACTGTCGGTTTAGACACTCATCATAGTGCTGGACATGCGTGGTCATAACTTCATAGTTTGGTTATCCTTCTACTCAGCTCACGAGGACTTTGCAGACACCTACATCAACCTTAGCAAGGTAAACGGGTTCGAGTTCTACTTTTCTGAATAGCTTCTCTGCAAGTTCAAGCATGTTTGTTTTCTTGGTGGCACACCTCGTCAAAGACTCATCTGGGAGACATTCTATGCCAAGACATTGTGACACTTAGGTGTGACAAACTCTAGTCGTATTGTAGTTGCACTTATATTTGCTGCACATTTGTGCAAATGTGGAGCGCCACATCAAGTCTTGTATTCCTTGTCACATTTCAAAGCCCACTTAAAGGAAGTTGGGACTTCACACACCTTTGCCGGTTCCATTTATACCATGGGAATCTATTAGTAGGGATTTCATGATTGGGTTGCCTATGACGAAGGACTAGCATGATGCTGTGTTTGTTGTAGTGGATAGGTTTTTGATTATGGCTATTATGGTTGCTTGCAAGAAAGACGTTGATGCAATTGGTAGTGCGCAAACTTTCTTTAGCTATGTATGGGTTCAATTTGGATTCCCAACATTGCTCGTCTCCAATCAAGATCCACACTTTGTAAGTCACTTTTGTCAAGTAATGTGGGACTTGACGTGTATGCAATTGGATATGTTGATGATATTCATCCACAGAGAAATGGGCAAGTGCATCAATCACATACTTGTTCATCTTTTGCGCATGTACAACCATGCACACGCTTGCACTTGGGATGACTACTTGTTATACAGCCAACATGTCTATAACAGAGCGCTTCACAACTCTATGGAGCATATTCATCATATTCTTTCTTGCGCCCAAGAAAAATACAAGGAGGTCCATGTCATGTATTGCACACCTTGCATATTTCGAGTTGGCGATAAGGTCTGGTTGCATCTTTAAAAGGAGCACTTCAGGGGTCCACATGGGAAGATCAAGCCTCTCTGCTTGGTCCTTACACCATTCTCTGTGCATTTGGTGAGAATGCATTTGTTCTTGATTTGCCTCCATACTTGGGCATGCACCCAATATTCAATGTGGAGCTCCTTAAGCCTTGCTTCCTTCTAGTTCTTGAGTGAACAAGGACACTACATTATTTAGATTCGTATCTCGAAATTCTGCCTCACATGATCAGATTATTGAAGTGATAGACACATACACCTGCCATCACACACATCAGCTTTTCAAAGTGGTCAAAGTAGGGCAATACCCTGATCAGGTTAAGTGGCGTAATTCTCAACAATGTCAAGTTCTGTTTTTGCAACTACACGACGACGCAATGGAAACCATTGCTCTTCAAGAAAGGGTGAATGATTCGTGCACAGCTGCATACATTTCTCCTTTGTGCACTGCATAACTTGTACACAAAGCTTGTAGTCCTTTGTGCCACATCCCTTGCATGCACACACAAGGCTTGCTGCAATTCCATGCATCACCCCATGTGCCTAGCAAAACACTTGAAACATCTTGCATGCCCAACACAGATCTTGTCGTCACACCATGTCTACGTGGCTTGCCAAGTGGCACTTCTCAGTTTTGCGAAATGTTAGGGAATCTCTCAGAGTAACTGCCTGACTGAGCGGAGCAGGTCAATTGCCACACACCTTGAGGAACTTCAACTGTTGCAGAAAATGAAATGACTTGTAACTTAGTTCTTTTTAATTGTCGGTAGTTGCAACTGCTTCTTGTATTTTGTGTATAAATATCTAACATATACATCCGGTGAAGGGATCGATGACATACACAATCATGGTGATAGATAGCATGCCTCTAATCTTTCTCATACCATTGTATCCACCCCTTCAGTCTAAGCAAATCAGAGGTAGTGTTTCCTCTTATGAACACAGGGACCTGCATTCTTAGCGTTGCTGTAGCATTGTACATCTCTGTACTTTTCACTCTTCAATTCACATTGAATAGAAGTTGCATTTCCTGCAAGTACTGGACTTCCGCTTACTTGAATGTGTGTTGGTTCACTTTGTGCAAGTTAATATGGCGTGCACTCTCTATAACTGTGCAGCTTAAAGCACATGAGTGTCTCCCATGCACAAGGTTTTAGGGCCCCATGGTACAAATCACTTCTAATGTAATTTTTGAGGGATCGAAAATTTGTAGAAGGCTTGTTGCTTCCTCGGAATCTTTTGCAATTCTCCTAAAACAGTTTCATCTTCAGTCAGAGTCCCAAAACTGCCTGGACATTTGTTTCATTTTTTGGGGTTGATTTCTCTTCAAAGACATTGCTAATGGTTTCTTTGTTCCTTTATTGTGTTGTTTTTTGATTGCTACAGCTCTTGAATATTTCTCTGTTAGTGTAGAACTCAAATTGGTCTTTTATTAGCCATTTTAATTAATGGCCCTTAATAAGATTTGCTTATTTTCAAGCTTTTTGGAATGTCCTTGTTAAGTCAACATGATCTCTGTAGTGCCAACAACTTGGAGGTTGTGTTATACAATTGCATTGATGCAACGTAGGATATTTAATGTTTGGACGACGACTCTGCTGGTTTTTACAGTCTTATTATGTGATTGGAAGGGTGTCACTGTGGAGAGATTGAAATTTTTGTAGAAGGTGCTTTGTTTCCATGAAATCTTTTGCAATTCTCCTAAAACAGTTTAATCTTCTGTCCGAGTCCCAAATTTGGCTGGATATTCAATAGGATTTAACATATTGTCCTTCTTTGGGTGCAACTTCTGTTCAAAGACATTACTAATGGTTTCTTTTTGCATTTTTTGGTTTTTTTTAAAATGCTACAGCTTTTGAACATTTCTTCATTAGTGTAGAAGTCAAATTGCTCTTTATTAGCTGTTTTAAAGATTTTTTTTGATAAGATTTGGTTCGTTTCAACACGCTATAGTGCCAACAGCTTAGAGATTGTGGTATAAGATTCCTTTGATGTAAGATGAGGATATTTAATGTTTGTCCTGATTTTTGTCTGCTTAAAAAAATCTGGATGTAATGTATGACTTTAATAATTCTATAATATTATCCTATTACTAACTAGCTTTTTGTTTTCAGCATTCATGGCCAGTGTGCTATTATTATGTTTGACGTCACTGCACGGTTGACATACAAGAATGTCCCAACATGGCACAGAGATCTCTGTCGGTGAGTAATACTTATTTTATGTTCCCGATTTTGTAGTTGTGATGGTTAGGTGTTTATTTTTATTGCTGTTCAACTTGATTGAGTTTGGGCGATTAAATTTGATCTTGTCAGTGTCTGCGAAAATATCCCAATCGTTCTATGTGGAAACAAGGTTGACGTAAAGAACCGACAAGTGAAAGCCAAGCAAGTTACTTTTCACAGAAAGAAAAATCTTCAGTATTATGAAATATCTGCTAAAAGCAACTACAATTTTGAGAAGCCTTTTCTCTATCTTACAAGAAAGATTTCTGGGTGAGTGTTTTTGATAATCTCGTAACAAGTGAGAATTGGAGATGACAAATAGGGTGTTAAGTTTAAACTTTCGATTGCAAGTATCTGGAGATTTTTCTATACCAGCTGTCTCTGTTATTTATCTGTAAATCATCTATTGTCATGCAGGGATCCTAACCTTCATTTTGTTGAGTCACCTGCCCTTGCTCCACCAGAAGTTCAAATTGATATGGCCACACAACAGCAGTAAGTTACTTTTTCGTCTGTGAACATTAGCCTGTATTTAACATATATCCTTTGCTGTCTCTATTTGTCAGGGTCTTTTGCACATGTCAGTGTATTTTTCATGGTCCATGACATTTGATTTTTGTAATTTGTCCAGGTATGAACAAGAATTGGCTCAAGCTGCAGCACAGCCTCTTCCCGATGACGATGATGAGGCTTTTGAATGATTTGCTACCATAGTTGTTTAGTATGGCAGGGATTTGGTGTGGATTGTTCAAGAGTTTGGTCGTTTGGGCTATTATTTTTGCTATAATTTACTTTAAATATGTGCTAGGAGCAGCAGCTTCCCTAAAGACTAGGTTGCCTTTCTATTTTCAATGTGCATTAATTTTTTCAACTTTCCATTTGAAAAAAAAAATGTCTGAAGCTAGTCTTTTATTTGTCATCGTCAGATGGCTTAATAATCATATCAATATATAGGAACTGAGCGGCTTCTGTGTAAGAAATGAAAGGCTATGGGAAATTAAAAATTCATGTTCTTATTAATCCTTTGTCATGCTTCTCTATCTTCAATAGAATCATTCTGTTCTTATTATTACTTTTATCATGTTTCTATATCTTCATTAGTATCCTTATGCCATTATGTGTAAATGGTCATGGGAAATTAAAAATTCAATTGTTTTTTTGGTTCCTTTGTCAAGTCTATATTGTCAGTGGCAAATCAATATAGACATCTCTGTTTTCCACTATTTATTGCTTCAAGCTTGTTGACATTTACAATAAAGGTGTTTGATGGCTAAACAGTTCCAAAAACTCAGAAGTCTGTTCAGTGTATTTCAAACGGTGATCCTGTATGATTTGATTCTCTCCTCTCCATTTGGTGGTGCTCGCAACGCAAATTTGCCTTACTCAGAAAATAATGTTTCATCAGGCTTAATTCTATTTCCCCACTCACAGCAACACCTTGCTGCTGCTTTTAGTTTGAAGTCAGTCACTCAGGCTACTAAAATGTCTAAGCTGTCGATATGAGTGGTTCCTTATGTTTGAAAAAACACAAGATCGCCTCATTTTCGTTATATTATTCTTTTCATTTTTAGTAGGTTGGAATTTGTAAATATGTTTTGTCTGGTCTGTCTCGTCTGTTCTTCTGGCATTGCCCGGTTTAAAGGTTATTTGATAACTAAATTGCCATTATAGCAGGCCTCCCGGTTTTTAATGCAGTAGATTATTGTTTTGTTGACAAGTCTTAAAAACATGTGAATCTGATACATGAGAAATGCAAAAAGAGAGGAGTCCTATATATATGTAGGACAATCGTAAAGAGAGATTATTATAGATGTCTTTTAATTATGGTGGGCAGAAGTGGATAATCGAAGATCCATGAGCTGAAAATTATTTTAGTTATGAGCAACCCACGTATACTGATTATTGTCGAAGTAATCTTTGGTTGAGAGAAAGGCCTTCTTACTTCATAATACGAAGGTGGATTTAAAAGGTGATCATGATCATGGTGATGGGGACTATTAATGTTCCTTATATCAGATTGGTTTGTAGAACCTATCGATGTGTACAAACAATGTTATTTATTTGTTTCCGTAGGGAGTTATTTTTAACATTGCTTACTTCACCCTTGCCTCATATAGGGAGTAACAAGTGTGTATGTGATGCCATTGTATTGGGAAGTACTGTGGTTGGTTTATGTATCTTGTTAGCAGTATGAAGTCTTTGTGGAATATACTCATATTACAAATAACTTCGTTTTTTTTTTTTTTTTTTTAAGAAAATCTAGTAAGGGATTATCATTTTTGGGCTTCATGGTTGGCCTATTTATGATGTTGGCAAAATAAATCTTTTGAGGAGCAATAAAATGTAGGAAATGTATTATGAGGTGTCGTGAGGGGTTTATGCATCTTGTAAGCAGTGGGAAGCCTTTGCAGAGTACTAATTTTTTTTTTTCAATTTTTTCTGGTAGAAAATATAGTAAGGGATTATCATTTTTGGGCATTCATGGTTGGCCTATTAATGTAGCTGTCAAAATTAATGCTGGAAATGTATTGGGATGTGTTGTGGTTGGTTTATGTATCTTGGTAGCAGTGGGAAGCCGTTGGGGGATATTCATATTACAAATAATTATTGATTTTTGTGGTAGAAAATATGATAAAGAGATGAATATTTTTGGGCGTCATGGTAGGTCTATTTATGTTGCTGACAAAATGAATATTTGAGAATTGATCCGACTTATCTTGACAGCTGAATGCTTTTATGGAGAATTGATCTGACTTATCTTGACAGCTGAATGCTTTTATGGAGAATTGATCTGACTTATCTCGACAGCTAAAAGCTTTTTTGTAGATTTGAAATTTGATCTTACTTATCTTGACAGCTAAAAGCTTTTTTGTAGATTTGAAATTTGATCTTTCTTATCTTGATAGCTAAATGTGTTTTTGGACATTTAAACTCCATGTTACTGTCATTGATTTTTTTTTTTTTTTTGAAAGAAATGTAAGTTAAATATATCATAATGGTTTTGGTATTATTGAGTTGAAAGCTAAAGTATAGAGCTTTTAATTTTTATTAAAAGGGCGTTGATGTGAGATAATGATGGAGATGATTTATTGAGAAACACCTTTCACTTTGCTTTGTTCTGGCATGAGTTGCGGCGATCTGCCTGTTGAAAAAGTAAGGTGACAGTTGTGGCCATTCAATGGGCTGGAAAAACATGTTGAACATTCTTCCACACTCGAAACAAAGCTTGAGACAAAGCTTAAATTTTTTAAGAAAAAATATAAGATTCTAAGACAAAAATAATGGAATGTGTTGTATACATGTAAATTACATTTTAATTTTAATTCAGGTTTAGCGTTTTACCAACGGTGTGCATTGTATGTCTCAGAATCGTATGCGGATGGTAGTAGTTAGTTACTGTGGAGAAAAGGGGTGTTTGAGCACGAGGCATTAACCATAGGGGAAAAGAGGGTGTTTTGAGCCTTAAGGGGGTTTATAAGTAGGCTTTAACCTTTGGCTTTTCCTTGTCTATTTTTCTATTCAAGTTATTTGTATTAGTTAGAATGTATTGACAGTTGAATATGACCATCTGTTTTCACATCTAGTTGATCATTCTTGCAGGTTTCTTTATTTTGATAGAGGAATGGCAGAATATGAGTGTTTCTTCACATTCAATTGATCATCTTGTGCATTTTTATATTTGGATGGGGTAACTCTAATGTGTTGCAAGTTTTATGCCCTTATTTTTAGCCTGCTGAGAGGTGTTCGACTATGTTAGTGTGGAGCGTAATGTAGTGAGTTGTTCGCAATAATGTTTTAAATTTAAATATGTCTATTTGACTATCATAGAGAAATTTTAATTTGGTTTTCAATTGACTGTAGTTTGATATCCATTTGATAAGTTTTTTTGTTTTGATTGATCTCTTTTAGTGTATTTCAAATAAATCTCTAATATATATATTTAATATATATGTACCAGTATTTATGCGTGGGGTTAGTTGCTTAATAAATAAGGACTAGCTTTCTTGTGGGGTTAATTTCAGTTATCTTTTTGAATGATATCGTGGGACCAATGACCAACACACAAACAAGTATACTATTAAAAACTAAATAAATTGAGGATTGCATCAATCTAAGACTTTTTTAGGTAACAATCAATAAGAAGAGATGCAAATCTACAAGTTTTAGATGTAACAATCTCCAAAGAGCAACTATGATATTCAATCAAATGGTATATGTATAATATACAAACACACGTGATTACAAAATGGCAACTAAAATATAAAGCAACATTCAAATTGTTGATGTGCTTTTATGATAGTGGTGTTATAGTGAATCTAAGTGGGGAAAAAAGTCATGACATGTCCCAGGGTATATAATCACATCAAGTAATGCAAGGCTTTTAGGTTGCATCTTTGAAAATTAGAAAAACAATCAATTGTTTTTGGTTTGATACAAGAAAAAGTTCTAATTATATTGAGAGGTGTTTTACAATGGCATGGTGGTGGTGGTGTAGGTTTTAATGTAGTGATTGTATTTTTAATTTTTTGTTTCTTTTTTTTTTTGAGAATTTAATTGAAAAATTGTAATATCTTAGCCATACGTTGGAGTTTGGAGTCCTCTATATTCTTAAAATTTCGAGCTTGACACTTTGGTGTAATTAAATTGATTTGATTTGTCACTAGCAAACAAAAATTTGTTATAAATGAATTTAGTATGTAAAAAATCTAAGATTAGAGTTTTGAGATTGATCTCTCTTTATATTTTTCAAATTGATATATTTAATATATTTAAACATGTGGTATATGAAATTGGGGCATATAAAACCAAAAAAATATACATCTATTATGTATTTCAAGGTTGGTATGTGTGGTTTGCCATTGAAGACCTTGGGGGATGGGGCAGGGGAGGCTTTCGATTCAAAACTTGGTCCTCTCGTTAGAGGAGAGTCTAACCTTTGTCAATACATTGATATCCTAGGTTTGATTTGCACAAAAAGGTAAATAATTACATGAAGAAAAGTGATACTAAGCCTTTAGTAGTTATAAAGTCTATAGATGTGATAGAGGATATTATGTACCTATGCAACCATGCTTTGATCCATAAGTTTATGAAAGTATGCATAAAGATCATATTTGTTGAGGAATGAATGAATTAAATATTTTTAATTATGTACACAAGATCTATCTATCTATTGAACCAAATTGAATTGTGGTGATTGTCTAAATCACTTGAAGGTCTTGAAATTGAGTGACGAGTTATTTATTTAAGAAGTTTGTTCCTTCTTCCATTGATTAAGATTAGCATCTCCCCTAATGCTTTTATTATTGTTGAATCAAATTAGCTCCAAAACAGTCTATTTTCAATGTTTATGTGTTCTTGAATGTCCTTGTAGGTTGGGCATTCCAAACATTATTAGTGGTGATTAGGGCATTGCCATGTTTGAGAACGGATATTTCTTCATGGTCTTCACTTGGTAGAAGATCCATGGGATAAGAGATATACAATCCACTAGTGGAATATGTAGTAGTCCATCTCAATAGGAAAAAGGACAAGCAATGGTAGATATCATTATGCACGAATCCTTTGAAATGGAAATGCCTCCAAACTAGGATTTGTTGTCCATGAAATTGCCCCCCTCCAAGATTTAGGTGTATAGCATGAAATTTAGTATGTTGAAACCTATGAATATGCATGACTCTCAATAAATAATGAATACTGTGAAAAACATATATGCATCAACAATGGATAGTGAAAAACATCTAGAATATTTTAGTATTTTTCAATTTTCTTGTATTTTTGAAATTATGTTTTTGAATTTTGCCAATGTTTTTGAGTTTTTAAATTTTGTCCATATTTTTGAATTTTTGATTTTTTTAAAATTTTTACTTAGTATCATTTTATATGTAATAATGTAAGGCAAATATTTAACAAATTGTATTATAAAATTGCCATGTCACGACATATGATAAGGCCAATTAGAAATTGATTTGTAAGTTAAAGATCTTGCGGTCATGAGAAAGGCTGAAAATGTTCAAAGAAACCCAGATATATCAATAATAACCATCATATGTTATAATAGAATTTGAAATTAAGAGTATGTAGTGCCAATTGTATATAGAAAACATGTGTGTGTACAATGCTGCCCATAAGAAAATGTGCCATGTATATCAATGTGAAAGATATAGCCAAGTGTGTACTTTGTATGACAATCAAGCAATGCCAAAATGTAAAAAGTTGCCGAGGATTTGAACGCCATGGTTAATGAAATAAATCAAGCAATGCCAAACTTTTAAATGATGCTAAGGATAAGAAAGCCCTTATAATGAAATAAGAAAACACATTCAAGTAATAGTTTTTTTAAAATGATACATGTGTAATAATTATAATGTGTAGAATAAATTCTAAATATCATGCCCCCATGGGCAGGTTATGCTTAATTCATGCTCAAAGAAATCCATAATATGTTAATGAGAAACATGTGAGGGCACAATTCCCTCCTAAATACATAGATCTAGTTAATGAATATGTCAATGAGAACCATGGTATTGTAGAGGAAATAAAAGGAGAAGGCTCACACACTAGAAGAATGAAATGAGAATTATAATAATTTATAGATTGACCTTAGAACTCAATGTATGTTATGAAATAATGTCATTATCGAACGATTAGAGTAAGTGCTAAGAATGTGACCAACAATCAAATGGTCAAGACCAATAAAACACAACATGAAACACATGGCTAAAAGAATATTAATGCAAATAAAAGGCAAGTGCCATGTGAAATTAAAAAAATAGAAGAATACAATCAAACTAAGGAGGAGGCCTAAATCAAAGTCATAGATTTGAGTATGATGTAGGTCCATGTGCACAATTAAATATGTATACCTCAGGGAAGTAATTAGTAAGAAATAGGATGCGTGAAAGGTAGTTTTGTATATAACATATGATTGCTTAGCGAGGTAAGCAATGCTCTTGCCACTCCCTTGCCCAAGAGAGCCGTACATGTAATCATATGCATATCTAGCTAGATTATCCCACATCTCACCTAAGTAAAGGTATTCATTAAAATACAAGTGTGAAAACATGGATGTATAAATTTTGTAGTGATAGGTATGATGTGTATCCAATGACCAAGATAGAGATAATAATTTTAGTTTTGTCTTTTATGAATGTTTTTGGATTTTACAACTTAAAAAAAATAAACGCTAGGAGGAAGACGCATGCGAGGGACAACTATGTAAGAAAAAAGCTATGTATAATACTATGGTTCAGTAAATATGCTTTGATGATGATCACCAAAATATTTATATATTTTTATGTTTTATCAATGTCTTTTATTTTAGAATTGAATTGAAACAATATACAAAGTGTGTAGCTAGATAAACAAGCATAAAGTATGATACAAGAGGGTTTAAGATGTACATGTGAAAGCCCCTAATATAGGTAGCTAGGCTACCCTATAATGGTGTCAATACATAGATCCAAACTAAAGGAATCAAAGGCATTTTTGATATATTATAAAAATGTTTGTTTTGTGTGCCATAACTGTCATTGTCTTCAAGTGAAATGTTTTCATGATGCCATATAGGTGGTACAGAAGATTGTGTAGGAATAATTTACATCATAATGATCAACCTAGGTTTCAAGTCAACCTTAGAACACATATGCCAAAGTGCAACCTGTCTTGGAGGTGAAACTACAAGATTTTGGACTTGAGAAACATTCCAAATAGAAGGGGATGCCTTCGTCTCAAAGGTTGTAGGTGCTTAAGAACACTTTATTATGGATAAATTGTAAATGGTTTTTCATAATAAATGATCTTTACCTTTCAAGGTGTAGCAGTTGGTCAATGAGTGGGTCTTTTGTAAGACGAGCCATGAATTGTGTGAATTTTGTTATTATGCATAAATTAAAGAGAATTATGCATGGTTGAAGGGGTTTTTTCAAGTTCGCTTAGCCATGAATGTCCAATCAATATAGTTGTACGATCCTAAATCTAGTAAACATAAAACCAAACTAAACATGTAGGGCCATTTGTGAGAGGAAGTGTTATGCCACCCGAGGGTATATGCTCATGTCTGTCTTAACTACGTAATGTTATGGTTACACTGTATAAGTCTATATGATTGAATCCTCTAATTGATAAGAATGATATTGAAACAAGGTTGTTTCTAGAACCATTATCAATCATAATACCATACATGATAGAAGGGTTAATTTTAACAAATCCATTTATATATAAAGGTCATTTTTTGACCATTACTAGGTATTTAATGGCCATCGAATGTTATGGAAGGTGTCCACTTTTGAGAACCTAATACCATTCCAATGATGTTATCAAGTGCATGCTCATGATCTGTAGTTGATTTCATGTTTACATTGTCTTGTTTTTTAGTTTCATTGTTTGAAAATGGGTTGTTAAAGATATTCAAATGCTTATTAGGTCCCAACACCGACTCATTCACACTAGAGGTATTCCCATCTACTATGATAATGTTATCATTGATTAGATATTAAATTCTATGGCATAACTTATAAAAAAAATTGGTTGAATGCCCCAATCTCTGATGAAATCACAAAATGCATTGGGATTATATTTTTTAGGTGGCAGTAGATTTAGATCTCATTGAATTGGTTCTAGTTAAGAAATAATATTACACTCCAAAAGTTTCTTTAGCACTTGATTAGGTGGACCAAGTAACCTTGTGATCTCTCTTTTTGGCCTAGTGGTTACAAATGTACTTGTTATGTTAATAGTTTTGGCCGCATTCTTAGCTTAAGAACTAGATATATCATTATCCCATTGGTTTAATGTAATTTGTCCTTGATATTTGTGGGCATTGGATGCTAAAATAATTGGTGTATATTTAAGCGTATTTGCATCTATAAACTTAGTCTCGATGTTGCACAAAACATGACAAAGGCCATCAAATGAATCATAGTTGACGAACACTACGTCGTCCTTATGAGGATTAAGTAAGATATTTGAGAATATGATTTATAGTTCACTTTCAATAAGTGGATAAGACATCTTGGAAAGTAAGGTTTTGAATTCAAAGGCACAATTTGTAATGCATTCATGAGGACATTGCTTGGTATGAACAATCTGTGTGAAAGTCACGCTTTGCCTAATATTACTTGAAAAACAAGCTAACAAAATGTCTAGTAGCTCATGAAATCTAGTTATTGAACACTTAGGTAAAGAATAAAATCAATTTAAAGCGTAGCCCATGAGGCTTTTAGGAAACAATTTGGCCATGATAATCTCATTGTGTTGATAACCTAGACATGATCCATTGAAATATTTTGTTTAAAGAGGGATCTCCTTTTTCGTTGAATACGTAGACTTGGGCATATGAAAAGATGAAGATAAAGGGTGCATACGTATTTTATGAGACAAATCATTATTTAATATGTATGTAGATGATAACACATGATTAGGTTTATTAGATGGTTTTTATATTTACGAAATTATTTAATTCATGTCATTGGGTTGTATTATGAATCACTAGATGGACAAGTAGATGTAGGATTCCCATTAGTATTAGCAATAACATGCCCAATATAAAGAGATTGTATGTATGATTTTTTTCGTGGTGTATTGTTATTTTGGTTGTTAACATTAGGTGGAAAATTAACGTCACCATCAGATGTAGAAGGGCTAGTGTCATCCCCTGAAGGATGTTCGTGTACAATATGTTTGTTTCAAAGAGCTCATTTTTTGGATTTAAGTGTTGTAATAATTGATCTATGATTTTGTGTAATTACTTCTTTCAAACATTCTAAGGTTGATTTCCTATGTGGATCAATTTCAAGTTGATCACCAAGGTCCTCATAAACTTCATCATCACTTGGGTTGTTTAAATCCACATCCTGGATGAAAGGTTCATCAGGGGAGGTTACCATGGTTAATGAGTGGATATACAATTCTAAAAATCATATTTTGAATTAAATTACCAAACCCTAAGAGGACAAGGGTTTGTAAAACCCTAGGTAGAGTTTGAGAAAGAAATTAAACCCTAGATAAAAATTCACAATGTAGGCACCTAAATATAATTAGAGTTTGGTATGAAACAAACATGAAAAAGAATCAATTGTGAAATCAACCATGAAAGTGTGAAATAAATTTGTTATGTGATACCCTAGTTTGAGTTTTTGGAAAGAGTCATGGTTCACCATTTATGTTTACCTTAATTCTAGTATTTACATAAAAATAGGTATAAACAAGCTGTAATTGAATAAATATAAGTATTCCAACTTGAAATACATAATCTAGATCTAAGAGGCTAAGTAATGGAAACAAGCCAAAGTGTTGAAAATGTAAGCTAAAATAAAGCAATAAATTGAATAAAAAGTTAATAAAATATCATACCTTAATTATTCTGTACTATAACAATGTTGACTTTATTTGACCTACTTATGAGTTTCTAGATATGCATACTACTCTAAGAAACCATACATGTATTGACCTGTCATGTGCAAGCTTGGTTACAACACAATTGGTTGCTTCAATTCTACCCCTACGTTGTGGAGTGCATCAATGTGCTATCAGGTGCATCTTTATAGGGTTTTGCAATCTAAGTTTATTGATGATTATGCACCGTGTCTTCCTAATTGTGACTATACCTTCACTTTGTAGATATGTAAATTACAATATGTTGTGTCACTAAATCTTTAGTTTGACCTATCTTGTATAATCCAAAACAAAAGAAAAGTAATGGACTTGGCAAATCCCCAAAGCAACATTAAAAACTATGTATCCCACACACTTAGGATCACACCTCCATTTAGTTTTTGTGGTGTGTGAATGGAATATCTTGAGTACGATTTTTAACCTCTTTTTACCTAGAAGTGATCACTGAACCTACTGAAGTCCAATTACCCTCTTTTGGGATAATTAAATTTATAGAAAGACTAAGATGGACACACATTAAAAGTGTGAAGTATTTGATTCAATGAAGCACAACTTAAATGGAGAAACTTTGCTCTAGGTTTGACCCTTGGAGCAGTGAGATGTCAAATGTTCTCCTCCTCTCTAGTTCTTCTCTTCTCTTGACTCAGATTTTTTCAAATGGCTTAGAAAGACTTGTATTTATATGATGATGAAATTACACTATCCAAATTTTTAAAATATAAATGGGAAGGGTTAAGGTTCATGACCAATGGTAATAAAGAGACGAACCCACAAAGCTAAAAGAGACAAACCCACATGGGTACAAGTTTGTATAAGTCATGCCTGTATAATGATGAATTTATCCATGAGATAAGTCATTCTCCAATTTTTAAGAAAGGGATGACTAATGGATAAGATATAGTCTAGATGTATAAATAGATACCTTTTAGATATGTGTTGAGATGATTTTAAGCTATATGGACAAAATAGAGACTTATGTTGGGTTGTTGCCATCCTAAAAACAAGTTTGAATGTTCAAATTTGTAAAATAAGTTGAATTGTAAAAAAAAACATGGGATTAAGAGTTTTGTGCTAATTTGGATGTCTACACTTACAAAAGTCAAACCTCAGATTATGTACTAAATATAGTTAACATGCAAAAGGAAAATCATAATTGACAATTGAATAGGAAAAGAGGCAAAATATATTGGAATGAACATGCCTTGATGATAAAAGTAGTTATAAATTTAAATCTAAGCTATGCATGCATGTAAATGACTATGTGTTAAATTTGGAGTGTTGACTTTATAAGGATGGGACTAGTGCTTGCACCATTCATGCCCATGGTGGGTTAAGATTTGACCAAATTTAACTACCATTCGTGTCCTCCTGTATCATTTATTGTTAAGCTCACTTTCAGATTCTAATTTCTCATGTGTCACTTTGTAGTTGGATGTAATGCCTAAATGTACTTGCACTTATCTAATTTGATGGGAAAAAATGCATATTTTTTTTTCTTTTTGACCTAGCTTGCCATTAATTCATAATAAAACAAACTTATGGGTCAAACAACCCTTATAGGAGTTTTACTACGTAACCACACATTGGAATTAGACCTCACATAGTTTTATGCATTAAAAATGGAAATCTAGAGCGAGGGATTGAACCTCCTCTTCCATAGATGTGAAGATGCAACTACATGAAATTCACCCAAGACCTTTTGGTATAAGAGGGTTATGCACAATGAATGATTCCATCAAAAGTGTAGAGATATATATGGTAAGGGTTTGCTCAAACTTGAATTATGGAATAGATGATTGGTATTTCATGTTCTCTCTTTTTCCTTTACATCTCATGTTTTATATCTCTCTAATGGCTTGGGATAACCTAATATAAATAGGATGCTCTAGGACATAATTCTATGAGAGTGTCGCCTTGGTAAATGCAACCATATAAGTGTAATTTTATTTGTAACTAGTATATTGGTAAAAATAAGGGTATTAGTGTAAAAAAAGGTTCCAAAAATAAGATGTGGTGGTGATAAATTCCAAAAATAAGGGTAAATGTTCTGAATCTCATGGTTATAATTTTTTTATAATTTTTACAAAGTGAGCCCTGTGCATAATTTGCATTTATGGATACTATAGAAAATATTAATAAATAAAAATAAAGGCATATGGAGCACACAAAAATAAAAATGGACCCATAAAATGATGAAGGACAGGATTGACTGGATCATCATTTCTATCCTAGGAAAAATTACAATGTGTGGTTCGAGTAATAACATAGAAATGTGTGTAATTAGTCTTAGGGCTAAGAACTGATATATTTAGAGAAGTTTCATATGTATTTGAAATGCTTAAAGATAAAATAAGGAGTAGTGTGCGGTACAATAAGTCCTATAAAAAAATCAATTATACACAAGTGTAACAAGCAGGGAAAATTTTAACCCTAAATTTGTATGTGTTAGATAGGGTTAAGAAAATAGAAATAGTTCAAGCACAAGGGTGATAAATTAATATATAACAAGATAATTAATTGCAAACTCAAATAAATGAATATTTTGAACTATAATACTAAGATATGCTAAATATGGAAAGTACTAAATCTAAAAGATGTTCAATTGATTACAATACTAAAGAGAAATGATACTTAGCTGGGTTTTACTATGTACAAGCAAAATCTAAACTAAAAATAGGTGTAAAGTATGCATGATCAATATTCTAGATTAGTGATCAGATTATGGAAATTATAATTCTATAGCTGCAGACATTACCATTAGATCTGGAGACTACTATCTAATTATGATGCATGTGTCTAATATAAAATAATGACTAGATATGGATGCAACCAACCTCATTGTTATAGGTTTTCTATTACCTTTCAATTGATGTATTAAAATCTAGGATATAGGCTATTTCTCTTTGCTGATTAATCAAACCATAACTCTTCACCTTTCTTCACCCTTAGAATGAATTTCATAAAAATGGGAGGTGGGCTCATGGTGTTTGCCTGAACCCAAAGGCCCCTCTGTCAATGGGTGCTACCTACATACCCATTACTCTAAGGAGGGCCTCAAACTTATGTAGTTCTCCTTTATGTGTGTGAAAGTTTGTGCACAAGGGTCCAATATACTATATGAAGTTGTAAGCAGTGATCTAGATTGTAATTTAACAAAAATCACTCATGGGATGCTCTTTGAATCTTCAAACATGAAATATGACTGATACTATGATTTATATGAAAATAGGGATGAATAGGGTAGAATAATTTGGTTGTGAAATTGATTGATTTAGATTTAGTAGGTGTTTGCTTGGTATTTTTTAGATGAGGAATGAGAAGGCTTAGATTTGTATTTATACCACACCTTTTAAGAATATCTCACAGTAGGGTTCAATAAGACAAATATGCCGACCCATATGTTTAGAATCATATGAAATTTGAATGAATTTTGGTAACTAGACACTAGATAAGGATATGAAAACTACTATCGATAGTAGTGTCCCTTGTGGCTGGTACTATTCAGAAGGCTATAAAATAGGTATGGATCTAAAATTGATAGTGAAGGATGTTTATCATGTTTTAATTTTTCTATGTGGTGTAGGATACCTGGGTCATCAAAATTATATGGATTGGATGAAGATATAAGAATTTAGGCACAATGAGATATCACATGTGAGCCTTTTGATAGCAGGGAGGTCTAGAACTAAAGGGTAGAGCCCTAATTGACATTTTTTAAATATAAAATACTGAGATGCTATAAATATTTAATTTTAGTATCTACATTCCCCTCCATTTTAATCTAATAATGCATAAGGATGAAATTACTAGGTTAAAGAAAATAAAAATGTACTTGGGCATGTATAACACACCTTGTCTTTGCTTGAGCCCACGTTGAGTGTTTTTTAGGTGTATGACTTGTAACCAAGAATATGTTACAATATAAATCAATCCATATAATCTAAAATTTGAAATAATTAAAATACTTAAAAAAGAGAGAGCAAGGAAGGAGTACAATTGTGTGTTGATGCAACCACGTTGCCTTTTGATGTTGTGATTTGGTAATAATGTTTCCTTATGAAGCATTAGAGCTAGAAAAGGTGCAGAATTGAACCTTGGATATTTGAAGAGAGATATTAGAAGGTATTATGCCCTCAATATGATGCAAGGATCAGTTGTGACATGACCATTGAGATCATTATATCTCAATTGCACAACTCAAGTGTGAATATATATAATTTGGTGAGGATGAGTGATTTAAGCAAATCATCCTATAAATATGGTGAGTTTGAATGATTTAATCACTCCAATCTATAAATCTAGGAAGCTTGAATGATTTAATCACTTCAACCTATAAAATGAACTCACTTTTGCAATATATAAGGATCAATAACAATACACCTTGGAGTGATCAGTGCATCTTGGTGGATAGTATAATTAGTAAGTTTGTAATTTTTGGTGCAATAACATTGAATATGCACCTCTAATATGTTTGAACTGGAGTATACATGTCATAAATTTGAAAAAAATAGTTTCAAATCTATGCAAAATAGGTGTAATATATAGGATTATGACTTAAGTGTATATTTGAATCATGGAACTAAACTTGAGATTGTGTAAGTGTGGAGGTCATGTCTTTATGACATGACCTCATTGAAATTTGCAAATAATGAGTAAGTGTGTAAGTGTGGAGGCCATGTTTTTGTGACAAGACCCCACTAAAATTTGAAAATAATGAGAAGGTTTATGAGTGCAGAGGCCGTGTTTTATGACATGCCCCCACTGAAATCTATAAATTGTGAAAATGTGGAGGTAAGTCTTTTATGACATATCCCACTTGATATGCCTTCCCTTTTGAGGTGAGGGAAA
The DNA here is from genome assembly GCA_037957365.1 of Torreya grandis. NCBI lineage: Eukaryota > Viridiplantae > Streptophyta > Pinopsida > Cupressales > Taxaceae > Torreya > Torreya grandis. The sequence goes on from JARHVA010002419.1 coordinate 1,556,653, forward strand.
TAGAATCTAGTAGTTACATTACCTCAAAAGGATAAGGTGGCTATTAATTTGTGTATGAATCATGTAACATATAAGGATAACATGTCAAAGTAGATACATTAATTTAGCTCACAGTATGTGATCACAACAAGTCTTAAAATACATGATATAAATCATGGTAATGTCTAAAGAGTAACAATACAAGCTCAACAAATAATCAAGCACACACACAAAAGTACTAATGTAATGCAAAAGAATGGTTCAAGGAGACCTCATATAAGGGGCATGTTCAAATGCCCCATAATTGAAGGGGATGACATATTTAAATGTCCAATCAATATAGAATGACATATTCAAATGTCCAGACAACATACAATGGCACATGGGCCAACACATAAGGAACATATTCAAATTATCCACAATCATGTAATGTAATACACTCAAGGAAGTGACAAATAGATGAGGCATAAATAACCAACATAAACTTATTATACTAGTCCCTGCATATGTGTTAGTAAAAAATGTCATGTAGTTTGGCATATCAAGTACACTGTGAAAAATATGAGCATGGATATAGACATGTGTAAGAGTTAGCATATAAGCTCAGACATGATAATGTATAACTGATCATAAAGGACAAGTAACCTATTTCAAGAGTGATCAAAGAAGCATATGCCTCCAACATACTAGATGGTGTGGGTAGAGGAGATATCTAACATCTGAAAGTGCATAGATCATGTGTTTGGGTATGTCTGTATCACATTCAAATATGTGTGAATCATGTGTATACATGAATGAAATGATATTCTATCTACTAACACATATGAAACAACATAGATGCCAAATCTAAAAATGTTAAATATTTTTTATTTATTTAAATGTTTTTGTATTTTTTGGCATTTTTTTTTTGGATTTTTGGAATATTTTGGAATGGTTTGCTTAATGTACCTTGGATGGATTAAGTTTGTTACGATTGGAGTATTTTGAATGACAAATATTCATAGCATGTTCCTCTTCTCTCCTTAATTGCTTAGTAGAATTACCATCACCATTGTGTGGCATGTGAAATAATCTTCCCTCGTAGGAGAATGAAATAGCTTGTTGGTTTGGATCCATTTTAGCTTCCATTTGGTATAGCCAAAATGAATACACTGTAAAGTTGTGTTGAGTTGCATAGGATATGACCCATACTTTTGTTTGGATGACAGATGGTCCACAAGCAATTGGTAATATTATGTATCCTAATGAGTTTTTCCAACTTCCTTTATGATGTAAGTCCTTAATGGTATAACTAAGTTGTGCCAAACGTCTTTCATAACATAACATTTCTTTTTCTATAGGATCAATATGGTTATGGTGAAAATAATCTCCACCCATAAATAATGTGATTCTTAAATCCTTTTGGTGAGGATACTTCTTGCTTGGTGTATTTGTAAGTGTTTTCAGTGTATGTCCATTTAGTATTGGTCCCATATCGAGCAAATTTTACAAAGGTTTCACATAAATATTTGGAATGCCAGATGTTTGTTCATTATATTCACTTGGTAATTCATTGCCATCGTACGTATCATGAACAAAATGTTTGTTCTTTGTAGGAGATAGATTTAATTCTTTGTTATTTTTGAGTAGGAATCAATCATATCAATGCACATCCATGTATAGGTGGGTAAATGAGGTATAACATTTATGCAATACCCTTTCCTTTAGAGAAGGAGTGATACCTATACTAAAGATGAATTATAGCTTCAAATCTGAAGGTCAATATGCTAAGGTATATGACGCATTTAAAAATTGAATAACATAATCTTGAAGAGATTCATCATCATGCTGTTTGAAGTTTTACAAATGTTCCAGTGTAAATTTTGGCATGTTGTGTGTATTAAAGACTGAGAAGAAAATATCTTCTAATTGTTTGAATGTAGCTAAGGAACCATTTGGTAAACTATAGAATCAATTGCAATCTTCACCATAAGGCTCATATGAAATGAATTTAACAATATTCACTCATCTTTAGCTTAAATTTTAAAAGAATTTACATATTGAAGTATACGTTGGTAAGGATCTTCATGTCCTAAAAATGATCGACATGATCAAATCTTATGGATAAGTAGATTCCAATACATATTTTGAGAGAGTTTAGTTTTAGATAATGTTGTCACTAGTAGTAGCATTGTAATATGACATTTGTACTTTGAGAATTGAAAATTGTCTTTGGAGCTCTCCTATAGTACTCATCATAGACATAAGTAGTAGAAATTATTGAAGTTTGCAAAGATGCAATCATTGGGTGAAATTCATCATTTATTTGAAACATAGGAATAATAAATGTCTCATCATTATGAGCATTTTATTTGATATTTACATCACTTGGAACATTTGAAATTTTGGGTAATTTATTTTTACCTAATTTTTTTGGAGATAGTGTATCTTTTGGAAATTTAGGAACCTTTGGTAAATGTTTGTCATGTAATTTTTTTGTCATACTTGGTAATAGTAGCTCATTTGAAAACTTTGGTTGTGGTATGTCATGTAAGAGTTTTGGAATCTTTGATAAGTATACATTAATTGAATTGAATATTTGGGAGCCTTTGGTAATTGCATGTTTTTTGGAAGTGTGATAGCTTTTGGTAAATATGTATTTGTTAGGAGCTGAAAGGAAGCCACAATATCTTTGTGAATATTGCAAAATGTTTCACAATCAAAAGATGGAAAAATTGAGCTCTTATCATGCACAATGAGTGCCTTATTTGGAAAGGTATGAACCTTGGGTAATTATAATGTTTTGCATGGAGGAATATTTCCATGGATTGATGTTTGCAAAGAGGTAATTATATCCTTGTAAACCTTGCCAAAATTTTCATGATTAAATAAAGGAATTTATACTCATTTGTATCGACATTTATTTTGATAGGGGGATGAACATGTTGACCATGATATGATGACCTACCATTTTGGTTATTAATAGTATGGACCATGGAATCCAATATAGGTCATTAATGAATGAACTGACACAGGTCAAACATGGATGCTTTTGTTTACTTTGTAAGATTTGAATTTGTTTATGCTCAATATCAATGGATTTATAAATATATACCTCTTCTTGTTCATAAGTTATGTTTGATCTTACAGAAACACCATTTTATTTTTGGTAAAATAGAGAATGAGATAGCTTAGAAATAAAATATGAAACCCTAGGAAGCTACACAACTCTATAGAAAATAATGGTTACATATGAAGACTTAAGGGTCGATTTCACCAAATGTTTAACCTTAAATTTTGAATGTGTTAGATAGGGTTAATAATATAGAAATAGTTCAAGAATTAAGGTGATAAACTAATCTATAACATGTCAATTAATTACAAAATCATATAAATGAATATTGTAAATTATAAAACTGATATATGCTAAATATAGAAAACACTAAATCTGAAAGATGTTAAATTGATTGCAATATGAAAGAGAAATGATATTTAGGTTTTACTATTATAGGAAAATCTAGACTGGAAACATGTGTAAAGTATGTAGGATCAATTTTTTGGATAGTCATATTTTGGAAATTATGCTTTTGTAGCCATAAACACTACAGTCAGATCTAGACACTATCATCAATGCTAGTGTTTGACCATGATGCAAGTGTTTAGTACTGAATAATGACTAGATCTAGATGTGACCAAATTCATTATTATAGGTTTTTTGTCACCTTTATGTTGATGTATTCAAATTTGGGATCCATACTGTCACTCTTCATTGATTGAACAAACCCTAACTCTTAACCCTTATAATGAATTTTTTAAAAATGGGTTAGGGGGCTCATGGTGTTGAGCTGAGCCCAAAGGCTCCTTTATCAATTAACACTATCTACATAGCCAATACTCTAAGAATGGCCTCATATTTATTTATTTCTCCTCTATGTGTGGGAAAGTGTGTGCACAAGGATGAAAAATAGTATATGAAGATGCATGCAATGATCTAACTTGTAATTTGATAAATATCTCTCATGAGCTACTCTTTGAATGCTTTAGACCTATAATATGACTGATGTTATGCTTGACATGAAAATATGGATGAATAGGGAAAAATAACTTGGTTATGAAGTTGATTCATTTAGATTTACTAGCTATTTGGTTGGTATTTTATAGATGAGGAATGAGAAAGATTATACTTGTATTTATACCACACCTTTTGAAAATATCTCATGATAGGGTTAAATAAGACAAATAGGCCAACCCATAGGTTTTGAATAAATTTTAATTTGGATTACTTTTTCGAAATAGACATTAGATAAGGATTTGGATATTACCATTAGCAGTAGTGTCCCTCGATGGTCGATAATGTTCAGAAGGCTAGAAAATAAGTATGTATCTGAAATTGAAAGTGAACGATGTTTATCAAGTTTTAAGCTTTTTATACATTGCAGGAGACTTGGGTCATCAAAATGATATGGATTGGGCTAAGATATGCATTTAGGCACAATAAGATGGTGAATGCAAGCCTTTTGAAAACATGGAGGCTTAGGACTAACGGGTAGATCCCTAATTGATATTTGTCAAATGTACAAGACCGAGATGCTATAAATAATGAGTTTTAGTATCTATATAAAACATATTGAAAAGACATTGTTGAAAAGGGTTTTGTACCAAAATGAGGTATCTACATAATTTCCCTATTTTGATGTGTTTATATGAGGGAATACATGTGTGCACCACAATATAAATAGAAATAGTTAAAGCATGTACTTACCTAGGGAAGGTGGAGGGGTTGAAAGATACTCAAGATAAGTTCCATCCACATTAATTTTTTTGGTGTACCTAAAACCAATTTCCAATTGCTACAAGTAGTAAATATTTCAATAAAAAACTTAAACTTCAAATTTAAAAATTGATAATTGAATTTGAAAATAATATAAGAATGAATACACTTACTCTGTATCAGACTAAATGCTACTATAACTTCAAAAAAATGCCCACTATTTTACTTAATATTTTTTTGACAAATGTTAGACATAACCACTACTTCTGTAGGAGTTTTGTGAAAATAGTTAATCCATGGGTATTTGATCTTGATCATCTAGGATAACATTACTTAGTAACCTTTGGTTTATAACATCTTAAAATGCTTTGATGTATTCCCCCTGCGAGGTGAGGGATTGAATAGCCTATGCTTACAATCACTCATCTCAAAATAATATATTTAAAAGTACCATGAGTAATAATATTGTAATAATCAACAAACCTCATTTCCAAATTTAAATCAAATATAGACACCTTTAGTCTAACGGAAAGCAACTAGATATTAGACTTTTTAGGACTAAAACAAATATTTAAAAAATAAGGGTAGCCTTATATTTATCCTGAATCCCAACACCCATTTTTCCTTTTCTCATCATCCATCTTGATAGTACTCACCACCCCTTACATTCATTGTTCAAATGTATCAACACAAAAATAAATTATCTCATATTAATGGCTACACTTGCACTCAAATCCACATGAATACATTTATTTTTTTCCTCTTCTTTTATTCTCGTCTTAGTATTCTCATTTAAGCTTCATCCTCCCATGATGGACTAGTCTATGTCATCTTAATCTTGCCTTTACCTATCTCTCAATGATGTGTATAGAAGATTTGGAATAAAATACACATTAATACAGTTAATTTGGTTCTCCCTTTCCATTACAAGATTGATAAAAGGCCCCCTTTTTAAATCTAAGTCATTAGGAGATGACTTAATTTTGGTTTTAGTTTTTGTAATGTCAGCCTTCTCAACATTATAATTCATCATGGACCAAAATATTTTGAATGAAAAACTATACAAGGCAAATGTTCTAATCATATTTGGCCCTGACATAGATCCAATTCTCAGCCTAGGATCCATTAAGAGGTAAAAGAGGACCTAGTGCATTGCTTGAACTTTAAAACTTGTTCAAAAAAGGGCATAAAAGAGTAGCCTATACAAAAATTTACAACATTAATTTTGGATATTATTAAAGCCATCGAAGTTAGAATGGACCCATGGTTTAGTGCCCACCCTGCGGCTTCTCTTCATGTTCAACCATAGAAATGTGGCAACAAAAGAGTGTCTTCCATGCCACTAGTCCCTTCAACCAGTTCAATTGCCAAATGAAACTTAGGAGGGGATAGTGTCAGGAGAAGGAATCATATTGGATTACACGATAGTAATTTTTAAATGTCAAAACATAAGGGACATCCACCAGGTTTATTCACCTTTCAAGCTATTCTAGCTATCCAAGTCCTAAGTATGTCATAAAGCATAAGCTTTGTGCCTCATTTGCACAAGAAATAATCTATTTTCTAACTTCATGAGATTCACCAATGGACTTATTTTGGTGAATGAAATATTTTAATGATAATTATAAATAAAAGTAATAAGTATCAAAATACAAGTTTTGATAATGGTATTGTAACCTTGTATGCATATTCTTTTCTCTCCTCTCTTCCCTCTTCAAATATTCTTCCATCAAATTATCTTCTTTCTTCCTCTATCATCTCAAGAAAAATAAGTGTATTTCAAAACTTTTTGAAAAGGGTGAGGGTTCCAATATAATTATCTTCTATATATCAAAAAAAAATTATATAGCTTATACCATTGCAAAATTGCATAAAACATGTTACTATAAAAAAATATCACATGGAAAGATCTATTATATGGGTGTGTGTGTGTGTGTACTAGTTTTGCCCTAAGTGTCATGTTGCATAAAAAAGATAACATAATGTAAAAACAATGAAAAAGGGTACAATGCCCCCTATGGAAAATTAAGGTAGTAACAACCAACATGCATCAATGTAATAAATATGCCCCTAGTAGGGCTAGATACAGTGATAGAAAACACACACAAGTAACATACCCCCATAGATGCATGGTAAGTACCATGTAAATGTAGTTACTAAGAAAGTCTATTGCAATAAAGATGCTTGACACAAGTCATGGGACCAAACATATCATAATAATATGCATGATAATTATAATGGAAACAAGCATAATATATCACAATTGATCATAACTAGGTTAGTAAGTCACACAAGTTAGTGACCACACATAAATTATTAAGTCAACATGAAAAAATGGGCCTCACAATACATGATAACATAACTAGAGGATCCTATATGAATAATGAAATAATAATATGCACAAACACACACAATCATTAACGTGCAAACATAAGTAAGGACTCAAACCCAACACATAATGTCACTAATGACAATGTAACCAATCCATGTAGTACTGTATCCATACAACACATAAGATCTAGATACTACCAAGATATGTATAATATATGTAAATTATCATATTATAACAACTAAATAACAAGGAAATATGTCATTGTGATAATCTATTGAATGAAGATTCCCCTATTGTAGGCATGCCACCAATGTGATGATCCCCGCTCCCCTCACCTCACCTCCAGGGTGTTCATCAAGTATCTATATCACATCTAAATGATTTAGTATAATATATAACATGTATATTTGCATAACACCCACTCAAAGAAATACTATGACATGTGTATGGATATGAAAACTTGTAACATAGGTAGATATATAACTAATGATAAAGTAATATTTTAATGTTTTTTGTATTATTAATTTTTTAATTTTAAAAAATAATATAGATGATGAAGAAGGCACAAGGGGAAAATCTCACATGATATACAATATAAGCAAAATGGAACAAACAAGAGGAAGGATATGAGGAAGATTTTTATAAACCTACAACTTCCCTCAAAACTCAATACATGCCAGAACATGAAGTCTCAATATATATGTAGTCATCATTGGGAATTTGATGCAAGTGTTCATAATAGGATAAACAACCAAATATTCTAGGTCAATGCAACATAAAAATCAACATAAACCAAGTGGCTAGAATAATGTCAATGCAAGCGAAGGCAAGTGCCAAGGTTTAAAATCTAAAGGATAGAAGAATTCAATAATACACTTGGAATTTACAACATATAAAATAAATAAACTATGCACAATAAAAGGGCTATAATATAATAAATATATATCAATGAAGCTCAAGATGTAGGCTATTAGGAATGACTAATAATTTGGTCTATAGCATCAAATCCCTAACTATATGAATCTGATATGTCACGCGTGGTATCTAAATAATTATTGCAAGATATGAAATAAATGTCATCTTCCCCAAGAGGAATATGGGTGTGTTTGGCTTAAGGAAATACTATAGATTGCTTAAGAATATATCATGGTAAATCAATTATCGTAGGTCACAAATCAATCCTAATACACGTGTGTCTAGGTATTGTAATTCTTAGAAGCCAACTATAGGAACTAGAGTTCTAGGAGTTCCTAAACTAGATGGTAATGTCATACTATCAAATATAGTAAGCACCATATATGATGGTAATAGAATATGTTTAGGGATAACATTAGGGTAAATGATTCACTCCTTTCAACATGTACTAGATTGTCTTATATTTGATCTCTAAGGTATAATAAGTATATGATAAGTTCACAAATGGTATGTTCTTCATTATTATACACAAAATGAACACAATTATGTAGTGTATAAGGTATTGTTCTGATTTGATTAAGCCAAACGTGTCTAAGTAATAGATTTCATGATCTTTTATCATGTATAATATAGAACCAAACTAGAATGGTTTGAGGACCAATTGCAACTAGAAGATTAATACTATCTAAGGGTATGTAATCATGAATGTCATAAATCCATAGTATCATACTCGTAACAAGAAAATATATTTTAATATTGATTATATAATAATTACATCACAATTAATTTTTCACTAGAACTATTGTCAATCATAATGTCATGTGTGATAGAATAATGGTAATCAAGAGAACCATGTAATTATACAAGATCATTGTTTGATTCATCATTAGCTATCTTGTGGTCATGATATTTGATATAAGGCACTTAATCTTTAGAAATTGAAACCATATTAATAATGTTTTCAATCTCATGCTTAGTTATAATAGTATAATGATGTACAAATGTTGTCATATGCACATTGTTTTACTTTATAACATTGTGATTTGGTAACATTTAACTAAATATTTGTATGCATTGATTTGAATTAAAAAAAATCATTCAATTTATAAATGTGCCCATCAATAGTAATAATTTTTTTATCAATTATATCCTAGATATTATGTAGTAATTTGAAACATATAATAGTTGTATGCCTTGAAACTTGATGATATTCACAAAATTTATTTGGACCATACCCTCTAGGCAAGGTTCGAGTTTTATCTATTTGAAATGATTATGGAAAATAAATCACATTACATTTAATAAATTTATTTAATATATTTGATGAGGTGAGTTTAGCATTTTTGTAAATTATCACCATTGCTTAGGAGTGGGAAAGGTAAGCTTATATTCTAGTTGTGAGACTACATGAACTATCTTGATCTTAATCTTAGCTTTGATATTAGGTGCATCATTAGCATTAAGTTTGAAAATTGATTTTAACTTATATTTGGATGTATTTGATGTATACTTAATATATGTGTACTTTAACATGTTAGCATCTATAATTTTAACCTCAATATTGTGTAGTGCATGCTAAAGCTCATCAAATGAATCATGTGTTAATATGATTTTTTCCTTGAGTGGGTTGAGGAAAATATTTGAGAACATATCTTTAAATTAATTATCAAAGAGATGATGTGGTATTTTGGTAAACATAATCTTAAATTTAAGCACATATTCAAAAATATGTTCTTTACGTTCTTGTTTGATTTGAAAATTTGAGAGAAAGTGACATTTTAACTAAAGTTTATCAAAAAAATCACTAAGAAGAGGAAACTAAATCATGTAATCTATGCATATATCTCAAAAAAAAGGAATGAAACCAATATAATACATATCATGTGAGACTCTTCAAAAATAATTTTGTCATAAGAGATTGATAATGTTGAAAACTAGTACAAGATGCAAAGAAAGCTTTGATATGCTTATAGATGGATCCCTATTTTCACTAATTTTTGTAAATTTAGGCACATGGAATGGTGGAGGAAAGGCATGAACAAGCACTTCCTAAGCCAAGGGATTGCATAATATGTCATATGATGAAACCATATGACTAGGTTTTTTAGATGTTTGAGATAATTATAAAATTTGTATCCTCATGTCTTTAAGTTGTTCTTGCACTCTGGGATTAGTATATGCACCAATAGGTGTAAGATTAACATTGGCATGTGTATGTATATGTGCCTTTGAATGATTATCACTAATATGTGAGGCATGATTAGTACTGTGAGTATGTCCAAGACCAAGAGAATATATGAATTCATTAGAGCCTCATTGGCCTTAGGATTTGTATGTGGAACCATATATGTGATATTATTGTATACATTATTTACTAATTCCTAGGAGTAGTTGTTAATTTGATTTTGTATTGTAGTGGTTAACTCAGGATTCTTGTAGGTAGTTGAATAAACATCTTGAATATGAAGTGATAAACCATTTCTTAGCTTATATATTTGCATTTGGTTACTTATTCAATCTGAATCATGAAATATATTTTCATGTGAATTCTAAATAGAATTTAGCCTGTCATTGGTATCAGAGTCAAAATTTTCATTCGCCAATCTTTATTTCTCCATTGACACCAATCAAAACTCCATTAGAATTTAGTTTTCTAATGTATAGGTCTACGTAGCATTTATTTGCTTATCTCTGTCCAGTCAAGGCAATCTATTGAAGACTATGCACTATTAATAATTTTTTAGGTAGGCATTGTTGTCTTCATTTAAGGCATTTTAGTAGAATTTGTCTTTTTTTAGTATCTTGCTACTGTAATGTCACTTTAGCAAAATTTACTTTTCAACATCATACATGGAAGCTGATGAAGCTATCTTTTTTCATCTCTTAGAGGACATTTTTCTATTGATACTTTCTTAGAATATGTTTGGTGTTCTTAGACCTGTACCAAAGGTGTTAAGGACTATATTTGAACTATAGCAGAGGCATTTTATATTAAGGTTGTGTTCGGACTAGTTTTCTACATTTTGACAAAGTATAGAAATGTTTGGATTCTTTAAGAGCTGCATATAAATTATTAGAAAAGGCTACAAAATAATCATTTATATTTTGTGAGTTTGGCATTCCATATCCTCACATGTGGTTGACTTTATAGTCATCAAAATCCTTCGCTGAGGTGTCATGGAAGTTGAGGGGTGAAGAAAACATAGAGAGTGGAACCATCTACATGGATCTTGGCATAGAGGGTGTATTCCAATATTGGAATTATTAACACATAAGACAAATGGAGTGAGGTAATTTTTATGTTTTTTATTTATTTCAAAAAACTAGAATTTCATTTTCATTTAAATGTCCTTTTAAAAATTTAAAAACATTTCAATTTGAAAGCATTTAAATTTGAGCAATTTTTTCATTTGAAATTACCTTAGCAAGCTACTCTCAACAAATTTAGTAAACAACAACCAAAATTTTCAAATTCTAGGAGAAATAAGGAGAGCTACTCTTTTACCCATTTTTCACTATTGAAAAATATAAATTTGTAAATCAAGAAAAATTGAGTATATTGATGTATGATTTTTAAGATGGTGTTAATGACAAGGCAAATCCTTTTCACATGCCACCTAGGTACCACGTACCACTTTACTCTACATTAAGGCCTCTTTCATGTACCATCGAGTATATAGAAAGGGCTAGCTTCTTCCATGTACCAATAGATATATAATAAGGATGGGTATATTAAGAGGTTGGGTATATTAAGAGGTTTGGTATATCAGTCTGGTGGTATATATAAAATGGGACCATTTTTGAGTGATAAAGAACTAATTGGGGTTAACAAAAACATAAAACTCAAATCTCAAAACCATGAATTTAATCAAATATATCATTGGCACAACATTGATTGACAAAGACAACTGGTTAGAATGTTATCATCAAGTGGAGAACATACTCATATTCAATGAGTTATGGTTCAATATTTATGATGGGGATACACAACCAATTGAGCCAATAAGGAATGCAAGGATATTTAGGCATAGAAGCAAAAAACACCTAAAAGCATTAGCCTTGATGAGGGCCTCAATCGATGGAGATGTGTTTCATCATATTCAGGGGTGAAATACTCCATGGAAAGCATTTAAAAAATTGAAGGAGCTATATGATTCCCACTCAGAGTTGGAATTCATTTAATTGCAGTTGAAGTTTTCCAACTTTGAGTTGAAATATGGTGATGTGGTGAGATTGGCTTTAGAGATACATGTCATCAAACATGATGTAGAATTAATGGGTGTCAAAATAGATATCTATATGACCACATTCATAGAATCACTTCTTCCTAACTATTCAACCTATTTAGAGTCTCTACAAGCAAGAAATCCATTTAAGACTCACATTTGATTAATTGGTTAAAAATATGGCAGAAAGAGAAAAAGATTTTTGAAGAAAAACCAAATCCATAATAGGAGAAAGTGTGTGTTATGTCAAATAAAATTCTTCCAAAACATCCAACAAGTCCACGTCTTCAAAAAACTAAGGCAATAATAAGTACAAGAGAAAAGGTGGCAAAAATGAAAATCACGGTGGTAAAAAATAGAATGATAAACAAAATCTCTACTATGAATGGTGTGACAAAAATGGAAGCCATAAGACTCATGAATGTATAACTCCATGGGATAAAATTGATGCATACCATAAGAAAAGAGGAAAAATCAAAGAAAATAAAAGAGTCAAACTCTACCTAATTCACTAGTGAATGTTTGTTTTCTAGTATATATGATGAAGCAAGCAATGTCTCAGTCAGTTCTTCATGGTTTGACGACAAGGTTCTTGATAATAGTACCACTCTACATGTGAATTTTTGAAGAGACTTATTTTAGGAGTTTAGTGAAGAAAGTTGTGGTGTGGTATACCTCGTAAATAGATCAAGTATGCAACTAAAAAGAAGAGTTATAATACAACTCAAGTGTCTAAGGATTACAGATTTTAAACTCCAAAATGTTATCTATCTTCCTCAATTGAAACAAAACTTGTTGTCCCTAGTGATCATAAGGTAAAAAGGCCATTCCATTCTTTTGGATAATGGTGATGTCATAATCAAGAGAAAAAGTGATAATGCAGTCATCTTAATTGCATATGAGGAAGGGAAACTACTCAATCTCAAGGGTGAGTCATCAAATTCAAGGAATTATGCTCATCTCATAGAAGATAAAATGTCTCAAAACATGTTGTTTCATACAAGTTTTGGGAACACTCACTATTACAACATTTATGTTTTGAAAAAGAATGGTGTTGTTGGAATGCCTATATTTTCCATAAAATCAAATGAAAAGTGTGAAAACTGATCTTGGCTGAACACACAAGATAACCATTTTCGAAGTCACAATGGAAAGCTGATAGAAAATTGTAACTGGTTCACTCAGACTTATGTTATCTTTCAATCCTCTTCATTGGTGGTCATAAGTACTTCATGTTGTTCATTGATCACTATAGCATGATGACTTGGATATAATTTTTGAATAAAAAACATAAGCCTTTAAAACTTTCCAAAAGTTTTAAACCATGATTAAGAATGAATCTCAAACATGCATCAAGACACTTTTTTACAATCAATGGTAGTGAATTCATTTCAAATAAGTTTGAATCCTATCTTGATTACAATGGAATCAAACACCATCTCATAGTTCCTTACACTCTGCAATAAAATGGAATCATAGAAAGGATGAATAGAACTACGATGAACATGGTTTGTGCTATGTTGTACTAAAAAGGGGTATATCTACACTTTTGGGTCGAAGCAACTAAAACAATAATATACCTCTATAATAGATCACCATCAACAACTCTTGAATCCAATACTCTATATGAAATGTGGTGTGGTCATTTTCCTTCAGTACAACATCTTCAAATTTTTTGATCCACTTGTTATGCATTGATTCTAAAGGAGAAAAGAAATAAGTTGGACCATAGGGGTAAAAAATGCATCCACATGGGATATGATGAATCATCCAAGACATACAGGTTATACGATGAGAAAGAGAAGAAGTTTCTTGTCATAAGAGAAGTTATCTGTTGTGAGACTATAAAGGACAGACAACATATTGATTAGCAATAGAGTCAACTTGATAAGTATGAAAAGTTTTATTTCTACAAAGAGAGTGATTTGGATGTTCCAAACAATGAGTGGGGGACACACAATTGGGATTTTATTGATTTTTTATTGTCTCCTGTACATGAGATTAAAACTTCTCTTGAAGGGGAGAATGAAACTTAATTAGACAATGAATAGGGACTACTAGAACATAGGGAAGAAAGTGATGAAACTTTAAAGGATGAACTTGAAGCACCTAAAACACAAAAACATATGCCGAAGTGGGCTACTCAAACATTAAACGATGTGAAACTCAATGAAGTTGGGAAAATAGGCCCAAGAAGTACATGTGTAGTTGCATCACAACCAGATAAGTCCCTTGAATAAATTCAAGATAGAATTGAAAAGTTTACCTTGAATGATTCTCCATAATAATAACTGAAGTTGCATTTGATTTAGAACAAACATCTTTAAAACAAGTTGAGAAGCTTGAATCTTGGAGAAAAGCAATGAAAGATGAGTACAATGCATTGGTAAAAAATGGGACTTGAAAATTGGTTGATCCTCCATATGGTTGCAAACCTATTAGATGCAAGTGGGTTTAATGCAATAAATACAAAGCTGATGGCTCACTTGAAATTTACAAAGCTAGACTTGTCATAAAGGGATATGCTAAAAATTAAAGATTAACTACAGTGAAATATTTTCACCAACAACAAAATAAACTACCATTGAAACGATGTTGGTTATAGCATCTCAAAATGGATAGAAAGTTCACCAAACAAACAAGAGCACAAGGTGTGCAAACTGAAAATATTGTTGTATGGTTTGAAACAAGCTCCTTGAGCATGGTATGAAAAACTAACTGAGCACCTCATGAACATGAACTTTAAACATTTTGAGTTTGAAGATTTAACTATTTTCATCAAAATAATTGTATTTTTGGTGGTGTATGTTGATGATATATTTTTCATAGGGAACAATGAATGATACACTACAAAGTTTAAATTAGAGTTGATGAAAAGTTTTGAAATGACTAATTTGGGTTGCTTTCATTACTACTTAGGTGTTGAATTAATTAAAAAACCAAAGTATTTATTCATCACTCAGTGAAAGTACATTGGTGACATTCTATGCAAGTTTGGAATGGAAGATTGTAAGCCTCTCAACATGCCCATGAAACAAAATCTCAAATTGACATATAAAGATTCAATAGATTTGGTTGATGCTACTAAATATAAACAATTCATTGGAATTATGATTTATATGACCACAACTCAACCATATATATAATTCGTAGTTGGCATCCTCTCAAGATTCATACAATAACCTAGGGACAATCATTGGGTAGCAATAAAAAGGGTCCTCACATATCTCAAAGGAACACATAATTTTGGGCTCAATGACTCTAGGGTAGGAGATTTCAAACTGGTTGGGTATTTAGATTTTAACTATGATGGTGATCATGAAGATATAAATTCCACCTCTGGTTTTCTAATGAATTTGGGAATAATAATTTTCAGTTGGAAATTTAAGTAATCAGTGCCAAATATGTATTTAGTAGAAGTAAAATATATGGCCACTTTAAAGGCAACTAGAGATATCTTATGGTTTAGAAGGGTTCTTTCAGATTTATAGGAACAACAGGTTTTATCCACACCTCTCATGGTTGACAACACTTTTATAATCCAGATGGCAAAAAATCTAATCTTTCATGACCAAACCAAGCACATCAACACTAAGTTTCATTTGATTTGACACTATGTGAAAGATGGCAGTGTCAAGTTCCAACATTGCCCTCCAATAAATAAACCAATAGACATCTTGATAAAAGCGCTTGGATGATAAAAAAATGAAAATTTTAGAGGAATGATTGGGCTCACAACAACCCCTATAAATTAAGTGGGGATGTAATATTATTGTATTTATTAGTTCCTAATTCCTAGGAGTAGTTGTTACTTTCATTTCATCTTGTAGTGTTTAACTCAAGAGTCTCGTAGGTAGTTGAAAAGACATTTTGAATATGAAGTGATAATCCATTTCTTGGCTTATATATTTATATTTGGTTTCTCATTCAATTTGAATCATGAAATATAATTTTACGTACATTTTTAATAGAATTCAACCTGTTAATACAAGTGTTATGAATAGAAGAATAACCCTGAGGGGGTTTTGTAGCACCAAGTGGAGGATTAGGAATATTAATATCATGAGGGATAATACCCTCAACACCAACTATAGAAGAAGTAGAACCTTCCAATGGAGTTTCTAAGGTAAAAGATCATTGTTATTAAAAATTTTATTGTGTGCTTCAGTAAGCAAGAAAATCATAACATCGAGTTTCTTAAGATTTTTAATAATAAGATCATTCGATTTTTATTTAGTCATGTATGTGAAATTTGGCACATGCACATGATCATAAGGTGTAACATCACAAGCATGGTCATTGTCTAACTAACATTATCATTAGAATTAACATTATATAAATGCATTTCCTTCCCAAGATAAGTATATTTATCATTCCCATCAATGTTGGAACAAAAATTTAGCTCAATAGATATTTGGAATTTTAGAAACACTAGTGGTATGCAAAGGTAATTTTATCAATTCATAATTATCACCACTCAATATAACACTATGTCTATTAGAATGCAGAGAGCTAGGTCTACTAGGCATATCACATAAGCATAAATAGTACAAAGGAAGAAATACAATAATCCCAAACAAAATATAAATCTAAAAATAAGAGGACCCAACTCTAGGTAACCTCAAAAATATATCTACAATCAAAGAACAAAGGTGTGTGCATCTAATTCTGGGGGTGGATGTAATCTGTAAGTATAAATAGGTGATTGGAAGCTATAGTTTGACTAAGAATGTAACAAAAGATGTAGATCTAAAATCAGATATGAAAAATTATTAAAAAACCATGAAACTTATTGATGTGGGTTTTATGCAAACCACAAAATCTTATGAGGTAGCCTCTAACATTTTAGGATCAGTGAAAAAATTCATTCCAAGGCACAATTGTAGGGTATCTAATTTCTTAAACAACTTGATGGTGGAATAACGGTGAGTGGGGTAGTTTTTCACCTCAGATGTTTAGAATGTGACACGAATCTGAGATAGATTTAAGATGGATGAGTGGATTTAACCTAAGTTGGATAAGATCAAAAGAAACTAAAAAGTGAAAGAAGGGTAGGGAAAAAAGAAGGTTTGTGTATCAAATACAGATGAAATCCTTCAAATATGGATCCTGCACTATGGGTTAGATAAGTAGTAGGGAACTAATGCTTGTTTCAAGTTACTATCAACACACAAAATCAACAAACATAGTTAGGAGTGTAAGGAAACAAAATACATTAAAATTTAGTGCACATAATCAAAGGTTGTTGCACATGTATTATTGTAATTGCACATCTATAGAAAGTGATTATGATTATTAAACACAAATCATTAAAATTAGCTACTACATAATATAAATAATTGTATCAAACAACACTTCTAGACAACCCAAATATTGATAATATAAGAATGATGGAACTTCTTCAATGAAACACATGTTTGGAGAAGAATAAAAATTGCACATCAAGACAAACTTATATAAAAATCTATAGAATTTATTATTCACCTTAATATCCAAAATTATCCTCGCTTTGGAATTAGGAGGATACAATAATATATAGTTTTGGGAGGGGTTGCCTCATTTTCTAAGCAATGTCTAATTTTACATTTATAATTATAAATTTGGGAGTCAAAATTCATGCAGAGTATGCATGGATATTCCTAAAACAATTGGCCAAAATTGCATGATTACAATATAAACACACACACACACACACACACACACACACACACACACACACACACACACACACACACACACACACACACACACACACACACACACACACACACACACACACACATTTTAACTTACTATCCCAATAAATGAAATATCTATGAAAATACATCTATATGGGAATATAAACATTTTAATTCCCCCATTACACTCTCTATCAAGCCTTAAGGATAGATTAAGTGTTGGTTGAATGAATCCCTAAAGATAATTTTCTCATCCCTCAATGGGAAAATAAACTGAACTTCCATCATTCATTATAAGAAATATGTGAGGTGTAGAGATGATCATTTAGTGATTAAATTTTCACATGTGAGTCCTGTAGTCACCCTCAGATGATTTTCCCTAGCTTAGGATGAGTGAAACATAACTACACATTTTATCTCATAATTAAATGTCTCTTAAAAGACCAAAAGTTGGTAAGTGAGAGGTGTATCTTACGACTCACTAGCCCCATAAATGAACTATATATGTGGATTCATATATATGGGAATATAAAACATATAATCTCTACCATCCATTCTCTATGGGCCTCAAACTGAAATTTATAGTTAGCTAGAAAAAACCTTGAAGAAAAGTTTCTCCTTCCTAAGTGAAAAAACATACCAAACTTTTGTCATGCATTATAGGAGATATTTGAGGGGTAGAGATGAAATTTAATACCTAAATTTATAAGGTTGAATCACCTAATCACCCCATAGATGGTTCTCCCTAACTCATAATAAGTGAAACATGGCTACATGTTTTCTCTCATAGCCAAATATCTCTTAAGAGACTAAAAGTTGGTCAGTGGTAGGAATATCTTATGACTCACTATCCCAATCATTAAAAAATTTGCATAGAAACATATAGATGGGTGTATAATCTACCCAACTCCTCATTCTTATGCATGTGGTACTAAACTACTATTCCATACTATTCGTTCTACTACTATGATACCCCTAATATGCAATATATTACCCTCCCTAGGTATATTAAATTATATCCCACATGATATGTTTCATCCTTGAAACATGCAAAAAATTATATATCAAAAATATGTAGAAGACCAGATTGAGGCCCTGCCATGCATTTGTTTTTGCTTCCAATTCTTCCTCTTGTGCTCAGAGATGAGCAAGTATCATGTGATATCAAGTACTATAACATGAGGTTGAAGTGCTAAAAGAGCTATGGATAGGATAACCTTAATTTGAAACATGTCAGTTATGAGGTTAGAGTTGAGCACTAAAAGTTGAAGTGTGACAATCATCACCTCAAAGCTAGAAGAAGGGTGCTCAAAATAGGCTGTTGGGTTAGCCGATAGAGAATACATGCTATCTCCCTTAGCATTATTATTAACATACATTGGTTGTGGAGTGTGTATCGTGACCAAAGTATGCATAGTGATTATTGTAGGTGACGCTGAGAAATTGGAATATTTGATTATCATCTCGAATGCTTCTATTTCTATCTTGGGTTGTTTGGGTGCTATTTTGCCTGCTTAAGCATTGTTGTGGCCTATTGGGATGCATTTGGTACTGGCTTGGGATCAATAATTGTCTGGTGATGACATTTATAAGTGATGCGATCTTATGCAAGAATAGATAATACCATGGATTCCATCATGTTTTGAGGTCTCCACATGTTTACCTCTACTCAAATATCATCCTGAAGTCCAGTGATGAAGCATCTTTGGTAGAAATCATCAGATAGGCCTTTGAGTGGATTAATGAGTTTGTTAAACTCTATATGATATGATCTAATTTTAATGGTTTGAAAAAGTTGAGTCAAGGTCCCAATGAGATTATCTTCATATAAAATAGAAAGCCCCATGATTATGATTTAGTGGACGTTAGTTTCAATTGAAAATGCATCCTGACACTTTATTTTTACATAGAGTAGTAGTTAGTAGATCTATGATAAATTTTGATTTACTAAATTAAATTAAAAACTAAAAACTAAAAACTACTCTGGAAAGCTAAAATATAAGCGCTTAAAACCCAGAAACTTTTAGTGAGATTATTTCTTGTTTGAGATTAACATGCATAATAACAGTGATTTTTATTTATTTTTTACATATAAGCAGTTACTCAAACTAGTATAAAATTTGAAATACTTAATGAAATTAAAAAATTTGAATTGTTATGGAAACTTGAAAATGCAGTGCACAAAACCTAGAAATTAAATGGTGTAATTATTTTCTATTTGAGAGCAACATGCAAAAGAGCAGTTGAGTTTTTTGAGGACCAAAAATGTAACTCTGTATTTGAAACTCCAATTAAATGGAAGATCCATCTGAATTCAAAATACCATAAAACCTACACATATACAATTATAATATCCTATTCTATCCACTTTCTGATCACTAAGATTCCGTTAAGGCAATGCAAGAGCATATGGTGAATAATACTCCTTGCATAACCTCCTACAAAATAATAATAATACGGAAATGGCCCTAGAAAGAGCTCTGATACCAGATGCTAAGAACCTCTATGCTAAAATATACAAAATAACTATAAATACTAAATAATTATTAATTTATATTTATTTTATGGAAGGAATCACTCTGAATCACTTACCACTTTGAGGGGGCTACCTCCTTATCAGAGTATTTCTTGATTGATATATTTTACTTAGATGTCTTACAATGGCCTATGCCTCTTTATTTATAATAGATCTAATCTACCCAACTCCTCATTCTTATGTATGTGGTACTAAACTACTATACCTTACTATTCATTACTATTCATTCTACTACTATTCCACCCCTAATATTCACTATATTCTCCTCCTTAGGTATATTACAAGAGGATAGTTGTTGCATGCTTGGTGTAGTTACAAAAAAAAAACTAAGGATTTGAATGTGAAAAGTCAATAAAAGTAGGCTTAGTAAGAAAATGCACCACTACGTGAACTTGCACTTTAGTCTAAGTACCTGAAGGAGGAACTAATAATGTACTTTATGTTTTAGTGGTAAACTCCTCAACAACCTTGAGTGGCTTGTATAGTGCATAGGCAATGTCAAACTTGACATTGACAATACTAAATTTGTGCATAGATGGCTTGAATATCCATGCAATCTCACCTATCTACCTCTTATGCTCAGCTTTTGAGGCTCTAAATTCATCTAAGTGTCTCTACATTAGTTATCTTATATTTTTCAAAATTGATCAGCTATAAAATCTTTTCACTTGTCTTATATATCATGCACTCTACCTTAGCTTTGAATGCTTCTATAGTGGCTCTAAGCAATCCTTAAAAATTGGGCTTATTTACTAATTGCCTTGTAGAAGCATTAATAACCCTCATATCCTTCAAAATTTCTATGGCCTCTCTTTCTCAACTCACAAACTCAAAACCTTTATTTGCTGATGTCTATTGAAATCACTATCTCTCTTATAAATCACATAATTTAAGGCCCACACAACTTCCTGGAAGGTCATTATATTCAAATGATTATAGGCACTATTCCTTGCATAGGATACCAAAAATTTAAGTATCTTTTATAATTATTTTAATTGGTTTCAAAAGTTTAATACCTTTCTCCAATGAATCTGGGACTCACCCTTAGATGTCCTTAGTGTGTTTAGAATTTTGTATAGTTTCTTTGCTATGCTCTAAACATTTTACACTATTTTCCTAAGAGCTCGAGTAATCTACCTTTGTAAAAGCCTTTATCTAGCCTATTCTTCGCTTATGTACATTTATTTCATAGCATCCCTTGTTGAATACATAAAGGCACAAATATCCTCTTCATATTCATCATGGTCATTGGGGTTCCTTTTCTATTTATTGGCCAAAGGGAACAAGTTCTCCCTTTTCCCCAATATTATTTCCTCCCCTCTCCTATCTACTAATTTTATCTTCTTCACCATCTGAATGATGCCATATTTCTTGTCAAAACATGTAATTACTATTGGCACTTGTATTAATACCAAGTCCATTTTTTCTTCATTTCATTCTTGGGACTCTTTAACCCAAGAAGGGACAATGATTTCTCCTTTTTCTTCAAGCTGAGTGGTCTTTGCAAAGGTAGAAGGTGGGATGGATCTTGGTGCAAGCATTGGGGAACTTATTTAGATAAGTAGTAAAGAGGTGGCTAACCGACCCTACTCCACCCTAAGATATCTCTCTGAGGTGTAGTCTCTATCAGATACCTTGTTTATCCTGGAGTCTTTGAGACGGTCATGATGGAAGACTAGGTCTGAGTAGACTAAGGAATAGAAAAATCCAATTGGGTAGATGGCCTTATGGGTACAAGTGGTGCTTGGGGATAAAAAATGGAAATATTCACCAAGTTCTCAAAATAGACCCTCCTTCTAGGGTCTTGGGTTTGCCCATTATTGAAGTTATTGTTGAAAAAATTAAAGAATAAGATGAAATATAAGTTTTTGACTCAGTTTCATCAATATTGGCATGGGCATATAATGGCTTGAAATTTAAACAATATTTATATAATGACTCATAGGGAGAGAAGGGTGCAACAGTTGGACTAGTAGAGGGAAAATTGACAACACTAGTATTTATGATTGTAAAAGAGGGGGCGAAAGAAGACACTACCTTATTAAGGGCTTGGTTTTCTTCTTCAATAATAAAAATTTATTTTTGTGAGGCTGGTCTATCTTCTTCCTCCCCAATTTATTCAAACTTTATATCTTATGTTATATCAATTGTTTCAATCTCAAACCCTTGTTCTTTTTCTTCCATGGTGTCTGATTCCTCCTCTCCTTCATCACTAACATAATCTACCAATGATATTTCCCCTTCATGTTCTTATTTTTACTCATCAAAATGACCTCCATGAATAAACAAACCCTTTGCAGGTCTTTATTCTACTTGGGCAATCTTGGGAGAGATTGGAAGAGTTCTAGGTTTCCTTTGATAAGTATCAATGGGTGACTGAGTGGAAATGGTGGATTTCCCTAAGGTGGAAGGGTTGGAATATGAAGCAACATCAATAAATGGAGGTGGAGTGGAAATAGAAGAGTTAGTAAGAGGTTAAATGGATGGGAGAGCTATAGGAGATGGAGGTGAGGGCATTGAAACTACAAGTTCCCTTAGTGGAGTCATTGAAGGTGAAATGGATGTTGTTGTGGATAGAATTGATACAAAATAACTCTATAGAAACTCAGGAAGGTTTTCCTATTGAAATGTAATCATAGGAGTCATAGGTGCCAAATAAAATGTTCCTATGTGTTAACTTGTAGGAGATGATGCCCTTTCAATTGCTACAAAAGGTTACACTATAGCTATTGGTTGAGACCTTGGGAGTCCCTTAAGAATATTATTTATAATTTTGGGATCCATCTCCCTTTGGGTGGCATGCTCTTCCACTGGGCCAACTTCTTATTGAGGAGACGAGGGAGTTTCTTGTTTTGGAGGTGATTGACCCTATTGTCAGGGCCACTGATAGCTTGCATCTCTATTAGCCTCTTATAAAATTCTAATTAACTCTTCTCTGGTGATGGAAGGATCACATTAAATATTTTATGCTAACACCCTTGGCATATTATACTTGTTCATCTGAATATAAACTTAGGAGTCTACCGGAACATCGATGAAAATTTCATCATGTTCAATTTTTTTATGACCATAGGGGTTTTGAACTCCCTTCTCCTTGAGGTAATTTAAATATAAGCTGACTCTCCCTTAGGATCCCAGTCTCTGTGTCTTGGTTATTTGAATCCATAGTGGGCCCTAACTTTACCCACTACATTGAGATGCCTCCTGATTGAATAATGATTTTTTCTGATGCTAAGAGGAGATTTTTCATGGTAACCTTGGTGTTTGGTACCAAGGTATTCATATACACTATTATATATTTGATGTGAAATATCTTTCACTACCACCTCTTCAACGACATTATAGGGAAAATGCAGGGAAAGTGCCCTGGTTCCCTCTACCCTAATTATGGTACAATCAAGATACTAATAATAATCATCTCTTCTCTACAATCCTTCTCATGTTCTCTGAAAGCCTAGGCATTTGATGCCCATAAATAGCTTGGTAGACCTGTGGATAAATATCCTCTAAAATCCTTTTAATTTATTCTCTAAACTTGTAGACATGTAGCATGGATAAATCATCATAAACCTTATTCTTTATATATTCAATAGATGGTTCCCAAGGTTGCCCATGAATTTTGTATATCATTCCCATAACTAAATCCATTACATAGGACATCACATATAAATTTTCATCTGAGGGCCTTTGATCAAATTAGAACATTTTTGCCCTTACCCTTACATTGATAATCTTTATGAGTGCAAAAATATTGTCAGTAGTCAAAATAATAACTACCAGGGGCACCCATTCTTCATGTACATATGTTGTACTATAAAAATAATATTATTTGTTCATCAATGCCATGGTTATTTGAATCCTTGGCCTATGGGGTTTGAGGACACATCACCTTGAATAGTAAATTTATCTCCTTTCTTAAGCCATTGCTTAAGTTTCCCCTCAACTATGTTCTCTTCTAACTAGGCATTAGCAAACACTTGGTCATAAGTAACTTTTGGCATTGGGAGATACAAATATTTATCAAAAAATGTAAGCTATTACATTTATGTGAAGTCTAAAATGTAGGAAATCCCTAGTAATAACACCATTAATAAATAAATCATGTAGCAGATCAATACAATGCATTACCTCAGATTTCGTAGCTATATTGTGTAATATTATAGCTCTAATTATGAGCAAATCATTGATGTTTATTGAATTATCCCCAACCAACTGATCTTGTGCAGAATATGGCTTTGTGTCATGCACCCTATCCTAAATGGTTAAATAGCGAGCGAATTGGAAAGCCAAAGCTCCCTTATCAAAAATTGTATCCATATATTTGGGCCCACCTATTATGATGTATGAAGAAGGAGGTTGACGTTATTATGATGAAGACACCATTGCTATATTGTAAGGCATTGAAAGCTCTATTAAGGTGACTAAAAATACTTGTATATTTATAAAGAAAAAAGCTGAGGCTTTTGGTAATAGGATAGATCAAATTCATAATTTAATTGAATTCAATTGATGGAAATGGTGACTTGATGTTGCTAAAAAAATTATATATATTTCCAAAATCTCAAGACTTGAATGCTCAGTTCATGTGAAGTTAATATTGTAATAACTTTTAGTTTTATTTCCCATTTCATTTTGAATTTTCTAGTCAGCTTTGGAAGGTACCTTTTTCCATGTGATAGTTTTCCATTCATCATGAATTCTTAGTCATTGCCTTAAGACATGTGTCCATTTCCCTTGCATTAGCTCTTTATATATTGTTAGATTTGCATTTACATTCTAGTTATGAATCTTTGTGATTGTGAAACTTGTCACAATATCAAGTATTCAAGATTTTTTTCTTTATTATCTTACTTCATACCCCTTTTAAGCTATGAGTTAATGAGAATATACCACTTGGATTGATGTTAGTAATTTGGTATCATTTGACTACCAACTTTGTACATATTCGTGACAAACACCTAGTTAATGTGATCTTGCCACATGTTACGATCTTGAGATTCTGGCTATTCTTTGAAAATTAAAGGTGTACTTTGCTCAACAAGATTTATATTACCATGATGGTGACATGTGGATGACTCTTGGGCTCTATAGGTTATTCCTTTTTACCCTTGTACATTTTTATGGTGAGTTTCAGGTTTTCGATATGATGACACGTGGACAACTCTTGGGGTCCTAAAAAAAATGATATCATGACTATGTATCCTCAACTTTCAAGCTCCAAGTTAACAAGATCACACCACACTGATGGATATTTTTAATATAGAGGCTTTGGAAAATTTGATGATGTGCTTAATCCTATGAAATGGTGAATGTCTAGGATCATGACATGTGGACGATTATCATTAATCTGAAAAAACTTAAAATTCTGACAATGTATTTCTTTTCGATGGGATGTGGGCTACTACAATGACAACACATGGATGACCCTTAGAGTCCCAAAGAAATGAAATATTGGTGATTCAACTTTGACTGATAGGGATTAGGATTTAGATATGACATCACGTGGATAATTTGCATTGATACAAATAACTTCAGATATAAGTCTATGTAGTATGATCAACTGTGTGTTGAGTGAAAGGATCATACTATATGGAATGATCTCAAGGATCCAAGGATATTATAAACTTTGACAATGTAATTTTAAAAATTTGTCTCTAGGCTCTGAGTTGACATGATGATGGCACTTGTCTTAATCTCAGGGAGCCAAAGAATAGGTAAATAAATATGTCAAATTGTTGAACTACATGTTGCGAGTAGTCATGATGTTGACACATGGATGACTCTTGGGGGTCCAAAGATTTCCATTAAATTGTGGCCTTGAAAAATTAGAATCAACAATATATGAACACATAGCCAAAAAATTAGGTTAAGGACCAAATATGAATTAATTTTGAGTCTTGAAAGTAATATTTTACATACATGAAAGTCAAGATGCACTAGACTATCATTTCATTAACTTCATTAGTCAAATAAAACCCAAAAATTTAACAGGAGAAATAAAATCAAAGATGATAAATAAAATAATCTCATACCATGTCCAAGCTTTGAAATTTATTTGTAAATTTAAAATTGAACCCAAAATTACCTTAGGCTACATAAATAGATTTAATATTTGGAATTCTAAGGTTCATTTAGATCATGAATATTTTCTCACAATAATGGGTCCCTATTTGAAATTTGAAAATGGGGCGTGTTGGGGCATAACAAAACCCTAGATAGGAGTGCATGACCTTTTGAATAACACATAGATTGACCAATTATGTTATAGCTAAAAGTGGATCATGTTTATTTTATTATACAATTAACTAAAACAAATGGAATTTGGCTGTCTATGGTAAATTAATAAAATATAAAATTTAGAACTAGCCTCATATGATAAAAATAGTTAACATGGAAAATGAAAATGTTGAATTGAAGATTGAGCTTAAAAATATAAAAAAGATAATGGAATGCTCACATTTTGATGAATTCTATAGTTTTGAATGTAGATTTGAGTTTTGGAGGCCTATAACTAACTCTGTGCCAAATTTATAGTGATGACTATGCAAGAATGAGATCAATGTTTGTACCATTTATGCCTATGTCAGTATCGGTGTTGTGATGTTATGATCATCATTCATGTCCTCACATGTAATTCATGTCCTATGCTCAGTTTCAAATTCTAATTTTTCCTATGTTGTTTCGTATTTAGATGTTTTCCATGTCTGTACCTACACTTGTTTAATATGATGGGCAAAAATATAAAAATGTTGTATTTTTCATTATTCTTGACCTAGATTTCCATCAAGTCATAACAAAACAAATTTATGGGTTAGGCAACCCTTGTGGGAGTTTTACAACATATCTACACACTGGAATCAAACCTCACTTAGTTCTTTGCAATGTGATTGGAAATCTCAAGCAATGGATTGAACCTACTCTTCAATAGATGTGAAGATGAAACTACATGCAATTCACCTAAGAAAACCTTTTCGTACTAGAGGGCATTGAAAACTTAATGCGTCTATCACTAGTGTTCAATAGATATGGCAAGGCTTCTCTCAAACTTTAATTATGGAGCAGATGGTCATTACTTGATATTATCTATTGTTCATCAAGATTCTCTCTTCTTTTTTGGTATCTCTAAGGGCTTGGGATGTAATAGTATAATATGATGCTCTAAGACACAATTCACACTTAGACTAACTCTAGAAAATAATAATAAGAAACAATCAATGCATATGGAGTGCAAAAAACATAAAATGGACACAAAAAATGATGAAGGACAAGATTGGTGGGCCCACCCTTCTCACCTAAGGAAGGATCAATCATATTTTTGTTCTCATCCTAGGAGAAATTATGGTGCATAGTTTAAATAAAAATATAAAAATATGTGAAATTAGTCTTGGGGATGAGAACCAATATATTTAAAGAAGTTTTAGATGCATTTGGAAGGCTTAAGGACAAAACAAGGAGTACGATGGGGTAGGAAAATTCCTACAAACAAATAATTATACACAATTGTAGCAAGCATGAAAACATAGGGAAAAAACACTATGGAGAAGAGTCTTATACCATAATTAATTTTCTACACATATAAAATTCTTTCTCATTACATTAACTCAATCATTTACAATATAATAATGTACTTAAAATTTAAGATTTACCCTAATGAATGTGTGAGTATTTGTAGGGAAATCAATAAGAAACCTTTCAAGTGGTATTACAATACAATGGGTATAAAATCATCGGCTATGAAATCATACATATGTTTCTATAGGTAAAAAATCTCATGGGATGACTAAAAGCCCCTAGACCCCATCACTAATACATGTAAATCATGCAAAGTATACAACACATCCAACACCGAGGTTAAAGTGATGCCACTAGCATCGCACAAATTCACACAATAATTCTGAATGTTGCACACATACTCCTTAATTTTGGATTTGAAATAAGGTCTTAAACTAACATATGGCATTGATATAGATAATACTATTATAAGAACTGGAACTACTACCATAGATACCTATAAAAAAAGACATCATGTCTTTCACATGAGGTTTTAGTTGAATGATTAACCTCTCCTTATCATCATTGGCAATGGGAGCCACAAGAGCATCATTGTGCAAGAAACATCCTAGCACTTAAGCCTTAATACTGAAGCACATCCCAAACTAGAGTCTCTAGGTTGTCTTCAACAAGGGAAGGATATGTAAGTGCAATAGTAATGCTTTTTATAGTAAAAATTCAATCCCATGGAGGGAAAATTCACTTATGACATAATTCCATTTGTGGTTTATGACATTTTTATTGGAAGGCCATATTTTTATGACTGTGATACTACATATCGAACCAAACTGTAGCAGTGGACTATGCATGTCAAAGATTAGTTATTCAACCTCTTTGAGTCACCTCCAATGACAAAATAACTTTAGTCTCTACCAAACAATATCACAAGATCGTAAGGCACACACAATTTTTTTTCATACTTATGGTTCACCCAAAAACACCTATGTCAAAGAGCAAACATGCATTGGAAACACACCAACTATCAAAATCACTACTACAAAAATAATAGATCAATAAGATAATGTAGTAATTTAGGGACATTTTTGAAGATCTAAATGGTTTACCAACACATTTCATGGTAAAGAATCACATAAATTTGGTTCTTGAATCTCTATTTCTAAACTATCCATTGTACTATAAGTGCAATTAAGATAATGATGAAGACTAACATTAGATCTAAGAGCTTCTTGATCAAGGCAATATTAGGCATAACTCTTCTTCTTATGGGATCTTGATAATCCTCATACCTAATAAATATGGTACTAGGAGTTTGTATATTGACTATTGCATGCTCAACATGATAACAATGAAGAATCAATATTCAAAACTATGCACTGAAAACTCCTAGACCACTTCTAAGGTACACAAAAATTCACTAATATCAACTTAAAGTTAATGTATCTCCAGGTGCAATTCCATCATGAGGATATTTGTAATTTTAAATTAAAGACAGGGGAAGGATTGCATAAATGGTTGGTTATACTTATCAATTTGGCCAATGTGTCAGTAACATCCATGCACTTGAAGTAAAACCTACATAGGCTCATCCTTAATTCCTTCATCATCAACTTGGATGACATCTTAATGTTTAAAAAGACTTGAGTGGAACATGTGTATCATATCTCTCATTTCTTAGACATATTGTGCAAACACAAGTTACAAGCCAACGTAGCAATGTGTGCGTATGTCATCATACAAATTCAATACCTAGGATACAACATTGACCATGTAAGCATCCATGTAGATATAAAGAAGATAAAGGTAATCCAAGATTGGCCAAGTCTACATAATATCAACGAAAATATAAATTTTCTTGGACTTGATAATTAATATCATAATTTTGATCTTGGTTTCTCACACATACCATGGTCTCTCGGTCATATCATGCATTCCAAAGTAGCATTCTAATGGACACTTGTACAACAATGTGGTTTTAAATAGCTCAAGCAAATCCTTTGTGCATGACTTAATATGGGAATGCTTGACATTGTCCACTCCTTCAAAATTTAAATTAATGTATATGACTATGCACTTAACATGGTACACACACGTCATGGACATCTAGTAACCCATCATTTACATAGATTTGATGACACATTAAATAGCACCCTACCTAAGAGAAATAATTGTATGTTATTATGCAAGTAGTAAATAAAAGGTGCCACTACATCTTAGATAAGGAGATAATCATTCATTCTAATCATAAGCCTCTTCAGCTTATGAAAACATAGATTATTCTATGGAATGTGTGCCACATGAAGTATATGACTTACCTGTAGTAGTTCAATCTATTTATAAGACACAAGAATGAAAAAGGGTGATAAATCCATAGAATAGTCAATCACATGTACACACACTCATCATAGTTTTGGACATATGTGGCCATGAGTTCACTAAAAATCTTTACTCAACAAATAAGGACTTCACTAAATCCTATACCACCTAGGTGAACAAATTCAAGAGTTTTACACATCTAACAATATTAGACATATTTGTGTTCTTGATGGCACACCTTAATAAAGACTCCTCTAGGAGGCTTACTATGCCAATATAATAGGACATTTCAAAGTTACCTTGACATTGGAAGCCTTACAACAACACTTTTGTTGGTCGTGCATATTGACAATTTGAGCACCATGTCAATTCTTGCATTCCTTGTATTTTTAAGCCCAAGAATAGGAAGCTATGAATCACACCCCTTTGTCGATTCCATCTAGGCCATGGGAATCCATCAACATGGATATCAGGACTTGATTGACTATGATAAAACACCATAAATCTCCATTTCATTTTTAGTAGATAACTTTTCTAAGATGGTTATCATGGTTTCCTACAAGAAGACCATCAAAATGTAGGAAACATTGTGCTCTTTATTCCAACATGTTTAGGTTAATTTTGGATTACTAGCATCTATTTTGTTTGATCGTGACATGCATTTTTTCATCCACTTATAGAAAGATTTGAGGGACAAGATGTATACACAATTTGGGTAGTTTATACCTTTTCATCCATAGAAAAATGGAAAAATGAAATATGTCAATCACATGCTTGTTCAATTTTTATGCATGTAGCTTAGGGGAAGGGATTCATCATTAGATAAACTATCAAGAATAAGTAGCTCAGGTGAAGCGTCATCATGAATTATCTCAAGATATATAAGTTATAACTATCTAATGTTATAAACTTTATTTTGATCATATATATTGGACTTGGAGAAGTGAGTAGGTAAAGACTTATACATTGAATCATGGTTCACTTTAAGAGGCCATGACAGAAACCCCTTAGGTTTGTTTAGGTGAATCAAATTCACTCTATTGGTGAATCAGAGTGTGTAGAGCATGTAGAAAATCACCATTTATTTTATATTGGTGTCATAATGTTAAAGGGGCTAGGGTGGCATTCCACTCATAGGTGTCATTATGATGTCAGGCAGCACCATGCCATCAAATGGTATAATGTAGGCATTATACTCTACGGCATCAAATCACTATCACACAAAAACATACCAATGCATAATACCATGATATTATGTGACATCATGTTATCTCACAACACCATGCTATCACTCACCACCATGCTATCTCATGACACCATTACTATCACACAAAATCATGCTATTACACGACACCATGTTGTCATGATGTCATGCATCACCATGCTTTCATGTGACACCATACTATCATATGAAACCAATGCTATTGCACAGTGGCATGGTGCCATGTGACACTATGTTGTCATGTGACACAATTCTATCATGCGACATGATCTTATCGCATGACACCATATTCCTATGCATCACCTTGCTCTCACATGGTGTCATGATGTCCTGTGGTACCATATTTCTGTGCAACTCTCTGTTACCATATGGATCCATACCATCACACTATAATATGATCCTACATGTCTATAGATGTGCCCTATTGCCAGTCCCCAATGATGCCAACTAGTTGCTCTGGTTCCCCACCTTGCTTATAAATAATGTTATAACAACCTCATTTTAACACTTTTCTTAAAAAATTTCTCATCCTACTAGCTTCCACATCAACCTTTCGACTTCCAACTCAACCTGCATACTTCCAATGGCTTCCACATCCACAAAAACTCAAAGTCAAGCAGAGGAGATCTAGAACTATGTTTTCAAAAATCTATTGTGTCTAGATTTCCTTTGCATATTGGATGAGACTGAATCCTTTGTTGACTGAATCAATCAATGCCAGCTTAGAGGCCTGGGGTAGATGCCTCAATATGATATGGATATCAATAAAAACCTATTGTGATCTCTAGTTGGGTGTTTTATCAATAACAAGAGTCATTTCTATGTCTGGTTAGCACCAAGGTCTTTCATTAGATATCCACAATTTAACAGGTCTTCCACATTGTAATGCAAGTCCTATAGCACCAAGGTTATGTTATCTGATGATGATAAAAATTACTTGGAATCGATCTAAAAAGTGTCCATTGACCATGTTGGTAAGTGTTGAATTTATTAATGAAATTGACATTTATTAATTATACTTCAATCATTTATTATAAATAGTTTGGTATCCTAACTTAATTGCATGTTTTACTTTTCTATTTTCATTATAGCTATTTAAAATTAAAGGGGGATCCCTATTAAAAATATCACCAATCTATTTCTTAAATCTACCGTCCATTTATTTCAAGTAAGAATTGTTTTTTAGGGAAGACCATTAGACATTCCATTCTGAGTTATTTACTATATTCTTCATTCTCTCTTGGGTGTTATTTGTGACTGGTGCACCATTATTTTCAGCAAGATTAGGGCAGAATGGAGTTTTGCTTTCTTGAAGTACACTTTCACGATTTCCTCTTCTAACTACATTCTAGCCTTTTACATTGAGGCCTTATATGAAATCTAGAATATTGTTATTCCTACTGCCCTCCATCCAAAAATGAAAGTTAATGCTTTGTCTCTCAAAGAACATGAGGTATGTTTAGTTTTCCCAAGTCTCATTTTTTTGCATTCTAGATATTTATTTTAACATTTTTATGCTTATTTTTGGCTATAGGTGAGAGTGGGTGTCTATGACACAAGAAAATTGGCTGCAAGTAGAGGTCAACGTGCTCCAGAGGGCTCCTATGATACCCAATCCATGGAGTCTTCATTTAATTCCTTTCGAATTGCAAAACACGTAAAAACTGATTTTGTTTTATCTCCACTTCCAAGTTCCCCCAAATTTCTTTTAATGTCTTTTTCTTATTTTATTCAATGGAAAAAAATAATATTCATATTGGTTTGTATTTTTATTTTTGAAGTTAACTCTTGTATTGTTGCCATCGAGGATTATTCCACACAACACCATCAATGTTTGCCATTACAACTTTCTTTTTGATTTGAAGTTTGTTAGAATTTTCAAGTTAATTAATTGCATAAATTACTTATTTTGTAGTCGCTTGTGAAACCACCAATGTCTCTCCCATAAGCACGTTGAGATGGCAAGAGCCAACTCCCACAAGGATGCCATGAGGGGAAAAGATAAATTTGATAAGGTCAATCAAAATGGATGATGCAGTCACCCTGATAGGTAATAACATTAACACATTCAATTTGAATTTGCTTTGATTTTATGTTTTTGAATTTACCCTTTTTGAATAAATATTTTTTGTAGTCTACCCCACATCTGTCAGGAGACTTAGGAGTATGCCACCACCCATCTAGATTCATAGAAGAGGAAAGAACATCTCCCTCCCTGCACAAAGTTGAGGAATGCTATAAATTATTGATTTCCCAAATTTATCTATTGGTGGCCTTTCGAATGCAGAGGGTCTTAAATGTGTGCATCAGATTGATCTGGATGAAGAGTTTCTTGCCATTGAAAGTGGAACCCTAGATCTTGGTGGATTCAATCCACATCAATTTATTCAAATTCTTGTGCCTTCATAAGTTCCTCCTACGGCTCCCTCTTTCCTAGCTAGCTCTTCCCCACCTTGCACTGATAATGTAAATATCTCTGAGGATTCCCTTACTAGTTTTTCATTGGAAATCTAGTTTCAAAAAATTTGCCTACAAATTTGAAGGATGGTGTTATTATCGTATTTAATGATTTAAAACAATGGGAGATAAGGGCAAAAACACTTATCAAAGAAATCAATGCCTATTATCACCACCACTCCCAAAGAGTGAATTTATTTTCTCTTGTTCAAAATGAACCCTTAAAGATTAACACTTTGTTATAGCAAGCTCAATCTAGATTGATCTCTGTGGATAATGTTTACAATGATAGGATTTTAGATATTATGATAAATAGGTTGAAAATTTTAAATGGAGAAGCTCAAGCAGATTTCAATAAATGGGCTAAAGATATCAACCTTGTTACCATTGCACAAGTAGAGAAGGATAAAGTGGTGGCAAGTTTTATTTATCTGTAACATGTATTTGGATTATTATAATACCTTTGTATGTGCTTAACACATCTATTATTTGTTATTTGCAGGCAAAATATAAAAATTTGA
Source organism: Torreya grandis (assembly GCA_037957365.1). Classification (NCBI taxonomy): domain Eukaryota; kingdom Viridiplantae; phylum Streptophyta; class Pinopsida; order Cupressales; family Taxaceae; genus Torreya; species Torreya grandis. The sequence continues at coordinate 1,591,094 of JARHVA010002419.1, forward strand.
AGCAAAAAACATATCTTCTTAATGTGCATTTGAAAAACACTTGTAAAATTATCTCCTCAGCAGTTGTATTGAAGGAAAAGTTGGTTTTGTTAAATAAATAGAACAACACTTTGAAAAAAATAATTAAAGAGCATGGTATGGATCCAAGCATTTTATTGAAGTAAATAATAGATGTGGATCCTACAATTATTTCAACAAGAGATGCAGTGAATGAGGAGAGGGTGATTCTTGCATAAATGAATTTTGCTACAGAGGATCTTCAGAAGGAAGGGTGATAATGGAGGATTCACATGCAAGTCCAAACAACGGGGTTTCAATGGGTGGGGATGGCAAGCAGCTAGGGGGTGGAGAGTCTCAACCACAAAAATGATGATGTGTCTAAGTTTATATTGTTGACAATGACAGTTTCTATTGTTTAAAATAGTTTATATCATGCTTATTTGAAAACACTTGCTTTATTAAATGGTATTTTACAATTGTTCCAAATACTCTTAGCTATTTAATTTTAATATTATGTGTGTGTGTGTGTGTGTATGTAGTGGTCAAGTTTATATATTCTATGAAGAAAAAGTAGAGTAAATATTCTATGGATGGTTTTAATGTTCTAGTAGTTGAAATATACTAGTGGTCAAGTTTAATTCTATGGATGTTATGGTTTTATGGTTTGAATGCATGGCTATAATGTTCTAGTAGTTGTAGCCTTGAATGCATTGTTAAATTGTTCTAGTAATTGTAGCATAGAATGCATTAATTGTGATGCAATTTGGAAATATGTGAACCCAACCATAGGAAAAATATTTATAGTAGTTGTAGTATTCGAATATTGTAGTAGTTGTACTAGTAGGACAAATAGCCTATGGTATAATAAGTATTCTATGGATTTATATTGTTCTACTAGTTGCAGTATTGAATGCATTGGTAGAAGAAAAAGTGGAGTAAATATTATATGGATGGATTTAATGTTCTAGTAGTTGAAATATACTAGTTGTAGCATTTGAAAGCATGGATATAATGTTCTAGGTGTTGTAGCCTTGAATGCATTGTTAAACTGTTCTAGTAGTTGTAGCATTGAATGCATTGTTAACTATTTTAATAGTTGTAGCATGGAATGCATTGATTGATTGTTAAATATGTGAACTATAGGTAAAATATTTCTAGTAGTTGTAGTATTTGAATATTGTAATTATAGTAGTTATAGAAAACATAGCCTATTGTAGAGTAAATATTCTATGGAATTATATTGTTTTAGTAGTTGTATTATTGAATGCATCGTTAGTGTTATATTATTCTAGTAATCGTAGATTTGAATGCATTGTTACACTGTTAGTGTTTTAGGAGTTGTAGCATTGAATTGATTGATTGTGGTGGAATTTGAAAATAAGCGACCACAAGTTCCAACTATAGGAAAAACATTTGCTATATATTTGTGTAATGGTGATAATGTAAACATGCAATATAATATTTATAGTTACACTATTATGCATGTATAACAATAAATCTTAATAATTGGAGTTTTAATGGCAAGAGAACTAGTGTTCTATGGTGCACCATGCATGTCTAGACATAAGAACTGTATGTTTCAATGAATGCTATAAGGAAAATTGAAATGCTCTATTTAATGTTAATGAGAATTATGATTGCTACTTGATGAATGACATGAATTGCAAAGATAAAGTACTATTTAAAATACACATAGTTTTAATAGGACAAATAATATTAAATCCGATGTATTGAATAAGATTCATGATTGTAACATCTAGGTAATAGATTATAGAATTTAATGTATTTGAATAAGATTGAATAAGAAATATTTAGAAAACAGTAATTGCTATACTTATCAAACTAAAAGCTAGGGAATGGAAACAATCCTTGAGAAGCTTGTTCATCATAAGATTGATTTGCATCTACCATGACAGTGTCGTATTCAGTCTTGGTATTCTCATGCTCTGTAGAATGTTAATGAAAATTCAGATTTTTACTGAATGACATGTATTGCAAAGATAAAGTAATATTTAAAATACATAATTTTAATAAAGCAAAAAATATTAATTCCAATGTATTGAATAAGATTCATGAATGTAACATCCAGAAAATAGATTATAAAATTTAATGTGTTTGAAGATGAAAGAATAAGAAATATTTTATAAAATAGTAATTTTCATACTTATCAAACTAAAATTCGGGAAGTTGAAACAATCCTCGAGAAACTTTCTCATTGTAAGTGTGATTCACATCTACCATGCTAGTTGTTGTACTCAGTCTCGATATTCTATTCCTCTATATTGGTAGTTGTATTAGTCATGCCTATTCTTTCCACTAGAGAACTCCATGTTGCCACTCCTCTGTCATATGAAAACTTATCTACAAAATAATGTGAAACATATAGTCTCAAGCAACTCTCTAGATTTTTATCCAATCTATTTCTAAGTTTTGACTTTATGAAGGATAATGCACTAAACACTCACTCATCTTCCATAGAACCCAAAATCATTGTTTGAGAAAGTTTGTATAATCTGAAATATTCACTAATACTTTCTTGTAAAATGCTACTGGGATAAAGTTTTTTATATAGATGAGTAATGGAACCATTTTTTGTTGGGGCACTTAAACACTGAAATTGATCCATCATTGTAATCCCAAACTATGTTGACTGAGATGTAACTGTTTATTTAAAATACCATTAATCTAAACTCCATTCACATCTAAAGATTTATATAAATTCATAACAATTATACCTATATATTTGTGAAATAATGTGTTGATCTGTTCTTGACTGTTAACACTGTTCAAAAAAATAGGATTCACAACTCTCATGCCCTCCAACAAATCATCCCTTTGAAAACGTTCTTTGATCTCAGCAACTAAACTTTGTGATATTTTGCTCAATTTAACAGGTGTTTTAGACACAATAGTATCATATATGAAACGTGTCATAGGTACATATTCAGGCTCAGCTCCCACAACTTTGAGTCTTCTAGAGCATGTGTGCATTGGGATCTCAATACCATTTACCATGACACAAAAGATGATCATGTATATTGAATTTCAAATAACTCTCTAGATTCTAAAAATTAGTCAAAATTTGTCAGATTATAAAAATAGGTCTGTGAAAGCTTTTATTCGATGTGTATAATATATCTAAACATTGACATACACATTTTTTCAAATGTATGAAGTCAATAATATAGATAGATCTCTCTTGGGCATGTTTCATTAAATAGTTGATTTCCTTCAACATTGAAAAAATACTACATGATGTGAGTAAAGTTTCTAAATCTGTTAAATGACACAACAAATCTTATGCTTTGTCAACTTCCACGTGATATTTATACATAAACCCTATCAAATATGGATATTCCTAAAAAATTATATAGGTAGGTTCATATATGGAAATCCATCTGGTTTCCACATCTTTCATGAGTTTTTTACCATCTGTCACCCCAATTGCATTTTTTTGGAAATCCATGGATCTTTTTAGGTTGCTTGACATGTACGCATGCAAGTCACGAATAATCTATTTCACTTTTGTGACATTACTAAATGTGCTAACAATTTTATAAACAAGATTCATCTTATGTACCATGCAATGAATTAGAATCATAAATGGATAAACTATTATTTGTAGACGAACACAAAGACCCTTTTTATGCCCCTACATCATTGATGCACCATCAACACCAACACACACCAGCTTCATAGCTATGGCATAATCATCCATCCCACTCTCTCTCTTAAATTGGATACAACCAATTTATGGAGGTTTTCTGCATTACAATTTTCTACCATTTTATAGATAACCAAAATATGAGATTGCCTTGAATAGTTTTCAAAGGTATACACATGCATGTAAACCCATGTTGTGTTGTCAATTGCAGTGAACTCATCGATGGACAGAGAGATAAACAGTGATCTCTTAACACTTTATTTCAAATCTTCCTTCTCAATAATGGCTAAACATTTTGTCATTTCCCAAGCACTGTTATCCAACCAATGTGACTATGGAATATCCAGAAACCCATTATGTTGAAATAAAGTTTTGTAATCTATAAAATCAAAAATGGGTCTTTTTTTTTTAAATATGAAAAATAGTAGAGAACTATACATTTTTTTCCCTAAGATTAGATTGTATAACTTTTTCAAATTGCACTTTTATGGTTCTCCCTTCCTCAACAAGATGTTTTTGTCATTTTTGATCATTTTTATATTCACGTTCATATCTAACATGCATACATTCTTCTCCATTTTTCTATCTATGTGTTCTTTTTTATCTATCCGTTTGGGTGCTTCACTGATATATATATATATATATATATATATATATTCTCATAATGTTTCTTAATTGTGTCCAATTTAAGTTGCATTATGTGTTCTTTTCCAAGTTTCTAACTACAAATTGTACATTTGCATTTTGTTGGAGGCTCATTACCATTTTTTGGGTCTACAAATTCTATAAATGGATATTTTGTAGCCCAGTCAACTTGAAAAGACCTTCCTATTGTCCATGTACTTCTCTTCCTCCATCAACTTTTTTAAGTGAAATTTTCAACAAAATTTTATGTCTGAAAAGAACTACATTTCTCTTGTGGAGTGGCTAGAGGAGTGTGTTCTAGTGAAGTGCCTAGAGGTGTGTCTTCTAGGGGTGGCATTTCATCAATAAAATATTCAAGTGGTGAGAAGTCATTAGGATTAATTATTTCTAATGAAATAGTGTCAATATCCATGTCAATTTCTGCATTGAAATGGTTTTGCTATTCTTCTAAAGTGAAAAAAATTAACTGATATTTTTAAAAAAAGATTCAGAATTACCTATATTTAAAATGTCTATGGTTTATATAGTTCTTTTTTCCTATATTTTTGAAATAAGACATGATGTTGGATTTTTTTGGTATTTCCTATGGTGTTTTAGCCTTGTTGGTACCTCCTGATGTTTGACCTTTATTTTCAAGTAGTTTATTGCTACCAGCTTCTTGTCTATTATCAGGAAACAAATTATGGTTGTGCAACATACATCTATCAGGTGGCAAGCCACTACCGTGTAACACAGTGTGACGAGGCATCAATCCCATGCCACATGACATATCACTATAAAATGCTACATTGCTATCATGTAGGATATGGTAGTCAGGTGATTGATTATCATCGCATGACACATCATTGCTAAGTAATAGATTGCCATCATGTGACATATTACCATCATGTAGTAGATTGCCATTGCATATCAAGTTGCCATCATGCGTTACACTACCACCATGTGACACCATGCCATTAGACATCTAATTTTCATCGTGCAACATTATGTTGGTGGAGGTCAGGTTGTTGAAAGCAATCCAGTGATAGAGTGTGGCCTCAAGTCTCTATCTTTGTAATCTGGTAAAAAAAGATACTTTGATGGCAAGTTCATGACCTGAAACCTCTGAGAACATATGTACTATATATAGATGGTGAATCGTAGATATATCCCCATAATTATTATAAATCATTGGTGAGCCGACCCCTAAAAAAAATGACATCCCAAAATTTTAGGTGAAAGGGTCATATGTTGTACCCTAAAAATCATCAAATTCAAAATCCCCAAAATGAAATATTCTTGAATTAATGAATATTCACCTCTAAAATTTACACTGCATTGAGTCAAAATAATGATCGTAAGCATCAAGAGTCTCATGTCCACTTAAAAGGGTTTATATTTAGTTGCAGTGTTTGCACTATATCCAAGACCTAGTTTGAATTAATGGGGAGTATGAGTAATTAGATTTTTAATGCCTCTCTTTTCCCTAATTCATTACCATTGTATCTCATATTATTTGCATGTGTATCCTTATATGTATCTTTCTAAATTAGCTTAGAATGGACCAAGAGGTTAAGTTGGATTAATGGTATTAAAACAAGCTTTGATTGATGCTCATTTATGCTATAAATTTTCTTATCATCTTCTTCAATATAATCTTCAACATGACTATCCATATTTTTCTTACTACTCTCACCTACATCACATGTATGCATTCTTTCCATGGTAATATATTTTTTAAGTGATATGATATTTGGTTAAGGTATATTGAGGTGGAAAATAATAACTTTAGTGGATTTTCAAACTTTTCAAAATGGGAATGGAACATCATCTACAACACAAGTATAAAGGTGACCCTCATATACACATTTTAAGCATATATGTTATGTAGATGGAATTGCATTCACGACATGTATCAAAGTATTAGTTCTTAGGGACATTTGTGTTCATTTTCAAACCTTTTGATAACCATATACACAGATGTAACAATCTTGTGATCAATTCCAAATTCATTAAGGAAGGCCTCATTAAAATATACAATCTTGAACCATTCTCTATGGAGACCCTATTAATTCTTGCATGGTTAATAATAGCTTGAATGTATAAGGGGAGGTTTAGGTCAATGATCTTATTAGAGATTAAGTCCTCCAATTCAAAGGAGATGAAATTTTAACCATCATGTAATTTTTTTATAATATAAGAAAAATAAGTTGGTTCAATATTGCTTGGTAAAGTAGCATCACTCAAGCCCTCGCGTAATATGTATTTGAAAATAATTGACCATTTAAGCAAATCTAGTATAATTGTTTTGGCATGAGTATTTTGAAGTTGGTCCTAGATCATAGTTCTTAGGTGCTTGGATCCTAATCCTAGAAGTAGGGGGGATATTAGAAGCTTAAGGAAGGATGTTTTGGTTATCCCCATCTTGAATTTTAGGTGAATGAAGAGGGATTGAAACATTATGTAGTCTACCCCTCCAGGTTGTTATAGCTCAACCTCATAATGATTATCACTAAGAAAAAAGGAAACAAAGCTACAAGGGTATCATTACATAAAGCATCATAAACAATCCTATCATGTTTCACTCCATAAGTTAATATTCTATGATAAATGTGAGAAAAAGAGCATGGAAACATTGATAAACATTTTTATAATAACCATGTGATCAAGCTTAATAAAATGTAAAATATAATTATCAACCATACCATTTCAAAAATAAATGTAATATAAAGGCCTAATCTACCCATGAGAAGAGGGAAGACACACAACCCTAGGCATAAGCTACCAAGGGAAAACAAACCAAAGTTAAGTAAATTCATCATGATTTGAGCCAAGGAAAGCCTAATGCTAAGACACAAGCAAGAGAGTGTTGTTATTAAAACCATAAAACAAATCAAAATTCAAAAAAATCAGACCCTATAAGGATCAAGAACAAGTAAAACTTAAGGGTTGAGGTGTTTAAAGAGCAAAGGGGCTCCCCAAAATGTGTCAACTATTTTTGGTTTAGAGAATAAATACCACATGCACAATAGGTTAAAATAAGACACACAAATATATATAACAATATATCACCAACAATAATCAGATCTTAACTATGCCTAAACATATTAATTGAAATTACAACTATTAAACAAGTAACAAAAATGAATGAGAGACAAAAGAGATGGAAATAGACAAACCTAGGAACTATTCCGTAAATTTCAGACTAGAAAAAGGATATGGAAGCTCACTGAGACAAAACCCTATAATTTAGAGAGTTAATTAGTAAAAGGGACATAATTGGTAGAGTGAAGATTTTGACATGGATAGAAATGACAAGTTACTGATTATGTTCCTCTATTGTTGTTAATTGTGTACTCGTGCATCAATTGCGTACCCTATTAACTTTCAAACTTTGTAAATTAATGGGTAGGTGCATAGGGAGATGATGAATAATTTTGTAGATTTTCTTTATCGAATTTATTGTTGAGTTTATTGATTTGGCTTCTCCTTCTCTTTTATCTTATTTACCATAATATGTTGTAAGAGGAATGATAAAATACAAATTTATATGGCTCGAGCAACTTCTTGAGGAGTTGTTGCTACATATCCTACATGTTGGAATCATAGCCCATGTCATCCTAGTGCATGTGAGTTTAATCCTAACCCAAGTGACAGATGAGACTTCATCTTCTCTCCCTTAAAATCAAGTGCAACTACAAGAAAATTCACATATTCCTTCTTTTGGCACAAATATGCAGCTCGTTAACCTTTGAACTTCATTAAATTTTCTTGAATAGAATAAATATAGATTTTTTAGTGTGCCTAAGATTTGATTCCTCTTGATACTTGTAATTAAAATGCCTCTAAGAGGATGTGTGTGTGTGTGTGTGCGTGCGTGTGTGTGTGTGTGTATACATATATACATACATACATATATATACATATATATGTATATATATAGACATACACACACACACACACACACACACACACACACACACACACATACATACATGCATACATGCATACATATATATATGTATGTATGTAATGTATGTATGTAATTCTTAAGTTTAAATTAGGAATCTATTGGTGCCCATTCTGACCAAGAAAAAGAGATAAAATCAACCATCGCGGGTCCACACATTGAAAAGGGAAAGAAAGGGATAAAAGGAACCAAAAAATAGAAAGGGACACAATTATTGGACCACTAATTGTGTCCATGGTGCAAATTTTTGACCATTGATTATGTCCCAAAGACATAGAAAGGGAGGTGAACATATAAGACCTACATTAATAAAGAAAATAAAGAAGAGAAAAAATATAATAAAGAAAACACAAGACCACACAGAGAAGAAGAGTTAGAAATAAAGCACACAAAACAACACTAGTAATAAACTAATTATAACCAACGATCCATATGCAAAAAATGAGACTAATAACATTGCTATAATAACCTTTGTACTAAAATTGGGTGTCTATGCACTACAACTCAAATCATACATGATAAAATGACAAATCATGCATATATATAAATGTAAAATCCAAAAATACAAGAAGAATTTTGGAATTATACATCATGCTAAAACAAGGCATATAAACATAATTCCCTAGCATTATAGTTTAGGAATTTAAAATTTAAATGGAAAAAAAATTATGAGCTTAAAAACACAATATTATTTTCCTTTTCCACACAAATCATTATTTTCAATCTTAACCCCCCCTCACAATTTACCCAAACATTATACAAAGCATGCATACAATTCCTATGACACCAATAATCATAATTATCTAGTCAATATGTACAAAAGGGTATGCATTGGAGCTTCTATTTACCTCATAATGACATGCATGATTTTTCACTTTCATTTCTAGTTCATCATGAGAAATTTCTTACCTTTTTTCTCGCTCTGATATTGAACTTTCACCACTTGGGTCCACATTTGCTTCCAATCAACATCACAAACATTTCTTGTATATATTTCCTTCACTTAAAGAAATGATTTAGTTAGGGACCTTCGTTTGTCAATCAAATTGATCAACTTCCAATCATTGACATTATAGTTATCAATCATTTTCTTCAGATTTAATAAGAATTAGTTTTCACCCATACCACTATGGCCCCACATGTGAAGGTTGCACATAAACCATCAATAAGTTCTTTGTAATATACATAATTGATTTTGTTTCCATATCTTAATTGATCTTCTTTAGATTATATTTCATTGTTTTGAGGGCCATACAAAATATATGTGTACTTAAAATCATCATTATTTGGAACAAAAGAAACTGTAAATCACACTAGGTATTTGTGGTCCATAATAGTTCCTATAAATACACAATAAATCCTCCCATCCATTCACTTATTATCTACTTCATACTTTTAATAACCATAAAATAAAAAATTCATATACATATATGCTGGAACATGATTGGAACATACTCCCAAGCAATTGAAAGTGGACCTAAAGCAACATCTAGTGTCATAAAGGATAGTTAGGGAATGGAGAGAAGTAGGTGGACACATATGGAGGGAGATAATTGAATGAGTGAGAAACAATACAATGCAATTGGAAACAAAATAAATCTTAGACATTTAATAGTAAATTTATAAATATGTATTTAATTGTAGACATATAAAGTTGGTATTAGACACTTGACAATGTTAGTTTTGACCAACCCTTATCCTATATGACTTGTGCATACACAATTACTCACATTCTCCCATAGCTATTCATCTGTGTATGGGATTGACCTTCTTGATTTTATGTCATACACATACCTGATCTCGCTAATCTATGCCTATATATTATATTATTTTAAGTTTATTATTACTATTCTCTAGATCATTGTCTTCTCCATCTTGGGAAATTTTGACAACAATCAGTCGATATCAATTATCGATAGCATTTGCTTTGGCCAAAGATGTCCTAGATTTTTAAAAAAATTTATAACCCTTCCCTAAGGTAGGTCCACACATTTCACATGTTGGTTAAGGAGGGAAATTACCCAAAGAGTCAACTATATAGACACATCAAACCTAAGGCTATTCCTGTCTAGAGATCACTTGGAAAAGCACTTGGACATTGAGCTATACACCTACACATCCTTGAGGCACTGTCTAGAACATAAAAATATGAAATACCCTCAAAGTAACAACCACCAAGCCAAGTTTGTACACCTAAATCAAGGTCAAATTTGCATATTTTGAGGTGTTGAAATCCAAAGAGGTTGCATACATATTATTGGACCAATATTTACGGTGCATCTACATAGGTCGGATAACTAAGAGTAGTTTTATCCTTCTTTGTAGTATTGGAATGTAATCAAAACTCAACCATGCAATGGGGTGTGGTTGGGATTGTCCAATCCATATTTTTTACTTCTTTTTACATGCTAAGCTAAGTGTCAAAATTTGAGCTAGGGTTTCATGGTGAAGGAATACAAATTTAAATATGTGCAAAGGACCAAGCCTTTTAAATTTTACAAGATACATCTTGAGGATAAGCGTAATATTCTATCGAGGAACAAACTAGCAAAAATATAAAGAATAGTTCTAGTAGGAAGCAAACATATTTGACAATTGTAAAAATATAGGCATTACTTAATTCGTTCAAGTAGATTTGGATAATCATTCTCCTTATTTGAGCAATCATAAAATCATTTCAAGGCATTTTCAATGATTGTACACTAACATAGACTAGAACAAAACATAAACAAGTTAAGTAACCCATCCTTTTGGTCATTTCTATGAATAATAATTGTAATTATTCAATTTCAGTCTCCTTGTTACATTCATATTTATGTAAAATATGCTATATCTTATATAATCTCAATACTCAAACGTTTTAACTTGTTTGGATAGCTTGTGAGTCTAACCATTCATTCAATTGCACCAAACCTTAGGGTTTCATCCGAACTTATTAAGGTTTTAGATTTTTGAATTAGAATTTCATATTTCATATTTCGCCTTATTCACATAAAACATCATGGCTACATTGGATATACATAGCTTATATGATGTAACCAATTGTTAAATGTTGTTTGTTGTAGTGGAATAATTAAGATTATTTTTATGAGGAATTATTTAAGAGTTGTTTACTAATAATATCCATTTTCCTAATTGTCATGTCTTGGTGCAGTTAAGGGAACAACTAGAGTTGCTAGCTATTTTTAGAATTGGTCACTCAAGTTAGGAGCTTACTTTTGGTTACCTATTTAGGATTGAAAACAAACACATGTCTTAGGAGAGAGTAGTGGGGAAGAATAAAAAAATGGATCTGATGTAATTTATTTTAGGATAAATAAATAAGAGTTTAATTGTGTTGCAGTTTGATTGATGAAATTTATTTGCTATTGTTTTCCTATTCTACTCCACTTATATCATGTATACAATGATTATATTTTTGAATTTGTAATTAAAAGGAGTGTCTGCATCAGTTGGTATCAGAACATCAAAATATATTAAAAATGAAAAACTTGTGAGACAACCTTTGTTATTATTGAGGAGATTAAATAATAATTCGAAGAGAGTTGTGATTATGGCTATGGATGCAAAAATAGAATTTTGAAAACACTTGAGAATGGTTAAATAAATTAATAGAAGGATGGATAATTATCTTCAAAAGAGGAGTTTCAGCCTTGTCATTTATGGACATGGAGAAGGAAGAAAGAAAGATAAAGCAACATAAAATGAAGGATTAAAAGAAAAATATTATGGTGATCATCAGAGACTTGGAAGAGATGGTTGTGAGAACAAAGATTCTCAATATTATAGAGAAAATAAAGAGAGGGTAAAGATGGCATGGGTCACACAATACATTGTTCGAATGAAAAGGGTAATATTTTCTTGGAACAAGGAGACCTTTGTAGAGATGAAGGAATCTCTTTTGGAAGAAGAGAGTTCTAGTGTTGAGAAGAAACTAGAAATCAGCTCATTGACAATGAATTTCATGCATGGAGATGTTGTTGTTGAAGATGTTTAACATGTTACGAAAATTGATCACATGAAGAATGAGGATGAAAATGAAGATAAGAAAGAAGATGTGGTCTTAATGCATCGTCAAGAGGAGGAAGAGAAAGATATTGGGAAATATCTTGAAAATGATGGGCATGTAAATGATTACATGCATGATGGTCAATTTGGAGATGAGGTTGATTTGTAAGTGAAAGAGATATTGCTCTCATAGAGCATGGAAATGAATACAAAGACACAAAAAAGGAGGAAGAGAGAGCCATTTTTGAGATGGTCATTATAAGCGTGAAATAAAAAAAAGGCACAATTTTGACTTAAGTGGATTTATAGTGAATAATGATCCTATCATATATTTTTTGGATAAATTAAATAAGATTGTAAGCAAAGCATAAATTATTCTTACAAGTAGACGTGAATTTGTACAAGAAGAGTCTTGATTTGATTAATGGAGGAAATGAAAGAAGACAAGTAAAACTAGCTCTGAACTAAGTAAAACCAACTTTGAACTAGGAGGTTCAAAATTTTAAAAGGGGAAAATGATGTAATCAATTGTTAAATATTGTTAGTTATAGTGAACTAGTTAAAAGTATTTTTAAGATTAGTTATTTGGATCCTTAAGGGTGGCTCGAACCACAAAGGCACTCACAACACTAAATCCATTTCATGCATCTTCTTTAAATCCCGTCCAGATCTGATCTCTATAGATGGGGATGGGGCCCTATAGATTAGATGGAGTGAAGGTGTGTAGATATTTGAATGCTTATGCTCAACTAATCTTCAGTTGTAGCAACTAACTATAAGATGTCCACTGTGTATGCAATAAAAAATGCATCATGTATATAAATCAATCTTAACTCAGAGAAGATAGAGCATACCTGCACCTTTGATTGGGTATTTGTTAAGCGGGAGCATGACCAATATGGGGATCTACTAAACTTGATTACGGGATCATTTATCACAATACACCATGCTAAGGAGCGTTCTAAAGCCTCCAGTTTAATGCAATCACACAATAACCCTAAGGGGGTCCTAATTTTTTATATTTCACCTAATCTAATAACAAGAAAAATAAATCTAATATAATGCTCACCAAAGCTTGTGGCACAAAGTGGGGGTTAAAAAAAATAGAACTAAACATGCATAGAAGATATATACTTACGTCAATGTATACAGAATCCTAATACATGGAAGAGAAGCACAAATGCATATATATCTTCTCTTACAAAAGATAAATAAAGTTAGGAATACTTACCTTTGAAGATGAACCCGTCAAGTCTCAATCTCTCCCTTGGCCAAGGTGCTTTGCAAGAGGTTGTTATGGTATGTAAGGATGACAAAGACAAATCAACTTTAGGCTACACAACCTATCAATGCATCCAAAAGACTTATCCACAAGACAAGATCCATGTCTCTAAATAAAGTATGGAACCTTACGTTGTATTCCTCAAGTAGAACGGTCAAGAAGCAGATGTTCATTTACTCTTACTTCTTATGTTGCTTCTTCTTGATAATTGATAGAAATGAACATATATATATATATAGGCAGATCTTTCCCTAAACCATTTTGAAAATATCAATAGACAAGGTCGACCCTATACAATTATGAATAATTATTCACTAGGTTGGCCAAAGGTCAACTAGCTCCTAAGTGAAAAATACCTCAAAATTGTACAAGGTTGACCAGATCGACCCAGTACAGTCGATTGACAAAAAGGGATTTAGGTAAGGAATAGGAAGATAAAATGTAGCAAATACCTGGAATGGGTACAATAGAGAAGAACAAGCTTAGGATAAATAGTTTTAGGAGACAAGTGTGTAGATAACAAGTGGCAAAAGGGACAACAATCTTGCGAAGCACCAATGGTCTACCCACCCCTTTCCTGGTGTACCCCTTAAGGCATGCACTCAGAGAGATTGAGACTCAACAGGTTCCTACAAGATATAAAGTGTCAATAATCAATTAAAGTTTGAAAATATTATGTGTATACACATTGGCCTAGGCTTACTGTAGCATGGAATCCCTACTTTGGGTATCAGTCAAAATTAAATTGTGACGTTTAATTTTACCAAACACAAGATAGAAAGGATAAAGGACCGATGGATCCTTTCAAGTTTCTATTATTTAGGCAGAGAGTAAACGTTTTAATACCTAAAACTCATGGAATTGGATGGCAACACAGTTAAGGATGGATACGATGGATAATACATGTGAAATCTATTAATTTTCCATACCTTAGAGTTTGGATTTACTCATACCATTTACATTTTCTTTAAAGTATCTAAGACCTCTTCAAAAATCCTAATTTTGTTTGTATCCTTTACAATCAATGTTATTCCATGGGCCAACATCACGCTCAGAAATTTCACACATGAACTATTTGATAAAATGCCTCAATGATATTTGAGGTCTAGGACCATTTGCAGGAATGAATAAATCCCATGGGCGTTGCCTTCCATTTTTATTAGCTTTTGTAAGGAATCAATGGCTGCCCACTACTTATTGTCTTGGGGAAGTATACATAAAAATAAGTTTCATTGAAAGTTGTCCTTGAAAAACCGTTGAAGCTATAGTGTTAGTGCTATTCTGAATAAAACCCAAAAATAGGGCTCAAAGTGTCTGAATTTATGCATATTTTAATAGGAACTCATCTTGGTCATATAATGCCTGACTTGCACATCCATACATGTTATGAGAAATAATTTTGAGTAATAAGTCATCAATGTTTCATGTCCCTGTATTTGAGTCTTTTATGCCATTAGTAATTGACTCTTTAAGTAAGACATTACTTTTCATGCATTTATAAGGTTCCAGGTGTCAAAAAACATTAGTTACCAATTTAAAAAACAAATCATCAATATCATGTTCATTTTTGACCTTCTTTGTTTCCATTGCATTAACTATTGTAGTTCATCAAAAGTATAAGTTACTTTGAAAATGACATAATTTTCTGAGTTATCTAAGGGAAATTAAAGCCTTCAATGTTTGTAAGGGATAATTGAGATCAAGTTGTCTAAAATTGGATAAATTTTATAATCTTCTGAAAATTAATTTTAAAAGAATCACATTCTAAAATTTCACCCTTAATCTCAAAGAATTTTATGATGATTATATGTCATAGAATCTTGAATAACTAGTTGTTATAAAGTTTGTTGATTCTAAGACTAAAAATTTAGTTTCATTAAATTTGCCATTTTTATTGAATAATAATTTTCAAATTAAGAAAATCATAACATAATATATAAACATACATACATTCACACTCCAAACTTAAATAAGAAGGTTGTAGGCATATGTAAATAAACACCTTATGCATGTATTCTATTGCTCTTGTGATTTATTGCTCTGCTAAAAATAAATATAACTAACTACTACATTAGAAATCAAGACAAATGGGATACATTTGCAATTTTTAAAACATACTCAGCAAGTTAAAATTATTTAGATAGACAAGATGAATGGAGCACATTTAGTAACATGTAGTCAATAATAACTATTACAAGCCTTATTTGGCTCCACATGTCACTTAAAATATATCATTCTTATGTGATTACACATGTTGCTTAATATATCATTTGATGTTTATTCAACATAAAACACATTTATATGTAAAAATAACAAGTGCCACGATGTAGTTGTAGTACTTGTTATAGATATCCTAGCGAGCACCGCTTCTGCCAAGGAATCTGCTATCAGTGCCTCCACCAACATTGTCACCACTATTAATTCCTCCTCCATGTCCTTACATGGCTTTTATAGCATTAACAATCTATACTAGGCTTAGTAATTGCACTGTTTACTTGACTTCTGCTAATATAGCCCACTGGGAAGGTGTATTATTGGCTTTCCATTGTTTTTTTCGAAAGAGTAACGTGAGCTATTGTTTTCTTCTATAATTCTGGATTAATATAAGAAGATATGTATCATCGTCGCCCCCTCTCCAGATGCTACAACATTCATTGCAATTGATGCTTCAAACAATGGAAGTGGCCCTAAGAATGTGTTACAAAGCACACAGTTGTGAGAACAACAGAGTATTTTTGTGAGACATATACATGTAAATTAACATGTCAATTTTTTTTCTAACTATAAAGCAATCAAATTCACTAATCACCAATATGCGTATTATACTTTAAAATGAATTCAATACATATCCAAATAAATAATAATTAATTTTTTAAAAGCCTTAATTTCACAAATAGCTAAAGACACAAATAACAAATGTTAAGGCTATAGAAAGCCTTAAAATAATTCTATCAACAAGTAATATGATTATGAAAAATGACAAGGCAGAAAAAAACATATTCACAAGAGTTGCATTTACAGATCTTAAACCCTAAAATTCTAGATCTGAAACTTTATAATTCCAAAGTCTTTGGGATCCAAGGCAAAAATATGCAGCATATATCACTAGACAGATGACCCACATGCAACGCCATTCCCCATCCAAAATCAACTTCAGTCAGATCTAATCTGGACCACTGCGAAATCACCAGGATCCACAATCGACCGAATGTATTCGTCCTTGAGTATTTCCTTGGCTCTCTGCACCACCTTCACCGCATACCACAGAGGCCCCTCCGTCAGTTTCTTCACAGTAGTTTGAGCGCAGGCTAACACAAACCCATTTCTTTAGAAGCCCTCGGGTAGCCCGGGTTCGAGTCTCGCCCGCACGTTGACGGAAAACAGTAGCTTGATCATCTGTTTAGCCGGCAAATTCATGGCTCCGATCCCCGACAGTCTTCATCTCTGTGAACTGGGTGTGAATATTCTATTCTTGGAGGGTTTTTGCTTTGGAGGAGGTGTCTGTTCCAGCTTGGAGTTATTGAACGACATTAATTTGAAACCATGCCTGCAGGAACTGTGCGCTTCTCAGACCATTGCACAGGCAGTGACTGAAGCCTGCGCAGATTATAAGCGCGCCGCATCACAAACGTGTCACCTGTCCACACAAAGAATGAAGATATTGTAATGTAGAATCGAAAATAAATTGCAAGTGAGGTACATAATTTCTATGCCAGTATTGCAAGGTTTTGTCTTGTGATTTGTAAAACTCTTTAAATTTTGAGTCTTTGTCACGAAGAATTATAGGAATCGATTGAAGTAATAATTCTTATCCAAAGAATAGAAAAAATACAAGAATTTTTATATTTTTAAATTTGTTATTCAATTTTTACAATTTTTTAACTTTAAAAAAAATTATGAAAATTAAATTTCAGAGCAATTTTTTAACCTTAAAAAAAAAATAATGAAAATTAATTTTCTCTCAATTTATTGGTTATAGAGCATGTGTCCATGCATCTATAATTCATAATTATATCTTCCAAAAATATCACAACGTTTTTCTCTTTTATTTTTAATTTAATTGACACTTGGAATGTTTGGGTTTCTATAATATTGCTTGGAATTATGATATATTTCCGTGCTCAGTTCAATTTAAATCGACAACAGAGTAGGAATTCTATTCAGACGAACCTACAATGAAAATTATGTCACCATAAAAATAACAGGACTTAAGTTCAGTTGAAGCACGAAAATAGATACACGTAATTTAATTCCCATCGATGCATAATGGATGCTAGATGTTTGTGTTTATCCTTTAGTTCCAGCCCATGGATATCGGATGTTATATATGGGGATCCTGAGATCCCTATAAACTCTCATATGAATAACCAACCAATTATATCAAATTCCGTCTATAATATTGTTATTATTCATAACAATAATATATCACACAAATCACAAACCTATTTACGTAATAGTGTTTTAAATATTTAGATATGAAAAATGAAATCACAATTTTAAACTAAAAAATTAAAAAATAGATTATGAACTTTACATCAATAAAATTGTTCTTGTAAATATTTAACATTTAGTTTTTTAATTATTTAATATTTATGTATTCAACAAATTATATTTTTTTAATCTTAAACTGAAGAACAATTTATACAACAATAACATAGACATCAAAAATATCATTCAATGTATAAATGTATAGTAGAATATTCAATAATGTTTTTATTGTTTTTTTAAGATTAGATTAATACTATATTGTAGCATTTCATAATTATGCAAAACACCCTTAAATTGTATAAGGATAATTATAACTAAAATTTAGTATTTTTACTATATTGTAATTCTATAAAGATGCTTCTCAACTAAAATGGTAAGAACTGCTACGCGACGTTTTTTCAAATAAATACTAAAATCAAAATAAAATCAATCAGAGAAAAAATCTTTAAAACAGTTGAAAACATTAAATCCTCCATTCATCAAAACAATGCACAGGTAAACAGGGTTTTTCAGTTTTGGATCCATCACAGATAAAGTAAGAGGATTTCCTAGGGTTGGACTCATCAAATAAGGCTAGGACGACCATGGTTCATATAGGCAAAAGAAGTTATAGATACCTTTGAAAAGTCTTGCCGAGCTACCTTTGAAGTTGTGGTTGTAAGAAAATAATTCAAGATTTGGTCGCCACCCTACTGCTTAGGGTACAGCTGGCCTTTTCTCAGAGTCCATTTCATACAGTAAAATATGGAACTAACTTATAAAGAGGTTTTTTTTTCAATAGGAGCAATGTGTGAAGATAAATGAAATGATTCTTTTATTTGTATTTAAGATAGAATTGTTTATCCAGGCAACAACATTTTTATTTGTATTCTAAGTTGAATTTATTATTTATAGTAAAAAAATTGTGATAATATTATTTTATTACAAAATAAATTATTTTTAAAGTGAAATATATTATATAAATTAAATGTGATAATATTTTTATTTTATTTTTTTTCATTTTTCCAAATAAAATTTATTAATTAAAAATAAATAAGATAATATTATTTTACTTATATTATAAGTAAAATTTATTATTTACTTATAAAATAAATGTGATAAAAGATTTAAATATCATTGTAGAGAAAATAAGGATCATATGATGGGATTAGTGGATTTTGCTAGAAGCAATTTTTTTACCATTTATAAATAATGTGGAAGAGCTCCATATATGTTTAGTTATTTATTTTACCAAGTAGTTTTAGTGGTTAATTACTTATTAAGTTGATTGGGTTGAGATAATGATCATAAGAAATGTAAAGATGGTTGAACCATATGTTGAATTAATTGTCAAATCAAAGTAGCACCATGGAAGCATGGTGGGTTGGTTAGAGAATAAATAATGCATTATCTTGGATGTAAAAACAAACATGTCTTTATAAGTAATGATTATGGAAGATAGCGAAAAGAATTGTTTTTTAGAAATATCTAAATTTTTAGATAGTATGAGATTAATAATAAAATTATTGTATGTGCATTGTATTCGTAATTGGGGCACTCATCTTTATCGATATTGGATTCATCCAATAAAGAAATTGCATACAATGATTTTGTGTCTCTAATGTTCCAATAACATTTGTAAAATGGGAACATTTAAGGTTTTATATGGGGAGAGAAGACCCCTTACAATGAAAACATTTTCACTAAAAGGAAGTGTTAGAGCATATAATGTTTAGGGATGTTATCTATTAGATACTTCCTTTAATATACTAGTTTAAATCATATTATATGATTTATGAATTATAATTCATTATATATATATATAAAGGGGGAGTGTTGGAATTGCATTGAAAAGAATAAAAAAAGTGTACTAACATGTATCCCCACTAAATATTGAGAGGAAGTGTTATATTTAATAGTTAAATAATTTAAACTTATACATATTCAAATGTATGTAAACAACTAATTAAACTATTTGTGAAAGTGAAAAGGTATAATCACATATATTACATGTGTAAAATGTAGAAAAAAGATAATAATTATGATATTCGTTAAATATTCAAATATTCGTACCTTTGAGTATTTTGTGGAGGAGTTGTGTAAAGAGAAGTAGTGAGGGTAAAAATAATTTACTAGGTGTAAATTGTTTCTCAATAAAATAAATATAAATGTTATGGGTTTTTATCTCATTGAGATTTTTCCCATGTTATGTTAAGCACATTTAATTGATCTCACATACTCTGATAGTAGTATCTTTCATAGCCACCTAATTAAATGGGTCACACTCATCTTCAATAAAACTAAGGTTGTAATTAATAATGAAGAATAATTATATCTCCTTAGCGACTCCTATTGTCTAAATATCCAGCTATGATGCTTTTGGTCACCAATCAACATCAAATGGCATGTAAGACTCCTTTTGTTACTCCTTTCCTTAGACTTAAATGTCATGACAACTACCATTCCACTCCCATTACTCACCTTAGGTTTATATTGGATTTCACACTCCATGTTATCACCACATGAAGAGATAGCGTGCTCCATCATGCACAACAAAATGAAGGTAGTCAAAATGTGACTCCCTTTCATCCCTCTCCACCTCCCAAGATGCCAACAACTCTAACTAAAGGGTATGATATCATTGATCAACTTAAAAATACACGGGCTAAGATCTATATAATAGAGCTACTCAAGAGTTCAACTATCTATCAGGACATCCTATATGTAGCATTGTGTGACATAACTCTACCAAATGATGCAAAACCTGCTTACTTTACATCTATTCTCAACACATTGAATAATAGTTAAGATATGATAAATTTGGATAAATATGACATGCCTACTCAACATACTATAGATCAAAATATCTCATTGTTCATTCAAGTGAAAATATTAAATAAGGTAGTCAAATGTGTCTTGATAGATAATGGATCAAGATTGAATATTTATAGCATTACATTTATACAAACATTGGATATCAATATGGACTCTAATCAAAAAATAGATGGGAATATCAAAGGCTTTGACAATGTTCCTTGTAGAGTGATAGGATCACTTACTTTGGATGTGATAGTGGGCCCTAAGACACTATCTACTATGTTTCATGTGATTCCAAATCATTTGCACTATAATCTACTCTTAGATAAATCATAGATCCATGCAATATAAGTTGAACCATCTAATTTGCATTAGTGCTTAAAATTTGACCATAAGGATGTTTGTACACATGTCTTACGGATAATCAACCTTTCAAGTACTACAATGTATCAAAACCTATTAATGGATGCAATCCATAATATGATGATTTTCAATTTACCATAATACCTCCATCACAAATAATACCACCATAAAGGATGCATACATATGAAACTAGAGAGTCAAGCAAAGCTATCAAAAGAGCTATATCTAGATATATCAATGAAGAAAAAAATAATGAAGGACCTATAAGAAGACAAGATACTAGATCTTCCCTTATTAGTCAATTCAGAGGACCCTTGATTAGATAATTATTGAAGATGAATATGGCTATGATGATTAGAATGAAGTTCAAATGAACATACATGAGTATTTATCTCATTTAAATTTCACACACATTAGACCTGGAAAGTACCAAGATGATTCAAAAATAATGAGCAATACTAAATTAGATAAAGGAAAGACACCCTTCCAAATACTCTTAAATATACAAATAAAAACACTTGTTACAATATCAATTCATGACAACACGCTCCAATGATAAGTGTTCCATTCAAATAGTACTTCATGATATCAAGCATGACTCGAAAAAAAGAAGCACAACATATTGCACAATGCATCAAAGGTGAATACCAAGTGTTTTTAATAAACTTTGTAAACAATGTGGATCTCATGGATACAAAACTTGCTACCATATTATAGAATCCTAATGCACAAGATAAACCAAGCACTATACTATAAATATTACTTGATAAGCATTTGATTTCTCTTCCTTCCACTTGACATAGACATGTGGGTACATTGTCTAATCAAGAGGGGAAATCATTTTTTAGTTATCATAGAATAACAGGGCATGAGAAATATAGTTATGCGGCATTAGGGAAAAAGATCCAAAAGTTTGAGGATGAAATATTCATCACAGTGATTTAAATACAACATAAGCCACCAATAGCAGTGTATAATAGAAATCAACCCATGCATAGATCACGTAGAGACTACAACCATCCATGAAATGACGTCTTAACTATTCAGGTATATATTGATGGTAATTATTGATGACAGATTCATATTGATGATGAAGAGGAGGAAAATATGTGTAATATTGAATTCTTACAATAATTGGGTCATAACATTGGTGAATTGCACCATAATATACATTATGATGAATTCATCAAACATATTTCATTACCAATCACTTGTGGGCAAAAGGTTTTTGATACATTGATATTTGTGATGAACCCTAATGACCAATTATGGACTACACTCAGACATAAATGGTTGCATCATATGCAGGTTACAATTGATACTCCAAATAAATACATTGTCTTCTTGTATGAAGGAAATACAACCAAGATTTGACATGATGGAAACAATTAGCACCGAAAGATAAAGGACTCAAATACAAGTACAACAAAATTATCTCATAAGACTGATTCTGAAACCTCACATACAATCGAATAAAATGTAATACATATGTATAACATTTGAGAAATATCAAAAGGAAATAATAAATTTATTGATGTACATTAATATGATGACATATGGGCATTCAATGAGATCCTATATATGGAGTTCAACACTTTATTAATAGAGTCTCCATACGAGCTTGCACATCCATTGGATGTCATCTTAGGTCTCTAAGCTTCAAAAAAATCATATTCAAAAAATTCAAAAGAAATATAAAAAAATCAAAATATTCAAAAAAGAAAAAAATCAAGACCTATGAATGATGTGTATTACTAGTTTACATAATTAATTAATGTTATTTATTTTATACATGATAGATTACATATATATATTCTATACAGATACAATTCAATGTGTACATGAGTGGGATGTAGGACAAATAGGTTACATATGACATGGACATACAAATGGATACATTCCTATACTTAAAGGATACCTTCCTGTATTGGGGGAATATTAGTACATAATTATACATGATCTATCTTTCTATGACCATTCCATTGATCATATAGAGCAACTTATCCTAATTATACATGGCTTTTTCTTGTGTATACTCTCTAAAGTGTTACATTTTATGGATACTATAATTTACTATGTATGATGATGACATTGTGTAGACTAATTTTGTTTGTTATATGCATGTTGTTGTTTTTGCATGTTTTGATTGTGATTATTAATGATTATTAAAAGGTGTGAGCCTTGATTGTGTATTGCATTGTGTGATGATTTTTATGTATGACATTGTGTGACTTTCTATGACCAATGTGTGTTACATTGTGGGCTCCATGAATGACTATTGATTATTGTTAAATTGGGTGACTATTCATATGTGTGACATTGAATGCTACTTTGCGTGATTCTATGAGTGCATTAATTTTATGTCGTCACATCATGAATCAGTTGTGTCAAGGATTTTTTAGTCTATCTCATAGCTATGTTGTCTATGTTGGCTTAGAGTTGCGTTAGAGTCATGTAATGTCTCTAGTTCTTGTGCATGTCATGATTGTAACATTGTGTGTATATGTGTGAATACATTTATGACTAATTATTGAGCTTGTGGTGTTGTGATTCATAACATACATTCTTCTACTTGTGTGTGATGCAATGATTCATATCATGCAGCTTTTGCATGGCTTAACACTGAGTGTTTGTATCTATGATGATCATTACTATGATGACCACTACTACATGCCTAGTTGTTATATCTATCTTGACATGACACTTATATTCTATGGGATTCATGTTTCAGATTTTATGAACGATTTAATATTTTTATGATGGCATACTCTGATCATGTTAGCACACATGCCTTGCACGATTACTTATTTTTCTATATAACATGATGTGTATAACTCTTTTCTTTTGGGTTGAGTGATTTACAATCTACATCCCTCACCTCAAAATGGGGGCATACTAGTGGGATTATCTATGATATTGAAGCCTTGATAGATTAAAAAAATGGATTTTGGGTCGGATTACATGATTAAGATGACATATATTGGGACAAATTGTGACAGATTGACAGACTCACACATATGTGATGCATTATATAGGAACAAGTAACACATACTATGACATAATGAGACATAATATTGATTCTAACTTATAAGCTAAATAGAAAATACTCAAGAAAAATTCTCAGATAATGAATACACAGAATAATAACATTCTATTACACTTTTCTTCAATTGATTTCATATGAAACTATAAAAAGCACTTAAATATGAATACATAAGCTATAAATGGGGATCCCAAGATCCCTATAAACTCTCATATGAATAAATAACCAATTATATCAAATTTTCTCGTATAATATTGTTATTATTCATAATAATAATATACCACACAAACCTATTTACGTAATATTATTTTAACTAACAAGATTTGTGTTATTACAAACTTAATAATGTGAACACACCCTAACATTCACCCCCTTGTGAACATTATTAATCCCTAGTCTACACCCCTTTAATGTGAACATGGAGAAAAAATCAATTCCATATTTGCACCTGTATTCATGATTCGTTGATTTCCATAGGACAATCACAAACCTTATTGATGGTTTTACATATGGCTTACCAACAACCAAAATGGGATTGTTTTCAAGTGGATGACCAACAACCACAAAAAAATAGTTTTACAAGTGGCTTACCACAAACCACATCATGATGTGCAATACAATTACTAGGTCGCTTCACTATCACATATTCAAAAAAGTTACAGAAGAATTTTTAGTTCACTTACAAAAAATGTGAATAGGTATACATCATATGTTCTTATTCACATAAAACTAAAATAAAACGCACAATTGAAAAGAAAATTTGCCACTAAAGCAGAAGTGGCCTCGTCACTAGTGGCTAACGAGAGGCTCTGAAACCTTCAACCTCCATTACCTCCGACCTCCAATTAAATACATTGCTTACTCAGCTAATGAAGATGTTAAACACCACCTTTGCATGTCATTTTTTATGACAAGACTAAAAAACCTCCCTACAAAATTAACACACGCATTAAAAATTTGGAAGTCAAGATCACCTAATATTGATTCCATTACAATTAGGTGAATGTGTAATTTGACACTTTTGATATAAAAAAATGACCTTTAGATTAGTTCCTTTATTGACTTTTGATACTTTTAATTTATTTTTGATAATTTTGAGAAATTACTCTAAATACTAAAACACCTATATGTCTATAAAGTTTATAATATACCCAAAACTTATAAAACTAATTTTTAAACCTACGGATTTTGACAGACACACCAATCTTGACTATATATGACCAAACTTTAAAAGACACTTTTAACTCTTATAAACCTGATTGAGAATAAGTTTAATCCTATTGATTAAACCTATAATTAACAATGACTTATAATTTTGACAAAACAACTATATGACATTCAAACTAATAATTAAAAAAACATTTAAAATCTAAAATGATAAAAAAAAATACTACTTTGACCAACATAAAAACTATTAACTCTATTTGAAACTCTTGTGATGAGATTGGAAGCTTGTGGAATAGAATGATGTTTTTGAGCTATCGTCAAAAAAAAATCATTGTAAAATCCATGGAATTAGATGTGATTTCCTCTTTGAACTCTCAAATATTTATCCAAGTCTCCACAATTGATTGTTTTCCTTGACGTGCAAAACTCCACACCATTGGCAATAGATATTGCTACTAGAATAAAGACACAAAACCAAATGAGGTTGATGTGGCACATCCAGATTTGATGATTCGCATTAGTGTGAGGAAAATTATTCCCCTGGTCTTGATCAAAAAAGTGATATCTAAACAAGGAAGGCCTTCGATCAGATCCACCAACCAAGGGTTTAAGCTACAAGAAAAATGCTTGAGATCAAAGTAGATTGTAGGTATATGTTGCATGACATGAACAACAATCTGGGCTTCTTTGATTCTACAGACTGTGTATTGAAAATTGAGTTTAAGAAGAGTGTAGGATCTGAACATTGGTAATAATTATGATACAAGGGTGATTTATTAGGCACTACACTCATCAAAAGTTCTTCTAATGATAAAAGAGGTTAGAGCGTGAGAATCTCAAAGTGGTGAATTATATTCAGTATTTCTCCTCCTATTAACTAATTTGTTTATGGTGTTGTTTGCTAAAGTGGGTGCCCTTGCCTTGTAATTATTATAAAAATATATATGAGGAAAAAATATCATTTGGATAATGACTACTCATGGAGGTCATTTGAGAAATGAGTGAAATATACATGAGTAAAAATATTACAAAAATTAATATATAATTAATATTGCTCATGAAAGTCTACAACTTAATATTAACAATACATGGTTGGGTTATAATTGGGTTAATCCCATAATGGTAATAATTGAGATATAAAGGTGATTTATTAAGTACTATATTCATCAAAAGTTTTATGAATGGAAAAAAAGGGAATAATGACTAAAACATACATGGATAAAAAACTCGTAAATATTAATTTTTGATATATTATTGTTTTGAAATAATAAATTTACTATTTTAATTATTATGCATGAAGATAACATTGATTTAAAATATATAACATTATTAATATCTTATTTTTTTATTTTCTATATATAAAAATTCATAAATATATTCTAATTCAAAAAGTTATATTTATTATACTAATTTTACTTGTTTATATTTATGTGTAAAAATAAAAATTAATTAACATATACTTTTATTAGTTTAGATTTTTACCTCTTTTAAATATTTTTTAATAAAAAAAATGATATATATTTTTTAAAAATATTAATATTATATTATATTAATATTTTTAAAAATATTATATTATATTAATATTTTTAAAAATATTATATACTTTTTTAAATTCAATATTTCAAATTATCAATTACAATCTATCATCAAAAGAGAAAAAAATTATTACACATAATTACACTTATTACACATTTCACACTAAAGGTTTCCCAGTTGACATGCATACCCTAGCAATTGGAGGGGGGTATGAACGAGCTTAGAAGGTGCCAAAAAGCATCCCTCGATAGCTTGCAATCCATGGATAAGGACAAGGGAACAAATTGTCTTTTTTAGCCCAAGTTATTGAAACGACTACTTTTTAAATTCAAAACCCTTCCATACGGTTAATCCACATGTTTCACATGTCATTTACTAATAAAATTTATCCAAAGAGTCAACTATATAAACACATTAAGCCTAAGACTATTCCTATATATATCTCACTTGGAAAAGCACTTGCACATTGAGGGATACATTTACTCATCCTTGAAGCATTGCCCTAAAGCATCAAAATCTAAAAGCCACTCCAAGGAACAACCATTAAGCCAAGTATAAACACCTAAAATAAGGTTAAATCTGCATATTTTTAAGTGTCAAAAGCCAAATAAGTTGTATAAATATTAGTGGATCACTATTGTGGACACATACATTGGTTGGACAACTATGTGTAGTTTAAGCCCTGTTCGAAGTATTAGAATATAGGCAACACTCAACCATGATACAGTCAGGTGTGGTTGGGGCTTTCCAACCCATCTTTTTAACCCATTTTCATAGGCCAAAAGCCAATTGCCGAAAACAAATCTAGGGTT
Source organism: Torreya grandis (assembly GCA_037957365.1). Classification (NCBI taxonomy): domain Eukaryota; kingdom Viridiplantae; phylum Streptophyta; class Pinopsida; order Cupressales; family Taxaceae; genus Torreya; species Torreya grandis. Next base: position 1,618,847 of record JARHVA010002419.1, read on the forward strand.
TGAAGGTGATGAAAGACAAATTTGAATATGCACACATGATCAAACCTCTAAAATTGCATTGAAAACATTTTGATAGGTAATCACAATACTTTATGGTTGAATAGAGTGACAAAAACACAGAGGACAATTCTAATAATAAGTAGACATATTTGGAAACCACAAGCGTCTGAGCATTATTGAATCCATCTAGGCAAATTCTAATAATCATTCCCTAATTTGAGTGACCACATTCATTTTATAGTATTTCTAACTCTCGTACACTGATATAAACTAAAACAAAATAAAAATAAACTAAATTCTCTATCCTTTGGTCCATTTTATATAAAGAAAGTATAATTAATCAATCTCAATCCCCGATCTACGTAAAATATACTATATTTTATATAATCTAAATGTTCAAATATTTTAACTTTTTTAAATAATTAAATTCAAAATAAAATAAAACTTAAATTTAAATAAATAATAATAATTAAAATTAAATATTTTTTTATAAACAAATTAAACCCATTTTCAATTCTAATAAAAATTATAGAAAAATATAACAATCAAATCTTGTCGAATCTACACCTATAATAAAATATAACAAATAAAAGTCAAGGGCATTTTAAAAATATATGTTGTAAATCAGTATATAAAACCCCAAAATAGGTTGCAGACCAACAAATTCTAGATTTAGAAAAGATCAAGCTAAGTAAAGCAAGAAGTCTCCAAATACTTAATACACCTTTATCTTCATATTGACCCAAAATTTCTCTTAAGATATTTTGGAAAGAAATTAATTGGAGATATAAATTGGTTTTACCAATATAAATGGTTATTGGTAAAATGGTTATTACTAGATCATTTAAAATTAGTGAGTAAACTCAAATGATCACATTTGATTTATAAACGTTTTGTAAAATTTGAATTTGGGTGGGGTTGGGCACAACCAATCCATTTTGCCAACCTTCTAAATCTCAATGCCTATTTAAAAATACATACTTACTTTCAATATAAATTTTGATTATAAATTTATAATTAGTAACTATACAAATTTAATTTCTATCATTTTATTTTTACATCTAATCCAAATCAAAACTACATTAAACAATAATAACAAACTAATATACGTTTCAAAACCATAATGAACATGTAACAAAGTTGTGGCACAACCATAATATGGTATAATCAAACATAACCCATGTTAAGAAATATTAAAAATATGGTCCATATATATATCTCACACCAACAATATTTACCAATTACAAAAATAACAAATACCCAATTGAAACCATAATAGTTACTAATGTTCAATTGATAATTTTTTAAAAATAAATAAACTATCAAACCAAGAAACTTTTTTTTCTATTACAGATAATAATATACAAGTGTGACATTGGGGCTACTTTACTATGTTAACTGTGTATTTGGAAGCTAAATTATAGGTCAATAGAATAGAAGTTGCATATTAACATAGTGGTGTCTCTGTCTTTGACTTGCAATGGACATGCAATGATAAAAAGATATAAACAAAATTTAGTTGTCTATATATATGTCAGTAATTAGGAAAGGTTTGATATATATTATTATTTTAATTATTATTTTTATTATAGAATTATTATTATTATTATTATTATTATTATTATTATTATTATTATTATTATTATTATTATTATTATTATTATTATTATTATTATTATTATTATTATTATTATTATGGACATATTAAAGAGGCAAATAAGTGATTGTATTTTTTTGACATGAAGCCAAAATTAGAATATTATATTTTTTTTAATACAAGTAATTTAAAGAACTAGGAAACAAATACTCATGAGTATAGAAAATTGATACCCAAAACCTATTATGCAATAAATGTAAAAATTTTAAAAACGTTGATGCCTAAAACTTATTAAGCACTAAATGTAAAATTTAAAGAAAATGATCCAATCATAAATAAGAAAATACTCCTACATTTTTACATATCAAAATTTATAATTGTTACAATAATATGCTAATTCAAACTTTATGATTGATTAAAACAAAGAAATTAATTGCTTCAAACTAAAGGTATAAGGTACTGCAAATCTCCAACTCAAAGTGTGATTATATCTTCCACAGAAGCAGGTTGATGTGGCATTTTCTTACTATTGTTGAGGTGAATGTGGTGGTTATGATAAGAACTGTTGATTTGGCACAACGAGCCCAAGATGTAAGTGCAGTGGACAATGTTATATTTCAAGTTGAGTGTCGTGAATTATTGTAGTGGATTGTTGTAGGCAAAATATAATTTGAAAACATACAATCATATTTAAAAATTTGATATACAAAAATACTACTATTTTTGAATATTATTCTAAATGATAACATAATAATTACAAATTTATTTGAATACAATAACAAAATTGAGATTTTCTTAAATAAAAATAACAAAATCGAGGTTTTCTCGAATAAAACCTTTTCAAAAATGAAGACTTCTTTGAAATCAAAACTAAGTTTCAAAATTATATTTATTTGTAAATAGATTTTTGTGATCTTTAGTTTAGTCGTCACTCTTATATCTTATGATGATATAATAAAAATTATTATTTCACAAGAAACAAAAAGTACTTCGAAACGTTTTGATAGTAAAATTATTTATCTCCATAAATTTGTATCCAAAATAATCCAATACACTTATACATAAAATTTCCCATTTTATCGGAAAAATAAATAAATAAAACATTGTTGAACACTTAAATCAAAAATTGATCATCTTTATAAAAAAAATATAAAATAAATAAAATTTTCAATTAAAAATAATAATTCCTTTGAATATTTCATGAGACTCCATAACTTTAACCTCTAAAACATGTATCTCATAGGTAAATAATATCAACTCTAAAAAGTTATTTCTTTTTTGTTTAGTGAAGTTTTTGAGCTTCTCTTCTTTAATCTTCTTTCTTATATTTGATTAGTTGATTTTGTAATTATTTAAATTTTTAACTCTCTATTTTTTTGTGTTCTCTTCAAAATATCTTTTATTTTTCTTAATTTGAATTACTAATCACATTCTTTTATACCACTAGATAAAAACTCATTTTCTTTTATTATCCTTTATAAAAACATCAACTCCCAAAATTATTCTTTCAAGAATATATAATGTGTATTAATTCATAACACATAAAGTGTTAATAATATGCATTTAGACATGTACAATTTGAATCCTATAATTCTAAAGTTTATAATTATTTACATTAAATTTTAAAATATATTTAATACATGTGAAACATAATTTTAAAATTAATAATTATATACAAATATATTAATAATAGTGTATAATCAAACATGTATTTGCACAATTTATCTACATATAATTATGTGTAGAAAGTTCTAGACACTAAAATTTGGGATTTGACATTTGATAATATCAATTTTGACCTACATTTATCTAACATGATTTGTGCATTTCCAACAACTTCTACTCATCATTCTCACATATCTACATGTTATTTATGACCCAATTCATTCTAAGTTGCTATCATTCACCGATAGGGACCTCAAAGTTTGTGCTAAATCAATTAAATATCTTACTTAGGCATTTCTAAGAACACCACATTATAATTTTTTTCCTAGATAGTAGTATCATGCTTTGACAATCACATCGACATTATTGTCTTAAGGTTGATGTTATCACCCTTCACCTAGCAACAACTATTTTTCAAAATTAAATCATTCTTATAGGTTGGCCCATTCACTTAGTATGTCAGTGGAATGAGAAATTACTCAAATAAACTCATATAATTACAAATCAAACCCACACTTAGTATTCACTTGGCACATATCTATCAAAGCATTTATACATTGCTACACATTGAGCACATTTGTCTATTCTTCCCAAATTAAAAATCAAGTTGATCCACACTACAAGGGAATAAAATCAGGTGCGCAGAAGATAATAATGTGTTGGGAATAATGTGTATGGTTATGCAGAATGAATGCGCACTAAAAAACTCAAACAAAATAACCAACACACATTCAATAGAGTGAAAATCTTATACTTGTATAAATGTAACGTCTATTCAATGAGAAAAGAATAGGGAAAGAGTACAAACATGTACAAAGCTTCAACAAGGCTAGAAGAACATTCTCATGTGATTAGAAGGGATAACACTTCCTCTAATTTGCCTACACTGAAGAGTGCTTACAAATCATGTGTGATAGGGTAATCATTATGACTATGTTTATGATTACAACATGATACAATGTGTGTATGACAAAGTAGATACGCAAAGCATGCTACATATCATTGTAATTGTGTATGGCATCCCCCTTTGATCAGATGCATATGATACATATATATATACATAAAAATATAAGGGAAGTTACAACTGATTTCGATTACAAAGAAGATAGTTACAAGTCATTCCATCATCCTTGTCGAGTGAGGTCACAAATGAAACAAGAATTATATGTTTCAACAAGAATCAATTAATCGGGGAGTAGAGGAGCGATGTCTAAATTGACAATAAAATAGAGGGATTTGATCTATTTCACAAGAGTCTATTTATGTTTATATTTTCCAAATATGATACTTTTTGGATATATTTAGTAATATCCAGCGTTATTTTGATTATGGCATTATCAATTTCCATAGCTTTGGGCCCCATAAATAAAGGGCCAGAGAAAGCCATTGAACTTGCAAGTACATGGTGGCTAATTGCCCAACTAGTTTTCAGACAAGTACCAGGCTAAGAAATGTCACTTGGCAAGCCACGCGTTCAGAGCAACCTGATACATGGATGCATTGGAGGCAAGCAAGTGTAAGCATGCATGAACAATGATGTATTTGGCACATAAGTGTGTGTGCAGGACTACAAACAAGTGCAAGAGTGAACAAGTACGAGAGTGTTGCACAGAACTATGAGCGAGCATAAGTGTGGTGCATAGGACTATGACCAAGCATAAGTGTGGTACGCAAGATGGACACACATAAGTGATAAGAGCTTTGGCATGGAGGAGAAGTGCACAAGACTGTGAGTAAATGTGAGTTAGATTGAGGCTTGTAGAACTCCAGAGTTAGAGCGAAGAAGCATGCAGAGGGGAGGGTATGCGCTCAAATTACAAACACTAGGATCAGTCATTAGCAAAATATGAAACACACCAACCTAGGTCAAGTGCCAACATTGTCAAGATCAAAACTAGATTTCTAAGTGCATTCCTATAGTGAAAGAACACGTTCACACATTCATAATAAGGGAAGAACTACATGTGGCTTGACTTACCTCTTTAAAGTATTGGATACGTAGGTGGTGATCAATCATCAATGGGGGTGATTAGGGTCAACTTAGCCCAATTATAATTCCTCACTTTTTACAGTTTTTCATCCTTCACAAGCAGACTTAGGCTTTCAATGTGAAGGAAGTTAATTTCTAGAGATGTGTATGCAATTGAGGGTCACAAATAGCACAAACATAGACTTAGCATACAGATTCACCACACTATGTAGTCACAAATAGATAAACCTTCCCAAAATATTAATGTCAACTCCAAATAGTAGCATCGACGTTCATGTTCAGGGCTAACAATATTGATCATGCATGCACAGAGACAGATCTAGATCTAGGTGAATCACAAACCTGCTTCCAATTTGTTTCCACTATCAAAACACATTCACAATCAATCAATCAGATAATAAAACTAAGTATCTTGATTTCCTTGATATTTTATATAAATAGTAAATTATATTATCAAATCTATCTCAATCAATTACATTTAAATTTAAGTTTGATTGGACCATATATTACAATCTAAATTAATTCTAACAAGTTATAATTTAAATTATTATAATTTAACTTCTTGTATTTTTTTATTTTATTTAATAAAATTTATATGAAATGTTCTAATAATAAAATAAACAAAAATATATATTAATAAAACTATAAGATTAATACAATTATATAATTCCTATCTATTATTATTAAATGTTATAAAATTTAAGTCAATTAAAGTAAATCTTACTACTTTTACTTTTTTATAATTATTAAATAAATTTTTACTAACCCATTCTCTTATCTAATAAGTTTGTATTAATCCATTTATTATCTAACATAAGTTCATATTAACCCATTCTATTATCTAACATGATATATAATTAGATATAAGGAATGCTTACAAATCTTAAGCAAATGGACTATTACAATTTTACATAATAAATAAAATATAAAATAAACATTCCAACCAATTAAAAAAAATCCTAATTTTAAAAATGCGTATATGATTTTGTAATTAAAATTATTTTAATTTTGTTGGGTTATAATCTTAATTTATATAATTATAATTTTAAAATTCAAAATTTAGAAAACTGAAAATTTAGTAGAATTAAAAATTAAATAAAATTGAAGATATGAAAAAAAAAGAATTACAAAAATTAAAAACGGTTATTTAAAATAAATGATTTTAAAATTAAAATTAATAGTTATTATTAATCAAATAAATAAATGTTTATCTATTAAAATAATATTTTAAAATAATTAATTAAAATTAAATATGAAATATGGCTAAATCATTGATAAATAAATATAAAAACAACAATGAAAAAATTGAAGGCAATGAAAAACCCTTATCTATATGGGGAACTATAAAAAAGAATATCATGCATGATTGTCATAATACATAATTTAACTATTTTAAGATACCATGGCAGTGCAACAGCCTTATCTTTGAATATTAGGTGGGATCATTCATATTACAATTAAACTATTTTATTTTTATAATTTTTATTTTAAACATGTATTTCTGAAAAATAAGAACCCCCTACAAATTTAGTGTATAGATTGAGAAGTCCCTCTGATGGTCTTAAAAAAACATATATTATAAATATTTTTTGAACATATATGATTTTTTAAATCAATTTATTTTTATTTTATATTATTAAGGTTCGGCATTAACATAGTTTGAATTTATTTGAAAATATATGTTCAAGTGAATGATTGTTGGTTTAGTTGGTGAAGATGTTTAGTTCACAAAAAATCTATTAGGAATTAATTTTTATTACCAGTAAAACTTGTCAAGATATAAGTGATGAGACCCAAATCAACGTATTTTACACATAATCAATATATATTAGTACAAATGTGAATGAAAACCATGGGACACTCAAAATCTATAAGATGTAAATATCAATCACATTGGTGAACAGTTGTATTGGAACAGGGATGGGCACATTGTCCTAAATTGAAGTATCTTCATCAATCCAAAAACAAACAAAAAATAATGAAAATCTCAATAAATTATGATAAGTTGAAGTATCCTTCAAAGTAATTCTTTGTTGTTGTAAAAGAAAGGTTCCAATAGTGGTCCACCCTAACTTTGGACAGCGAATTAAAGTGCCATAACATCACAGTAGACTTCAAATTTTTTACCGTTTTTAATGTCACCTTAACTACTTTTAACTAAGGTTTCAAGGTCTAACCCAATATACATTTTACGATATAACCAATTTTACCACGAGAGGTCATAAATTGTATTTTTTAAACCTATGACCAAAACTTAACCCTTGGAGTACCCATCAATATACATTAGAGTATCAATACTTGAATCGTACTAGTTGAAATGTCATTGGTTACTTTTAATTTTATAGAGTATATGTTGAACAAGTATTAGATACCACATGCACCACTATTGGTGCACTTTAATATTTATGCACGCCAATATGTTCCATCAATAAAACACACCTAAACAAACACCCTCTTGCACCATTAGTAGGTGCATCACGATTGGAACCTTTCCCCTTAAAATTTTTTTGTTAAATATTTTGTCTTTAAATTTTTACTATTATGTTCATATTTTTATTTAAAATATAACAATCAACTAAAATCAGACTTGTTATGATTTTTTTATTAAACAAAAGTTAACAATCAACAAAAATCAGACTTGTTATGATCTCGAGTGAAACATCTAATAAAATAAGTTACGTTCAATTAGTATCATTCGCCAAATTAGAAATCTCTATGAAAACCTTTTTACCATTCCAATATTTGAAGCGACGAACTAAATGGTTAACTAATCACCCTCCAATCAAACATCTAATCAACAACAATAGCACTTCCTTTTTAATTATTATTAAAAACTAAGAGTTAAACAAACATTAGGGTCTGTGTCTTTAAATATCTGATTGTTACAAGTAATGAATTATGATATGTTGAGCAAGCATATATCTAAATCAGAATCTCCTTTAATTAAGCTGCCATGATTAGTATTAAATTGATTAATAATTCCATTACCTTCTCCTCCAATATCCCACTGACTAATCACAAAGGACATTAATCTAGTTACACCCGCTCATTAGTTCAAAAAAAAATTCTAACAAAAGACAACGTCTAAACTCCACCATATGGCCGCCAAAATATTATAATTTATTTACTGACTTCTTCAAGCAAACTAAAAAAAACTTCCAAATAATAGTCAAATGGATGTCAAATTCAATATTGAAATTCCCTTATAACAATCAAATGGACGTCAAATTTAATGCATAACATAATTGTGAACACAACTCAATCCATTGAACTCTTAATACCAATGTAAAACACATATCCAAGTCACCAATGGATATCAAAGTTTTTACGATATTAAAATCATTACAAATTCAATTCTTGGACCCCACCTCCAACATCGTTAGTCTCTTGTGGACTTATAATCCACATTACTTATTTTATGATTGAAACAGATTACAAATTCAATCGCTCAAATATATTTGGCAGTGGGAATTGGCATATAAGTAGGTTTTGAAAATCCACTTGGACCCAAATTTCCATGCATTTTGTTTGGCAACATCTTAAGAAAGGGCTAGTCTTATCTCCGGCAGCCATCTGTAATAACGAATGGATCCATGCTAGGAATGCCATTTTTAATTTATTTCTCATAGGTTCATTTCGTAGAGGTCCTCCTTTTCTTCCTCTTATTTAATAAGCGGGCATCATCACCTCAACAGATAGAATTTTGGAATGGATTTACAGATGCTTCTATACAATCTGGGTTTCCATGCTTAATAAAAGTGGCTACACATTAAGAATACGTCAAATTGTAATGTTGCATGTTTCCATGTATATAACAAAACGAATTGAAAACTATTACCTCCAAGGAATTTTTATGGGACCTTTTACAAAAAATTCTGAAAATAGATCCATCAATTAACAAATTTCCTCACCAGCATTTGCCAAGGTTTCATATAAATTGCAAATAAACTTATTTCATTGGATTCTCCACGAATTAATAGTAAATCCTAGGTTTTTCCTCACAATTAACCTACAATGTATGTATTTGTTATTTTCCATCTCTTAAATTCCCAACATCACCTAGATTATTAGAGAATATTAAAAGACCCATCTTTCAGTGATAATGGAAATTAGAAGCAATAAATGTCTTGAATTTTCACATCCTTGTGAAAAACTGTCATTGGAAGATCAAATATTACAATATCATGATATCATATGTATTGAAAATCAAAGCAATGTCGTATCTAAATCCCCTGCTACTTAACCATAGATGTCATGCACAGTGAATAAATTTTAGTAGATATTGCAAGATATTATATATGTCAAGTCACCAACATGGATTAATTCTATGCTCGTGAGAACAATTAATGAGATTTCAGATTTGTTTAGATCTAAAAACCAGATAAAATCTATATTCTGAGCGGAAATCAGTAATAGTTCATGCGATTAGGAACCTCATAAAGCCATCCATCACCTAATCTCCAAGCACAAACTACTTTTGTACAACCAATGGCGAGATTTGAAAATTACGGACTAAATGTCCTTGTGCAATTGCACACTGACTCGTATAATTAGCTTATAAATAACTAAAATACACACACCATCGAACTTGGACCAGGGATTTGAACATACAAAGGCTTGATAGCCAAAAAAATCTTTAAGATTTCAGAAGGATAGAGGAAGCATATGGATTTTCCAATTTGTATGCAAAAGCTTGGCCACGGCTCATCTACATAAATATATACCCAAAAAAGATCCAACATAGACCTGTGAGAAACAACATACATGCTGATCATCCAAGGACCAAATGTAGAGAATAGAAATAGACCTGCAAATTGAAAAGGTTTTTTACCATGTCATTGATTATGAATAAGGGTTTTTAATTCATGAATAGGGTTTAGAATGGTTTGTAACCTGTTCTATCCAATGGTTGAACCAGCAAATGATGTAGACATTCCATTAGCTTGAATTTCTTTCAGAGTTGTAGCCAACCAGTCCAGTCCTTCATATAAACCCTCTCCTTTTGTGGCGCAAGTACCTTGAATTTGCCACCTCCTATTGCGTAAGTTGAAAAGTCCAAAAGCTTCACATACTTCCACTGGAGTCATGGCCCCCTTCTGTTTAAACCCACCAGAAGTTTGCTCCAATGGTTACAACCAACCTTTGTGAATGTAAACAGTGTCAAAGTTCCAAATAAATGTAAAGAGAGCAATTATAAGTACTAACCATGTCTTGTTTGTTTGCAAAAACTAAGATAGCGGTATTCCTCATGAAGGGATCATTAATGATGGCCTAGGAAAACAATAAAAAGTAAGCTGTAACATAACCTTGTAATGATGACAGATCTTAGAAAACTTAAATATTTGCCGTAACAAATAGCATCTAGATGGAAAATATCAAATTTACTGCACCAAGCAAACCTGAAATTCGGCCTTTGCCCTCTCAATCCTTTCCCTATCCACAGAATCAACAACATAAATCTGCAAAAAGACGGCCAAATAATACAAACTTACAGAATCTGCTTTTTGCATTCTATCTTGTAGGAAAATGATTTGCATCAGAATCAAATATTGTTGAGCAAAACCTATAGCAAAATATTTTCTTGAAAAAATCCAAAGGAAGTATTCTGTTGATTTTACAATATTGAAAATTTAGAACAAGCTTTTATTCCGCTGCAAGTTTAGATGACACGGGAAAAAATATGTCCAGCGGTAGCACAAACAATTTAGATTTCATACTTTACAAATTTATTGTTAATAGCAAATGACAAAGATAGCAACCTGCTTCGAGTAAGGATCTTTGAAATTAATATCATATGCATAGATAACATCAGATGCCTCTAGAGAATCATGTTGGAAATCAGGATAACTCTCTCAATTCCCTACAATCTAACTTGTCCTCAACCAAATGCACATCCCTGACCAGATGCAAAAGCCAAGTCAAAATCCTAATTGACGATCCCGAGCCTTAATTTCAGACTCAATTTAATAGGATGGGAACACAAATAAAATTGAAATAAAGTCTAATTTATGAAATTAGCTGTGGACTAGAGATTTTGAGGATATTTCTAAGATATTTCAGTCTTTTTTTTCTACTTCCCTTCCAAGTTTTAAAAAAGGTTTTCCATTAATCATAGAAAAAAAGGGCCAACAAATATAACAATGAGCCTACCATAGAAACCCTGTGGTCCCTGGTTGTTGCAAATATTTAATAGCTAGAACACGAACATACACCATTGAAAGGAGTTGCAGATAGAATATAGGAATGAATATGTTAGAAGGTGTCAAAAACAATTTATGTTTTATAGATATTAATTTAATGTAAACAATACCTGCTTAATAAGACAATAGATAATGTGAAATACCAAATATTACATTTTCAAAAAATGTAAAGCAACTAACTAAAGCTCTAAAGAACCATAGAGCCAAAAGAATTTTCTAAGCATGAGGAAGGCCGGCAAACTTAAGTTAGCGGCCTTTGGATGTAAGATTCAAAGCAAAATAACAAATGCCTACAAGAAAGCACATCAGGATTGTTCTGTTATCCAGTTACATTAGAAGCTGTGAACATTACAATGCAAAGTGGCTAAATGTTTGAGCCTAAATATATAGCCAGTGAGAAACCTACAAACAAGGAATCACTCTTATCAAATAAACAACCTACGTGCTATCATTAGCACAATCAAATCTACGCTTAAACAATAACAACAGACACAGCCATTTTAGGCACCATTAAAAACTATACTAACTTAACCGAATACCCTCCCTTAATAACTAGATTGATCCAATCCAAATGATTTAGTCATTACAATAATAATATGAGCAGGTCTAGGGTAAAATATTCCAAAATAAGTTGCGATGATGCGAATCAGCAGGATCAGGGCTGGAGGAGTGGAGAAGGATGCTGAGGAAGACGGTGACGAAGCGGACAGCGTGACCCAGGGCTTGTTTTATGTGCACTCGGGGAGGATGGATGTTTGCAGCACAGGGAAGGGAGGAAAGAAAGTGGGTTTTTCCTTGGCCCAGGGCATTTTGAATCTTCTGAAGGCTCCAGTTGCAATTAAGGGAAGGTCGTCGGAGGAGATTTAAAAAGGTGACAAGATTTATGTGAAATGCAAAAACATCATAAACCCATTTCATGATTGTGGTGTGTTTTGTAAGGATCAAATTGTTTCTACTATAAGGGCATTTCTTCCCCGGTTTTAATTTACTGAAGATCTTTGGGCAATGGCACTACGTCTAAGGGGGCTGCAGCCATTAAAAATTAAGGGCAATGTTTCTTCGGTGACGACTTCCTCTACTCCAATTCTTGAAGATGAGCCTATGGGGGATTCACTTAAACAACTTGTTGGAATTACCTTTTCTGTGGGTGATGTGCCAATTTTTTCCTTTGCAAACGAGCCAGAACTAGAGATTTCAAATGAATCTTTAAATTCCGTTAGTGAGGATATCGATCGAAGATTCTTGGTTTGCAAAATGTGCAGGGACCAAACTGCCCCTTGAAAGGTTTTCCAACTGGTCAAAATCGGTTTGGAGTAAATTAGTGGAACCCTCTATATCCATGTTGGAGAAGGGGATTTTCCTTTTGGTATTCAAGACCATTGAAGACAGTGCTTTGGATTGGTCCAGTGGCCCATGGTTCTTTGTGAGATTTGACCCTTGGTCCCGTTTCTTTGATCTTTTTGCTGCCCCAGTTACACAAGGTTCAATGTGGCTCAGACTGTATAACTTGCCTTTGGTTATGAGAAACCCTGGCCCCATCAAACAATTCGTTGACAAGGTGGGAACTTTCATTAAATTTGATGACGAACAGATGGCTTTCTTGAATAGGTTTGTGAGGGTTTGCATTTTGGTGGATCTATCCAAGCCCATTTTTCATTCTATCAAAATCATGTCCTCTCTTGGATCTTGGGCTCCATTCCTCAATTTTTAAGGACTCCCTTTCAAACGCTTACAATGCAACTGGTTGGGGCAAAAAGTGGCAGTTTGTCCTTCAAAGTCTCCTGAAAAATGTAAATCTTTTCCCCTTCAGGGATGGAGACAGAGGAAGGGCACTCCCGATGCTTATTTTGTGTGGCGTAATCATGGGCATTTTTTTGAGAGCTATTCTCCTCCACAATTGAGCACTCGGATGAGGATCAGCTGCCCGAAGTTTCTTCGCCTCCCTCAAGTTTTGGTCCCTGTTGTGACCAGCAAGGGTGGCGCTGGATTGTAGATTATGAGGCCCTACGATCAACTATTATGGTATTTGAAGTTGGTTTAAAGGAGGCCGCAAGGATAGAGTATTAGAACATAGAATTTTCCCTACAATTGGAAGATGTTGTTTAGGAGGAGGAAGATGATCTTTTGGCTTTGAATGAAGTTCGCACCATCTCACAAACGGATTCCAAGAAGTCCAATGCGAATTGTGGATCTATAGGCAAGTGTAGAGGACAAAAGAATTGTTAGGACCACTTACATACAAGGGAATGGTAAGATTTACATTGTAAAATTTGATAAAGCTTTCCACAAAGGTAAAATTGTATTATTGAGAATTATTTACAAAGTGAAAGCTTTTAATAAGCTTTCACGAGGTGGTTACTTAAGAACCCAATGTGTTCAACCACCCAACGAACCAAACTAACACTTAATGACATTAATAATAGTACTAACACTAAAACATAAAGTAAATGTGACATTGGATCAACCGACCCAACAAACCCCCCTTAATCCAAAAAAGGGTATAGAAAATGCTCTGAAGCTATGACTACGAAGTCATCAATAGTCTATGCCGCATCTACAAACTGGCACACTGTACACTGGTACTGATCAACCAATGTCACTCCATACAGAAACCTACGAGTTGTGGCATGAATGATGAACACGATCAAGGTGTGCTCATCCCCTCTAACCATTTTGTACCATACTCTAGTAGAACACGATCAAGACCTATTCAACCACATAAACCTGTCCAAGTGACTCTTCAGTAATGTGTATGGCACATCTCTCTAATGCCCAACAAAATTGATAAACCTTTGCTCAACACTATGGTGCTAACAACTCCTATACCAATTCGTACAATCATCGATGACTGATTGAAGGCTATGCAATATCTTCCCCCCATCAGGGAAGAGATGGGAAGCCCTTGCAGCAAAAAACCAAATCCAAACTACTCTGCATGCTCCTCATCATGAATATCAATAAACTAGAAACCAAAACTGAAATCAACAACAAACTGAAAAAATCAAATTACTGCTACCAAAAATGTTATTCAACCATTTGAGCCAAACTCTGAGCGAATAGCTAACTAAAGGGAAATTATCCTCCAACCTCAGAGGGATCCTCCAACCTCCCTTGCGATGCCTATATTGTGTCAATTAGAAGGATCCTGATGGACCTGTAATAAATGATATGTGTGTCGTTGAAAACTTCGATGATAACTCCGATAGCACAAGCATGAGATGACAATATGAAAATTTTCATTTTGAAGGTGTTAGTTTCCACTGAAAATGCACCCTTATTTATCATTTTCAATACATTTGCTTTAAAAATCATGTAAATAACCTTCAAATCATAACATCGACCATTCCAATGTATCCAAAACGTCCAAAAACGTAGTAATTGCCTAATCACATGGCCAACTTAATACAAAATAGCGACTAGATACAAGAGTCACAAAAGTGCCACAAGTGTCGCAAAAATTGCATCCTTTACACCCTTCTTTTAGAACCACTTCAAAAAGTACAAATGGAATATTCAAAAAAGATTTTCAAAACCGAGTTTGACCAAAACAATAGTTTTGTGAGGTTTTAAACTTGAGACTTATCCTTGGCAAGTGTTCTACAAAATAGGCTTGACCAACTCCACTACAAGCATTCTTGAGATAATGAAGATTTTGTATTTAAACTGTATTTTGCTTTGTGTTTAAAATAAAAAATAATATGTGTGCATGTAAAATCTTTTTACCCAACTTTCATAGGGAAGTGAAAAACTACACTTTGTTTCGCTTGTGGGGCCCACAAAAACACATTTCACTATGAAAGAAAAACAAATACTCAAAAGCCCTGCACCATATCACTTTTGCGTTACACCTTCATGGCTGTAGGATGTCGTACCAATGTTGTACCCTGTCGTACCAATGGCTTGCAAATTGATGGGGATCCTCATATTTGTTTTGGAACACCAAAAATCCATACAAATCCGTACAAGGGCTTGTTTTTGCTGCTGTTTGTTGAAAAAAAGGTCTGCAAATCAATTGAAAATGCCATACAATGCACAGATATGTGTTCACTCCTCAGGGCTGTACAAACTGACTTTTGCCTCAAAAATGCAGTGTAAATGATGTTTGCAACATACAGATTGGACAAACAGCTGTACAAATGGAAATTTACTATAGCAAAATGAAATAGAAGCCATACCAATGCATTTTCTTACTACAGAGGGCCATACTACTTCAAAACATGTTGGTTTAGTGTTATACAATTTAGTAAACAGACTCCACATGGAATGGTAGGCCATACAAATTAGATTTTAGGGTATAAAAATGAGTTTTCAGAATGGTGGAGTCCGTACAAATAAGAAATACTATACATTAATATGCCATATTTAAGCCATACATTGCTTTAGCAAGAGTTATGAAACTTTTACGGCATTAAATAGCATTAAAAATATATATATGATGGAAATTCAAATGCTTAGATGCACCTTCATACCACAGAGTGTCTCCTCCACATGCTTTGTCTCTCTCCTCCTTTACCACAGCTTTGATACCACTATTAGGACCACTTGCATATATAGAAGGTAAAGTAAAAACTACATTTAATTAATTTGACAAAAAAAACTTTATTGAAGGGTAAAATATCTCCATTAATCTTACTTTCAAGAAGCCCAAGCTTTATAAGCTTTTACAAAGATAGTTTGACGGGGATTAACTATCATACGGGTCCAACCTGTTAAAACCAACTACCTAAATTATTTACTAACAACTTTATTATTAACCTACTAACATAACAAAGTAAATGAATAAAGATACTTTGGATCATACGACCCAACAAGACTAATGTAGAAAGATTGCATCTAGATGCCATGAACTCAATTGATGAGGGTTCATAATGGACTATGGAAACGCTTCTTTATCGTAGGGTGAGGAAGATGCTTGCATTACACTGTTGAACTCTCATGTCTCCTTGAGGGTTGTCTTTCAAGATTAGTTTTGAATTGTAAGAAGCGATTTCTTTGGTTTCTTGGCTTGATGTTTCCTTACTTCTCTTGGATCACTAAGTCCTTTTTTTATTGTTGTTCTTCAGATACTTATAGTTTTGGGTGAGAGCTCCAATAGATTCCTCCTTTTTTTACAGATTAAAAAAAATGATTAACTCCAAACATGAACTTAAAGTGTAATCCCACCACGAATGTAACAAATATCAACAAGTGTCACTATTGTCACCAATCCATCCCATCGGAGAGCATAGGTGCCACGGTAATATTCCGAACCAGAATATTATACAGAAATTTGATTTCCTTGAAATTTCGTTTTTTAAAATAAATATAGAATTTGAACTTCAAAATAATTTATTTAATTAAATGAATTTTATTAGAGAATTTTCAGATCTTGAATATCACAATACAAATCTCAAGGGTTTATGTCCTTGAGTTGTGATGACAAGGGTTTTCATCCTTGCATCCAATTTTTACATTTGAGGGGTTTTGTCCTCAATTGTAATTGTAAAGCATTAAGCTTGTACAGGATTAAATGTTTAATACATGAATGATTGAATGCCTTCTTCCATTCCTAGGATGGAATATTTATACCTACAACCTTCCATTGAAAGATGAGACTCTTCCAAAGGTGGCGTCCTTTTATTAAATTAAGGTTAACAATTTAAATATATAACAATTAATTTGTGTTATGTGGATGTATCATTGACGCTCCACTTTAATTGCTTTAAAGACCCTCATTAAACTTGGCACTCCTTTAATAGGCTTGCGATCTCCTTACTGTTGTGTTTCCTTAATTGTTGTGGTTGTTCTTTAATTGTTATGATGTCTTTAACTGCAGCGATTCCCTCATTGACTACAATTTCTTGTTGTTTGATTACAACGCTTCTCCCTTGCTTGGTGATCTCCTTTGTTGCTTGTCTTTTAGTGTTGCGATTTCCAATTGGGGACATTACAGTCTTCCCCTTCCAAAGTTGCTTGTCCTCAAGCAATTGTAAATTGGGATGTTCAAGAATTGATGCTCCTTCCCACATGGCATCTTCGAGAGATAAATTTTGCCAACAAACTAAATATTTTGTGATACTTCTATTCCTTAACCTTTTTCTCACAAACTTCAAGGATGGCTTCAGGGATTAAAATCAACTTGCCTTCATCTAATGGTGGTAGCTCTATAGAAAGAATAATATGTTAGCCAAGTGGTCGTTTGAGACAAGATACATGGAAAACATTATGTATGCGGCTGTGCCCTAGTAATTCCAATTCGTAGGCTACCTCACCCACTTTTCGTATAATCTAGTATTGGCCCATAAAAATGAGGCTTGAGTTTTTCAGCACCACTTTGTTTAAGGGACGATTGTCTATAAGGTTGTAACCTTTAATACACCATATCTCCAACTTCAAAAGTCCTTTTGATTTTCCGTTGAGATCCTTTTGTCAATGAGTAATTAAGATGTCTTGATGTTGTATTAGATCCTTAGCTCCGAGAACCCTACTATTCGAAATGACCAAATTGACAAAAAATTTAGCATCATATCCATACAATGCTTTGAATGGTGACATACCAATAGACAAGTGATGAGAAGTATTATAGCAGAATTCTCTCAAGTATAACCATTTAATCCATGCATTTTGTTGCCCATTGACATAATTTTGTAAGTACCCTTCAATCCATTTATTCACGGCTTCCGTCTAGCCATCGGTTTGAGGATGATAACTCATATTTGAAGTTAACTCAGTACCCAATAATTTGAAAAGTTCTTACCAAAAAGCACTCATGAATCAAGTGTCCTTGTCACTGACTATGTTCATGGATGTCCATGAAGCCTAAAAACCTCTCTAAAAAATATTCCAACAATCATAGGACCATCATACTTCTTGGGAAGTGGGAAGAAATGAGTGTATTTTGTTAATCGGTCAACAACTACATAAAGGTTGTTTTGCGCTTGAACCGTGGGTAGTCCCTAAATGTAATTCATAGATATGTTCTCCCATTTTTGAGTAGGGATAAGCAAAGGTTGCAACAATCTGGCGGGAAAGTTATGTTCTATTTTATTTTGTTGGCAAGTGGGGCATTCCTGAATGTATTTAAGGACTTCACTTTTAAGTCCTTTCCAAAAAAATCGATCTCGTAATTGTTTGTCTTAACAAAACCAAGATGACCTACTAATCGATCATTATGTATAGCCTTTAGGATCTTATGTTTAAATTTGGAACCACCCACTAAGAAAATTCTATCTTTGTAGAGGATGAGGTCCTCTACTACTTTATAACGTTCATCTTCATTTTTTCCTTCTAAGATTGCGTTGGTCCACTCATCCTTAATGAGTTCCACCGTTATGAATGCCTTCCAATCAGCTGTGATTTCTACCATGGTGCATAAATGTGGTCTTCTTGATAAAACATCGGCCACTACATTATTTTGTCCTTTAACATATTCAATGTCAAAATTGAAAGCTTGGATCTTATTAACCCATTTTTGTTGTCTTTCATTTAAGTCTGATTGCTTAAGGAAATATTTCAAGCTATTGTGATCGATTTTGACCACAAATCTTCCACATACCAAATATTGCTGGAATTTAGCAAGGACATGCATAATAGCTAACATTTATTTATCATAAACTAAGTACCTTCGCTCATGCTCTTTAAGTTTTCGACTTTCAAAAGCAATGGGATGCTTATTCTGCATTAAAACCGCACCGCCTCCTAACGCATCACATTCCAATACAAAGGGTAATGAGAAGTCCGGCATCGCCAAAACCGGGCATGAACTCATCACTTGTTTAAGGTGTTCAAATGTTGATTGGGCAAGCTCTGTCCAACTAAAAGATCCTTTGTTAAATTGGTTAGAGGCGCTGCTAGTTGTGAGAATCCTTTAACATATCGCCTATAATAAGTGCAAAGACCTATGAATCCTCTTAATTGTGTCATGTTATTGGGAGGAGGCCAACTCATAATGGCTTGAATCTTCTCTTGATCAACATGGACTCCATCCTTATTAATTATGTCCTAAGTATAGGATTTCCGTCATACCAAATTCACATTTTGACATCTTGGCAAAAAGGGACTATTGTTCCAATATGGTAAGTATCATGTCTAAATGTTGCAAATGTTCTTCCCAATTCCTGCTATATATTAGAATATCATCAAAGAAAACCAAAATAAATTTCCTTAGATGCGTACCAAATATGTGATTCATGCAAGATTGTAAAGTCGCTGGAGCATTCATAAGTCCAAATGGCATCACTAGAAATTCGAAATGCCCATAATGGCATCGGAATGCCGTTTTCTGAACATCTTCTTACCTCATTTGTATTTGATGATACCCGGATTGTAAATCAATTTTTTGAGAAAAAAATAACCCCATGAAGTTCATCAATCCTGGGTATCGGATATTTATTTTTGATAGACTTTTTATTTAACTTTTGATAATCGATGCACATTCGTAATATCCCATCCTTCTTTTTAACTAGTACTACCGAAGAAGCAAATGGACTAGTACTTGGCCTAATGTGCCCCATCTCTAAGAGTTCTTTAATGGCTTTTTCAATCTCATCCTTATAAATCTTTGGATGCCGGTAAGGTAAAGTTATTACTGATTTTGTTTCAGGTTCCAATTCAATGATATGTTGGAAACCTCTTGCTAGGGGTAGTCCCGGTGGTAGGTTCTCAAACACCTCAAGCATGCTTCTTGATAATGGATCAAATGTCATGATGTATTTCGTGTTCTTGTGCGGCGCTGATCAAACACTGTACTACCCATGTTACATGTCCTTTATTAAAGGTTCTCTCCATTGTTTTTGTTGTTACAATCTGAGGACCACCATTTGTCGTGCCTTTCAAAACTATATCCCTCCCATCAAATTTGAATTTAATTTCCATGGTCTGATAATTTTGGGTAAACTCCCCCAACGAATGCAACCATTGAACTCCCAAAAGCAAGTCTGTTTTACAAATATTGATGACATAAAAGTCATCGTTAATTTCATGTCTTCCCAAAGTCAAATTTAATTGTGGGATTCTCTTTGTGCATGGAAGAGTAAATCCATCAGCAACTGTTACCGGAAATCCCTTAAATTCTTCTGCTTTTAAACCAATTTTCATAGCCATTTTTCATCAATAAAATTATGGGTGGCCCCACTATTGACTAAGATGGTAATTCATTGTCCTCACAGTGTTCCTCTTACTCTATATGGATGATACCGAGGTGCTCTTGAGAGAGTAGCACATGTTCCGTCCGTGGTTTCTTCTGCCGTTATTAGTGATCGGATTTCATTATTTAGGTTCATCTCTTCATCTTTAGTATCACTATCCGGACCAACCTCAATGTAGTGAACTTGTCCTTTGCCCAAACAGCGATGGCCTGGAGTCCATGGGTCTTTACAAGTAAAACATAATTTTTTTCTCCTTAATACATTCCATGTTTCCACTCCTTTATTTGAATTTGGTGCCTCATTGCTTGTTTGTATTGGTCTCTTTTGCTCATAGGATTGAGTCCTTGGTGGACCACTTCCAAGTGCCCTAGATTGGGTGGGTGGCATATTTCTGGCTCTTAAGGTTGATGCTTCCAAATCTAAAGCCTTCTTAAAGGCTTCTTGGAGTGTTGACGGAGTAAAAACTTTGAGCAATCCTTTAAGAGGTTCCATTAATCCTTCTGTGAATAACACTACGAGCCTTTTTCAGACATGTCTAAGACCATTACTGATAGTCTTTGTAATTCTGCTACGTATTCATCCACACTATTATTTTGTTTTAATAATGTTAATTCTCTAAAATGGACCTCGGGGTCTGCTCAATCATGTTAGAATAATTAATCCTAGTTATTTTGTAATAAATGTCTCAAGGTGTTATTAACCTTTAGTTGACATAGGTTAGTTACTTGGGGTATTTCTTAGGTGTGATTAGTTGTGTTGTGAGTCATAATCTCCTACAGATTAGAAGATCTAATCTCACTTAGTATTGTATAAATAAGCACCTCTTGTAGTGCTTTTGTTAATTCAATTAATGCAATTCATTGCAGCTTTCATTTGGTATCAGAACAGGTTATCCTGAAGAGTTTTTTCAAAGCATTGGAGATTCAGTGGAGATCGAGAGCCATGTACGTGCGATCCTTAAATGCGTCACGCTGCTCCAATTTCAGCGATCCCAAGCTGTAACACTGCTTGAATTTTGGCCCATTTTAAGGGAAGGAGAATAGTTGTCTTGAAGGCAATTTTTTTTTATTTTGCAAAATTTTAACCATATTTGTAATATTGGCAATATTAACGTTGGCTTGAAGCATCAAAATCTGCAATGTGGCATCTTTTTCAAGCAGAAAATCCTTTTTTATTGATGAGCGTTGAAACTTGTGAGGAATCTTTTTTTTCCCAATCTACTAAGGAGGCGTCTTATTCCTTTAAGATTTGTGCTATGGCATCTTTGTTTTACCTTGGCATTTTTTTCCAGCAAGTTGATTTCAGATCTGCTAGGCGTTGGAAAACAAAGAGTAGCAAATTAAAGCGTTGAAAATCTTCAGTGTGGCATTGAAAATTTGTCATCATTTCACATGCTCAAGTATCATAGATTTATGCATTGGAATTCCTTTTTTTTTCTTGTTTCAAATCTTTGCACATCTAGTCAGCGTCGCCAAGTCTCTGGAAGCATATCTAAAAAATCATTAAATCTCCTACCGCGTTGAACAAGGAAAAACACTATCCTCTTATCAATGGCTGCGTCCTCAGCCCTCCAAAGTCCGTTAAACTTCAAATCCAAGTTGTCAATCGGCAACCTGCAGCGTCTTTCATTCTATTTCCTCAGTGCAAGGTGTCATTTCTCACATATCTGAACTTGGCATCTTTTTCTAAAAATTGGCGTTAAAAGTTTGTTGAGTGTCACATCTTTTTTTTGGCAAAGCACTGCCATCTCTACATCTGGGTGAGGTGTTGAATAAGGAGAAACGCAGAGATACTGCATGTTTTAGACAGATCTGAGTGCGTTGGCAATATTGTTTTCAGATCTGCATAGCATCTAAAGTGGCGTCTTGTTTTCTGCTGCAAAAGAGAGGCATTTCAGCTTGGTAAGGAGGCGCTGGAAATCATTGACTAGCTTTGCACTCTCTTGTTTTCTGTGTTGGAAAAAGAGAGGCGTTGGCATAAGGTGTGTTACTTTTCTGCATTGAAATTTGCCTTCAAAAACAATATTTTTTTTTGTTTAATTGCCTCGTGCTATCAAGTCTTCGCTTTCTGGGAATAGATCTGAGTTTTGTGTGGAAGACAACTGATTTAGACATTTGCCAAAGCAAAAACAACAGTAATTCTTCCTTTTCTCTCTTTACACAGCTGAAAAATCATTATTTTTTGCCTTAATAGCTGTATTTTTGCTTAAAAGAGTAATCAAACTTGCTTGCACGCATCCCAATATAACCGAAAAGATTATTTTTCACTTTCGTTGACTTTTTAAGTCCGTGGCAAAATTTCAGTTCCAACGAGTGGTTGCACGAATATATTATTTTCTGATTTGGTCTCAAAAATCAATTTTTAGTGTTTTTTAATTGATTTGACCCATTTTTATGAAAATCAAAACGCTTATAACTTTTGAATTGTAATTCAAATTTCAGTTTTGTTTTTTTCAAAAGTGTGTATTTTTCAATTCTCTATCTATTGGTGTCATTAAATTGTAAAAACGTAACAGGAAAAATTGTAACCTCATTTGCTCCTCGGACGCATTTTTGGTTGAAACCATAGTTACCATGTTCGTCCGAACATCGCTGACATTCGATTCAGACTGAACATTTTCCACTAATCAAATTTATTCAATAAAATTCGATGCCCTAAATTTTTTTAATTTTTTTTTGTTAAAAAAATTTAAAAGAGCATATAAAATATTAACATTTACACACAAACGAAAGCATACAAAATATTAAAATCACTCGCCCTTGTTCTGTTGAAAAACAAGAAACCCTAGACGAGCAGAAAATAGGAAACCGAAGACAGTCGTGCGATCTATGCAATCACCAGTTAGTGGAGAATGAATAACGCAGTTTGCCATTTAGTATTACACAAATTTGTGCCTTTAAGACTCCATCACGCAGCTTGCAGTGATGGTTCGAAAGCTATCAGTTATCACGTGGTCTGTAGTCAGGGTTTGCCATCATGCTATTTGCACTTTACAATTTATTTCACGCTATCTGGTCTGTAGTCGGGGTTTGACGCAAAGGCTAGCTACACGGTGGATATCGTCGCATACCGTTCAAGCAGTGGTCGTTATTCATCCTTCTCCCACTACAGAGACAAGTCGAGCCCTAGGGAGCCGTATGTCCATGTAGACTGTAGGGAGGATATCGCTACATTAGGAATGTTCATTGTTAACATTCAACATTCGTAATAAACTTATAGTTATATTAATATATTCTTTTATTAAATATTAAAAAATTAAATGTCTTTGTTTTATATTTATTTACATGTATAACGAATGATTTTTTCAAATTAGTGTTTAATTATAGTTTGTTTAATTTTTATTTAATTTTAAAATTTATACTATTTTATTTTTTAAATTTACATTTAATTTTTTGTTTCATTTTAATTTATTTAAATTAAATGTTAATTTATTTTTGTGTGATATAAAAAAATATTTATTTTTATATAAAAAAATAAAAATATATTTATTTTTTATATATTTTTTAAATTTATAAAATTTAACTAAACTTTTTGCAAAATCTTGAACTTCCAAACTTTTTCCCCTTTCGAATAGAACATGTAACTATGGTTATCGGTGTTTTAGACGTGCCTCTATTATCAGGAATTAATATTTTGAGATTTATTAAAGGTTTTCCCCGTATACCTATTCTATGATAATAGAGTATAATTTATAAAATATTAATATTATATTATATTATATATTTATAATTTTATAGCTATATATTATAATTTATAAAATATTAATTAATATATATATATAGTTTAAACTTTATAAAATATTATTATAATATAATATATTTATAATTATAATAAATATTAGTATTTAAAAATATTATATTTAATATGTATAATATATTTATTTTTTATAATTTTTTAAATTTATAAAATTTTAAACCGAACTTACCGAACCGAACTTTTTGTAAAATCCCGAACTTCCGAACTTTTTTCCCCTTCCGAACAATCCGAACTTTCCGAACATGGTAACTATGGTTGAAACCAACATCCAGTTTTCCATTGCATTTTTTGACACACTTTCGGCAGAGTCCAATGTCTATTGTGTGCTTGTGTGCGATTTGTCATCTTTGTGTATGCGTTTTTGCATTTTCTTTACATTTTGCAAACACACATTTCATTTCCGCACTTAACAACACACTTGTAATTTGTTATACGCAACTTGCAAAATGTTTGGCTCTAGTCCACATTTTGTGCTCCTCGACACACAAGTGCTTCGCGGTGACAATTATGTAGCATGGAAAACAAAAGTACAAACACATCTTGAGTTTGAAGACATTTGGTCAGTTATAAAAGGCACATGGCTCAGACATACAACAATGTTGATCAACAGCAAAAATATGACAAAGCTAATAAAAAGGCTAAGTTAATAATCATGTTTGGAGTTTCGAATGAGGTACAACCTCATATCCGAAGTGCTACAACTACAAAAAATGCTTGGGATAAACTTAAAATTGTATATGAAGCTAAGAATCAAAATCAAATCTTGCATGTTCAGAGCCAATTGCATACTCTCAAGCTCAAATCAGATGAAAAAGTAAAAGCATTCCTTAGAAGGGTTGCAACTTTGCGGGCTTTGCTTCAATCTTTGGGCAACCCAGTGATAGATGATTCTTTGGTCCCTATAGTCCTTAGAGCATTGTCCCCCGCATATAGGATCTTTGTGACCACATTGAATATCACAGGGCAAAAACCAACCTTTGACATGTTGGTAAATTTGTTGCAACAAGAGGAAGTTCATAATTCAGAGGAAGCAGATGATGAGCATGCACTCGCATCAAATCAAAAGGGGAAGAAACCCATGAAAGGTCAAAAGCAATCTCCAAAGCAGAATAAACAACAAAACCAACACGGGAACAATTCACATTCTTTTAAAGCATGTCAAATTTGTGAAAAACAAGGACATGACTTATAACATTGTTGGTACAACACATTTCAACAGGGCTCATCAAGCAAGAAGCCCTCTTTCAAAAAATCACCACAAACAGAAAAGAAGCAACCACAACAAGTGAAAACAGAAAAATTCCAAGCTTAAACAACATGGCAATGTTGCTGAAGACAATGATTCTTCAAATGAGGAATATGGTTTAACTACTCAAACACATGAGTCTACCAATCATCCAAGTGCAGTTTGGTATGTTGATTCAAAAGCAACCAGACACATGACAGGGAGAAAAGACCGGTTTTCTACTTTGACAAAAACAAAATCAAAGAGAAATGTTTCACTTGGAGATGATACCTCATATACAATACAAGGCAATGGTGACATCAAACTTCGACTTGAAACAAAAATTGCAACATTTCAAATGTTCTCTATGTTCTAGGACTTACAAAAAATCTTGTTTGTTAATCAACGACTTTTGACCACAATATCATGGTTGAATTTGATAACCAAAATGGTCAAAAGTTTTGCCACATCAAAGACAAGTCTAGGCATTTCAAATTGATTGCCAAGGCTTCCGACATTGGCAAAATGTTTCAGCTTGATTTTGTTCCAAATGATCATCAAGCACTTGTGATCAAAGATACAAAACTAGGCAATTTATGGCACAAAAGATATGGTCACTTGAGTTATGGTTATTTAGTTCAATTGAGCAAACAAGAAATGGTTTGTGGTCTTCCCAAACTTGAGCAATCTTCTGATATATATCCCAGTTGCTTAGCAGGAAAACAAAAAAGAGTTCCCTTTGGAAAACTGAGTATCGATCACTTGGTAAGTTGGACTTGGTGCACACCAATCTTTGCGGACATTTTGCTCCCAATCTCAGAGGGTACAAATACTTTCAGCGTTTTGTTGATGATTACTCACGGAAAATGTGGGTATATTTATTGAAGACTAAGGATCAAGCTTTTCAAGTCTTTAAAGAATTCAAGGCCACGGTTGACAATGAAACTGGTAGGAAAATCAAGACCCTCCCGCTCATATCGTGGGGGGAATACACCAGTAAATAATTTTCAGCCTATCTCAGTGCGAATGGAATCAATCGGCAATTGACAGCTTCATATTCACCTCAACAAAATGGAGTTGCAAAATGGTGTAACAAAGTCATTATGGAAATGTTTCATAGCATGGTTGAGAATGCAAAATTACCTAATACATATTGGGCAGAAGCTTGTCACACTATAGTCTACTTGTTGAACAGGTCACCCACCAAAGCTCTTGATGGAATCACACCACATGAAGCTTGGACAAAGAATAAACCAAAGGTAACTCACCTTCCAGTTTTTGGTTGCAAGGCACATATGCATGTTCCTAAGAAGAAAATAAAGAAGTTAGATAAGAAAACAAAAGAATGTATTTTTGTGGGATATAGTGCACAATCAAAGGCATATAGGCTTCTTGATCCAAAAACAAAGAAGGTACTAATTAGCAGAGATGTAGTGTTTGATGAAAAGAATGGAATCAATCCACCTTCTACATAGGCAAATGATACAAGCAAAAGTCCTGTAATATTTTCAGATTGTGATGATGAAAGTGAAAAGGAAGATAGTCTAACAGGGCCTCCAGCACCACCACCTACAGTTCAGCGTATGCCCAAGTGGTATACAAGTACTATACGAGATGCTAACTTGAATGGAGTATCAAATACATCCACTTCAAGACCGAGGACTTGAAGAATGGCTCGAGAAGAGATTAATATGGCCCTTATGAGCATTGTGCAAGAAACATATGAGCCCTCTACAGTAACAGAAGCCCTACAGTCTAGACCTTGGAAAGATGCCATGGATGCAAAATATCAGTCATTGATAATGAATAACACTTGGTAGCTTGTTGATCTTCCACCAAAGAAGAAGCCTATTGGATGCAAATGAGACTTTAAGACCAAGTACAAAGCAGATGGCAGTATTGATAAGTACAAGACAAGGCTTGTTGCAAAAGGGTATGCTCAGAAAGAAAGCATTGACTATGAGAAGACTTTTGCTCCCAGTGGTTTTTGCTATGGTTGCACAATTTGGATGGAAAGTCCATCAAATGGACGTAAAAAGTGACTTTCTCTACGGAGATTTGAAAGAGGAAGTTTACATGACTCAACCTGAAGGATTTGTGGCACCTTATCAGGAACATAAAGTGTGTAGGCTTATCAAGTCTCTCTATGGGCTAAAACAGGTTCCCTGAGCCTGGTACATTAAGATTGATGAGCATCTCGTACAACATGGATTCAACAAGAGTCCATATAATCCTAACCTCTACCTCGAACAGTATGGGGGGAGGTTGTTATGGTGATTGTTTATGTCAACGATCTAGTCATCACTGGTAGCACAGTGAAGATGATCAATGCAACTAAGAATGATCTCAAGCAATCGCTCGACATGACAGATCTCGGGCTGCTACACTATTGTCTTGGTTTGGAGGTATAACAGAAGGAACATTACATTTTTGTTTTACAGATGAAGTATACCAAGACATTGCTCGATAAACTCAGAATGATGGATTGCAAGCTTTTTGCAACACCTATGGAGACAAGACTTCAATTGTCTCGTACAGATGCATCACCAAAAGTAAATGCAACTCTCTATCGGCAGTTGATTGGGAGTTTCATTTACTTGACATATACTAGCCCAGATATTAGCTATGTTGTCAGCTATATTTCTCGGTTCATGCAGGAACCAAAGGTGATGCATTGGAAAGCACCAAAGTGGGTATTGAGATATATCAAAGGTACAATTGAATATGGCCTAGAGTACAAAAAGAATGATAAGTTTTTACTGATAGGATACACAGATGCAGATCATGCAACTTTTATTGATGACATAAAATCCACTTCTGAATTTGTGTTCTTTCTAGGATCTGGTCCGATTTCATGGGGAAGAAGCGGAATTGTGTTTCTAGATCTCCCACAGAGGTATAATATCACGCTGTAGCAGTAGCTGTCTACGAAGCGATATGAATACGTTGCATTCTTTCAAGACTTGGAGTTCCACAGACAGCCTACAGTTCTGAATTGTGACAATCAGGGTGTTCTACATCTTGTTTGTAATCCAGTGTTTCATGAGAGAACCAAGCACATAGAAAGTCAAATTCATTTCATACAAGAACATGTTCAGCAACACAACATACAACCCCAGTATTGCGCCACTCAGAATCAATGTGCAGATGTCTTCATGAAGTCACTTGCACATGATATGTTTGAGGCATTCAAAATTTCTCTCTTCTTCTCTTCAGGGTATGATCAATTAAAGGGAGAATATTAAAATAATTAATCCTAGTTATTTTGTAATGTTTCAAGGTGTTATTAACCTTTGATTGATATAGATTAGTTACTTGGGCTATTTCCTAAGTGTGATTAGTTGTTAGTCATAATATCCTATAGATTAGGAGATCTAATCTCACTTAGTATTGTATAAATAAGCACCTCTTGTAGTGTTTTTGTTAATTCAATTAATGCAATTCATTCCAACTTTCAGATCAATCTTTCGATCAATCGTTTGGCAAATTCATCATATGAATTGACAAGATTATATCCTTGGGTGACCCATCCGTGGAACCACCATTCATGGGCTATACCTTCCAAATGGAGAGTCACAAAATTTATCGCTTCCTCTTCAATCATTGGACATAATGAAAGGTATGTGTTTAGTTTTTGTACCCATACCCTAGCTGTACATTTATTTGTACCGTCAAAAGATGAGCGTTACTTTGCCTAATGCCTGTTGCATATCCCTTTATTTATTGTTGGGTTTATATTCTGGCGAAGGTACACCTCCATTTTTCCTCATGGCCATATAAGTTTGTAGGGAAATTCCCCTTTGGATTCCTTCTGGCAATTCTTGATGAACCTCAAAACAAGTTGCCAGATCATCATTAAAGGATTTTGAAATTTCTTCGATGATTTCTTCTTTTGGAATGAACATTGGTTGGCAATGTCAATATGATAATATGGTAGTGGTTTTAAGTTTGGGCTCCGACATGCACGAAAGAGATTCTACCTTTTGTGTGTTTATATCCATCATCATTTTCATAGTATGGGCCAATTGTGCCACTGTATTTGCCAATTGTTCTTGGCCTTGGAAAAATCTCTCTATCCTCTCATCTCTATCGTTTTCCATTTCTTCTATTGGTTGACTTGCTTTCTTGGTTTTAGTTCTTTCGTAATACAAAATATTGTTATTTTGCATATGAATTTCATTTCACAGACTGGCAGGATGGAGAGCCCTAATACCACTATAATATTATGAACCGGAATATTATACGAAATTTTGATTTCCTTGAAATTCCGTTCTTTAAAATAAATATAGAATTTGGAAAAATAATTTATTTAATTAAATGAATTTTATTACAAAATTTTCAGATATCGAATATCACAATACAAGTCTCAAAGGTTTACGTCCTTGGATTGTGATGAAAAGGGTTTTCGTCCTTGCATCCAATTTTTACATTTGAGGGGTTTCGTCCTCAATTGTAATTGTAAAGCATTAAGCTTGTACAGGATTAAATGTTTAATACATGAATGATTGAATGCCTTCTTCCATTCCTAAGATGGAATATTTATACCTACAACCTTCCACTGAAAGATGTGACTCTTCCAAGAGTGGCATCCTTCTATTAAATTAAGGTTGTTAACAATATAAATAAATAACAATTAGTTTGTTTTAAGTGGATGTATCATTGGCACTCCACTTTAATTGCTTTAAAGACCCTCATTAAACTTGGCACTCCTTTAATAGACTTGCGATCTTCTTACCGCTGTGTTTCCTTAACTGTTGTGGCTGTTCTTTAATTGTTATGATGTCTTTAACTGCAGCGAGTCCCTCATTGACTGCAATTTCTTGTTGTTTGATTACAGCGCTTCTCCCTTGCTTGGCAATCCCCTTTGTTGCTTCTCTTTTAGTGCTGCAATTTCCAATTGGGGACATTACAGCCACAGCAACCAACAAGTAAAATAGGAAGTGATATTGAATATTGGGTTCACTGGATTCACTATGTTGTACCTTAAAGTGTTGTCTTGAGTTGAATGTTTCATGTTTCACTTGTTTGATGTTAGAGTGATTAATTCTAACACAAACTATATTATCATAATATATACAAGACTAAACAACATAGTGCCATATTATATCCTCTTAAAGGATATTCTAGCATCAATCTCCTGAATGTCCAACGCCTAATGCTCTCGATCCTTGAAGAATTTTGGAACGTATATTTTACATAAAAAGCCATTCCCATGCCCTTTCCACCTACTCCAACCTTCATGGAAGCTTCCCATTCACAATTGACTTTGGCTTCTATACATGTGCTAAGTCCTGTGAAAAAACATTAAGAGCAAAATTTCCCTACTCAAACCCTTGCGCATTTGCTTTCTTGATCTTGTAGATTGACTTTCCATCACCCATGGTAATTCACCTTATTGTACATGTTTCATCATGGCATAATACCACTTTAATCTCTTTTGTTGGCCTTCATGATGTGACTTGCTCTTTTCTTCACTAGATCCCTCCTAGGGACCTACCTCATTAGATGTTTTCAGCTCTGAACCCTATTCAATTTTAACCCAGAATCTAAGGCAATTACCCATAACTACTATACATAGATTTACCATCAACTGAAAAGAATGATATTTTCTCATCTACAACATCTCTATAACCACAATTTTGCTTGTAGAGATGTCAAGTACTTTGTATGCCTTAGACTATTCACTATAGCCAACAAACATATATGTTTTTCTTTTCGCATCTAAATCACTCCTCTTTTATTTAAGAATCAATGCAAAATCACTACAACCAAAATCACAAAAGAAAAACATATATGTTTGTTGGCTATAGTGAACAGTCTAAGGCATATAGAGTACTTAACATCTCTATAAGTAAAATTGTGGTTAACAAAGATGTTATAGATGAGAAAATATCATTCTTTTCAGTTGATGGTAAATCTATGTATAGTAGTTATGGGTAATTGCCTTTGATTTTGGGTTAAAGTTGAACACTTACATCTGGTGATTTGCCTAACCATGTTTTCTCAAGATTAACATTCTGCAAGGCTTTACACGGACTTCTATTGAAAATGTATATTGTTGTATTTATACTTCTACCCAATAGCAACAAGGTACATTCCAACTCTACACCATGCATCGTTCTATCTCTATTATTGTCTTGTTCCTTCTTTCCACAACTCCATCTTGCTATGTAGTGTATAGAGAAGTAAATTGTATGTGTATACCTTCTTGCTTGCATAATTCTTAAAATTGTTTTGAGACAAACTCACCTCCATTATCTACCCTGAGAGCTTTGACCTTTCTAATTGTCTGTTTCTCTACCAAAGTTTTCCATGCAACAAAATTAGAGAAACAGTCTAACATTTTATTTAGAAAATAAACCCACATTTTTCTAGAAAAGTCATCAACTGCTAAAAAATATATATTTTGCTCTAGACACGTGTCTTCGTTGAACCATGCAAGTCAACATGTACCAGGTCCAAGACTCCTTTGGCTCGCCATGGTATGAAACAAATGTCAAGTTTGTTTGCCCATCTAACACCCGGTACAAATATTTTGACTTTCTTGAATGGATGGAGTCCATTCACTAATTTAGTCTCACTTAGTTCATTCAAATACTAATAGTTGAGGTGACCATACCTCTTAAGCCAAAGTACACTAGTACTTTGAACTGCCGCTAGTGCTTGTGTTTTCTCTGTTTTAGGATCAACCAGTTTAGATAACCACATTTTACCAATAGCAACAACAATTCCTTTGTTATCATGAACAGAAGTGAAAATACATTTGCTTCCTTGAAATTTTACACAAAGATTAGGATTCTTAGTTATCTCACTTATAGATAAAAGATTTTTGTTCATCTTGGGAACATATCAAACATTCTTGAAAGTTAAATTAACAAAATTGTTATTATTCAAGGTGATATGAACATTTCCACAACCTCTAGCATAGTGAGTCCAACCATCACCCAAGAAGACAAATTCACTACTACTATTATCTTCAATGAAATTAACATACCAATTTTTGTGACGTGTATAGTGTCAAGATGCACCTAAGTCAAAGTACTATGTTCTAGACTCATCTAACTGGTTCTAATATGCTACAAATGCAAAATCTCTTGTTGTCCCTTGTTCATATCCTTCTGCAATATTTGCATATTGTGATCTCTTTTGACCACTTCCTAGGTCACACTGTCTTTTCCAAAAATATCTCTTGAAATATTCAAGCTCTTTACCAAAATAACATTTCCACTTTGATCTATCACCTTTAGAAGAGTCATGTGATGAATTGCTAGCATTGTGCTATTTGCCTCTGCCTTTGAACTATGCACTAAATGCACTCTTTGTATTGCATGAAATTGATGCTTTTGTCTGATCTTTGCCTCCGTTCCATCTGCAAGAGAAGTGTTGATAACTTCTCAAAACCGAGCTCTTGAGTCTCTGCAATCAAATGTAGGGACTCAACAAAATAATCAAAAGATGATGACAAGTTATGCATCACCAAAGCATCCATATCATGATCATCTATCGGCTTCTTAATGGCAAATAGTTGATCACTAAGATCTTTCAGACATAATAGGTATTCGGAAACAGATCCTCCTTCCTAAAACTTTGTGGAAACAACAAATTTATCAAGTACAAAGATCTTCCAACTTTTGAAAGCCTAATACTTAGTTTTAAGAGTTTCCCACAAAACTAATTCTGCAACAACATTTCTTACTTTTGGCACTAGGATATCAGTAGCTGACAATTTCAGAAGCATTAAAGCTTGTTTATGTTGTTTGTCATAGTCTTCGGGGTCATCATCTAGTCTTTGTAGTAATTGATTGTTAAGATCTTAAAATACCGTAGGTTAAAATTCTTTCCAGACAGTTTTTGTGACTCAGGCAATACTAATAAATGTTTGTATACTGGCCATTTTGACCTTACAACTAAACAACTATGACCACAAAAACAATTAAGTACAGAAAACTGTGACCCTTGAGACCAAAACTACCACCACTACTGGCTTGGCCTACCAAACAGGAACAAACAGGTAAGTTTTCAGGCTAAGTTACCCATCCTGTCAAAAATTACAGAATTAATCCCTCACAGGCAAATTTAAGGCAAAATTTTTAATAGAGTAAATACTTTATTTCACCTCAAACTTTTGTTTATTTGTGTATTTAAAATATTTCAATAACATGTTAAGCCTATACTTAAGAGCTTTCAAATATCTTACCATATTGTATAGCCTTGTCAGGATGTTTCCAAATAACCACTCATATAATATTATCCATTGAATGTTAATTTTTATAACCATTCATATAAATTTCATATGAAATTAGGGATTTATGTGTCTTACTTATTAACTGTCTATTTTACTCGAAGAAGCACTTAGATCATAACCATTTCCTTAAAAAAAAAACAGCGCTTCCTTCAAAAATATGTCATGCTTCCTTTGATGCAATGAGTCTTTGATGTGACAGATTTGTTCTGGTTCTTTGGATGGATCCACCTCCAAAATCAGTTACTTGCATGCACAGCCCATTCCTTTTTCTATGCACAAGTAGTAGGAAAATGCATTACTGCATTCAAAGACGAGATGAGCCTCACGTCCCTTTCTCTGCAGAAGTATTGCTGTTCAGCCTGTATTTTACAGAGGTAGTGCCCAAGCTGGGTGCCTCTTTCCACCACGCCTCTGACACCAAGGGAGTGGCATGTTTTTGTATTTAGTGCACCATATGGATACACCTTTATCCCACCCCCCTTGACTGATGTGCTTTGCACAAAGACGCAATTGCGCTGCCTCCTTTCTCTTTGAAATCAGCATATAGCTGCACTCACACTGCTCATTTATCTCTCCCAGGCCTTTTCTATTTGCAATGGCAATACACCTCTTCTCCATTCACGTGGGTAGCAAAACATCATACATATAGATTTGTCTTGTCTGGCTGCAAATCACCACACATAGCGCTTCTCCAGCCTCATGCCATGCTTTGTAGATTTGCACTTTCTCCTCAGACCATAAATCATGCCTCTGTTTTCTTTTCCAATGCCTTCCGCAAAACCCACCTCAGTTACACAGGCTCTTCTCCCTCACAGGGTCTTC
The DNA here is from genome assembly GCA_037957365.1 of Torreya grandis. Taxonomy (NCBI): domain Eukaryota; kingdom Viridiplantae; phylum Streptophyta; class Pinopsida; order Cupressales; family Taxaceae; genus Torreya; species Torreya grandis. The sequence goes on from JARHVA010002419.1 coordinate 1,653,472, forward strand.
AATTGAATAGCTCTGATACCATATCAGATTACACTAAAATGCAAAGTGGCTAAATATATAGCTAGTGAGAAACCTACAAACAAGGAATCACTCTTATCAACTAAACAACCTACATGCTATCATTAGCACAAGCAAATCTATCAATGACAACAGACTAAGCCATTTTAGGCATTATTATAAAGTATACTAACTTAATCTAATATGTACAGTTTCACAAAAAGCTAAATTTTATATAATCCCTGACCATTGTTGGAACGGCAGCACAGGCTGAAATATTTAGTGGGTAATCCAATAAGGGTTTAATTTTAAATTGAAAACTTTCTACTAAAATCAGAATTACAAAAAAACAAAAATTGACAGATAATGGAGGTCATTTTGCAATTATATAGACTAATAACAAATTAAAATTCCAAAATAATAGAACGCGCACTGGGGGGACCATAAATGATGGAGATCAGATAACAAAAATCCCGTTGAACTTTTCCCCAAGTGACTGAATTAAAATTAATTTTAAGGAAGGCCACAAATCCACGGCAATGCTCTGTTAGAACTCAGAAGGAAATGAGTTAGCCATCAACTTCAAGATTAGAAACCTTCAACTGGAAGGATATTTGCTTATCATAATTAGAAGAGTGAAGTCAAATAGAGATCTGGATTGGAACCTCAAAGCTGTATGTTAGGAGGCCAACTATCTTGGCAACCTTGGTTTTGGTCTTAAACAAAAAAAGGATCATATGGCAAGTTCTAATGTCTTCAGTTCTGCAGGCCTTGGGGATGTAATAAAAAAAATTGATCAAATCAATTGTTGTAATGGCTTAATGCATGATGAAATTTTCCCATCTGCTGAAACAATCATTTTTACCACTACAAACCAAGGTGACAGCCTTCGAATTTGGCAATTTGGTGATGAAACTTCCTTTCTCATGGTTGTTTGTAACGTTTGTAATACATGGCATTATCATTTTGACATACTTGGGGTTTACCCGCTGTGGGTTCACCCCACTTGTTAGCTAGGCTCTTTATTGTTGTGCTTTTAGTTTAGTTTTAACTTGTAGTCTCTTTTGAGGCCTCTTTTTGCTCTCCCATGCTATCTCTACTGGTTGTCTGTTCGGGTCCCATTGACCTATTCTGCTAATCTGTAAACATTAATATGATTTATTTCTTTTTGCAATAGTTGAATTCAAATTTTATAAAACTCCTCTTTTGTAGCAGCTATGGCAGGAGATGGTAGGAAGGCTGAAAATTTCAAAAAATGAAGTCATTCTAAGAAAGGGAAAGGCATGAAAGTCCAGAGAAACTCTGAAGAGATGAATCAGCTGAGAATTTAGCCTGATTCGTTCAGGAGAATCTCAAGTTTTTAGAAGCTACACGTTTTTAATAAATGATTGTTTTCTTCTTTTCCATTCTAATCAATAGACTGATTCTTTATACGTTCTTATAAATCTATTTAACAATATGTTAATATTTGTTTAGACTACTAACCCATCAAAGTGCATGAAGTGAGATACTTAATGACAAATATCTTCACACACATTATAGTTTATTGGTTTAAGCGAGGTATGAAGTGGAGGTAACATTACCAATGATCACTTATAAGTTCTATTAAAGGGCCCTGGCACGTTACTGATTGAAAAATGCAGCACATAATTGTAACAATTCAACATCTTTTGGAAGGTTTTATAGTCCTTGACATTTCACACATATCAAAACAAGTCGAAACTGCCACTATATGTGCTTGAAAAACAAGGTTCCTTTTAGCAGATAAAGTTAGCTTCTTAGCAAAATAAACACCTGCGTATGAAAAAAATGCCTATCTATAGTAGAGTGACCTGATCCTTTGCTAATTATAAGTCTCGGTTCTTGAGGTTTAATTCAATTCAGACAAATATGCTAACTAAAGTCACCATTATTCATTTGATCACACAGTTATTTCATTTGATATTACTGGCATAAAGTCTCTGCATCTTCAACCTTTTAATCAAATATAATAGCTCTTTAAGGTGAAATTGTTACCAGGCCATCAGTGTTACTAAAGTAATGCCTCCAAAGAGGCCTGAGTTTCTCCTGACCACCCACATCCCATACCGTGAACTGCACATTCTTGTATTGCACTTTTTCAACATTGAACCCTGCTTCCACATAAAAAGATGCAGCCATGTCTGTATCAGCTCCAAAACATTATTTGTTCATTTGCTCAAAAAAAAAAGGTATTGAAGTTAAAGCTCGATATGTTATTGAAATCTGTTCAAAAAATGTTTTCTGATAACATTTGCAAAAGGGGAAAATTGCCGTTAGTAATCCTCATGACCATTATAAGACCTACAGACAGATGCAAAAGCATGGCGACATGGAGAGTTTGAAGAGTGCTTATTATAAATAAATCGCCAATAAAGAGTTAATTTTTCCCAACTTGTTTTACCACAGCTCAAGTAGAAAAGCCACACATTGTATCCAGAAGAGAAACATACATGTAACCAGATATTAACAGTGTCTAGATCTCAAAGTTAAAGCAGACGTTTTATAATATGTTTGAATGGTTGAAACTTGAAACACCTGGAAAGTTTAGATTCATCATTGCTCACTTTTAAGTCTTCTAAAACCCAACATTTGTACCCAAGTAATGAGACAAAGATTACCATTAAATAGGAAAGAATTCTTGAAGACAAATTTGAGATCTAGAAACACAACCTTAGAAAGGAGAAGTCATTCGCATTGTTGTACCAGATAACTGATCATTATATACCACTAAATCTCCAATAACAAATAAAGTAGCAAGTAAGAAATGACCTGTATACTATTCTATCAAGATTCTTTATCTCATTAAATGCATGTGATCTCTGGAGCATCGCTGAAGAAATAATGATAAATTTGCGACTAGACGGCTTGCTAACTACATGACAAACAGCACAGTATCAAAGATCAACAAGCTTATGCCAGTTCAGATGAAACTTATATAATAAAGTTACTAGCTTTCCTCTCATGTACTCATTCCTAATCTGAAGTTTAGCAGAAGATTGTGATCTGGAAAGACACATTATGGCAACAACATAATATTATAAAAGAGAACTGATAAATTAAAGGGTTTCTCCTCATACAAACAATTATGGTAATTGTAACATGTTTATGTATCGTGTTACATTCAAGATAAAACTTCATGTTTCCAACCATAGGCTTGCCTTACGTCAGTCCACAAGAAACATAGCTGTGTCTGCACATTTTCAGCATAAGAAAAAACATTGTAATCCAGGTCATATTGTAACCAGGGTCCGGCATACAACAGTGTACATCAAAATTACCCAAAATTCAACGGTACTGAACTTCCCAATTAAGCGATGAAAAAACTTTTTCCAGCATTACCATATTAGTGCTTCATGAGGTAACAAATATAGACTAAAGAGCACAGATGTTTTCTAATTAGATTGACTTGAAGAAACCACAACAGCTCATCCACTTTGGGATGGGCCACTCCAGGATCCTGTTCTAGACAGGCAACTTATATGATGATGCTCTACTGCTAATATCTTGGACCTTCTTCAACTACCTTCTCCTCAAGGTTATAAATTTTCATTTCAATCACAGGAAAAGCTTCTTATAGGAGCTTCTACACAAAATTCTGAAACGGCTGTTTTTCCCACCAAGTTAAGCATTGCAAAACTTGGGCAAGAGAGATAAAAAAATACATAGATGCCCAATTACATGTCAGCACTACACAACACTTAAAAACTCCAAAACACGTAGTTCACACTCTTAATGAATGACATAAAAACAGATTTTTCCATGCACTTCAAATCTGCAGGATAAAAAGGAAAACACATGGTGCTACAACAAATTTGATATCTGGGAAGAAAGGAAAGTATCCATCATATACTTGCAAGACAAACAGTCAATAAGACACAGAACACATATTAAGGTGTGGACAGATCATTTTTAAAATTATAATTTGAAAGAAAATAAATTGGATGGAGTTAACTTGCCAATAGTTGGAACCGTAGACAAAACTTCTCCAATATGTAGCTTGTACAATATAGTTGTCTTGCCAGCTGCATCCAAGCCAAGCATAACAACCTACATAGAACCAAATCAAATCACAAGAAAACCATAAGCAATCAGTTTTGTTTCATTGAAAAAAGAATTAATGGTATGGAAATGGCATAAGTTAAAAAGTTGAGGTTTAGAAAATAATAATCCAAGTGTTTACAATTTATTAACAAGGATACACCTTCCACCCATGCCAACCTTTGTAGAGCCCCAAGGAAAATACAACATGGATTATCACTTTCCACGAGAAATCAAACAAATGAGATCCATGCAAACATAAAAAGAAACAGATTTTTTTTGGAATGAAAACATAGATGCATGATTTTCTTTACATAAATTGCTTGTGAATTTCCTGGGGTCCTCATATCAGTTATACTTATTACATGCTTTACAATGGAATAAAAATAAGGTGATTATTAATGGGGCTCTGAAAGGAAGGCAATCCTGTTTTTTATTAGGGTCTGTGAAGCAGGTTGGGATTTGTTTCTCAAACTTATAGTTCATACACTCACTAGATTCAAGTCATGCCTTTTCCAGCATTGGAAGCGGGCCATCTACTCCCTTCCTCGTAGGACAGCTTTACCCAGAAGATGGGGCAGGGAGCGAGTCATACAAATCTGCAGTCGGAAACTGAGAATGAAAGCCATGGCCCAACAAAGCCTGGAGTTTATTCCCAGTGGTGTTCTATGAGATAATTCCTAAGTCAAATGTGCCAATTGATCCTGTTCTAAATGGTAATACTTGCAAATTGCAACAGTATGGTACATTTAATTTGTTTAGTAACGTTTGTTACAAAGTTACCATATACAGGCATTTTTTCCTAGAACACAAACATCCTTTCATTGATAGAATGATATGTTAGATGCCTTAGACCGTGTTGACTATGTTTCCTGCCCTGTAAACTTATGTACTAAAATTGCATTTGACAAGTATACTTTGATAAAAATTTGCAAGGAAAGTTATCACACAGCATGGACAGCTGAGACGAAAATTTTTCATTTTCATTTATAATTCAACCATTTATGAGAGTTCATTTAAGAATTTAAAATTTTAAAACCTGTATGAGTGTATATCAGACCCACCCTATACTCTGCCTCACGTAACTCTGTACCTTGATTCTGAATATGGAGTCCCTGTACTCATACCTCCTTCTGACTACAATATAAATATTTTGGAGGCAATTGTAAATGTATTCTCTGCTACCATATGGTAAAAAAAACCCATAAGCTGTAGCTGCATATCTGTGGCCACCATTTATCCCACTTTGCCCCAGTTGAGCTGCAATTGCTCAAATTACTTAGACCCAATCCTGGAAAATAGAGACAATTGGATCACATTGGTCCAAAGTTGAAAAATTGAGGCTGAAGTTTTTTATCCTAAGCATGGCCTGCTCCCAGTTTTCATTACCATGACCTATTTTGCATTTTTTGAATTGACAATTTCCATGAAATGCGACTGAAATATTGTAGAAGTAGCTCCCTTCCATGGAGCCTCCCTCTTACTAGGTTTTGTTTGTTGTCATTTGTCACATTTGAATATAGCTCTCATCTTGTCCAAGTGGTTATGTAAATTGTAATTATTTTAGTTTTTATGCCGGTAGACTTTCAGGGAACAACACATATGCAGTCTTCTTAACATCCTTTGAGTTCTAGCCTCAACCACTGAGACTCCCTGTGCTTACACCACAGTTCGCTGTCCCCAGCATACACTGTTGCTCTGGTTGCATCCGACCTGCATGCTTTTTTTCCTCGGTTATAGGTCCTTGGGAAGAGGTGATGTCTTGGGAAGTCAGGCCCTGACCAGAACCTGTACTGGCAACAGTAAGATCTTTAAGATTTACAGCTGAACCACAACCCTCGTGCAAGAAAGCATTATTTTACCGAGGAAAAAAAAACATCTCGATCCAGATTGTTTTTTTGTACCTTGATAAAAGAAAAAATTAATATCCATGTGGCATTTTCCACAAATTCAGACCAAATTTGCACTGATCTGTGAAAATTCCATTGATTATAACCAGCTCTCAGTTTTAAAAAAAATGGTCAATTGGGATGAGCTCAAGCCATTAATCAATAGCCTCTCTTAGGAAAGACTCGGATGAAAGCTCTAAGACTCGGATGAAATCTCCGAAAGACAAATTAAAGTGAAATATTGAGCAACATAGCACATTCAATTTTGGGTGCTGTGTACCTCAAAACGAAATTTGAGGATCGGGATGTTTACCCTTCATTTTAAAAAAATAAAAAATGGGTGCAGGGTACCTCAACAGACAAGATTCTGTGTAAGTTCCAGGAGAATTTGACAACATAAATATTTCTTCCCCCACATAATAATAAAACCTAATTTCTTTAAAACCATAGATCGAATCAGGGTGTAAAGAGCCATCAATAAATTGAACTAAAAATGCGGGAGTAGAGCTTTTGCAACCGAAACTTTTCTGTGCATATAATTGAAGTGTTTTGTTTTTTGTTATATATAACAATTTTATCAATATGGGGTTTGAGAAAATTGGAAAAAGAAAAATAACGGCTTACTCTCATTTCTTTGTTGCCGAAGATATTGTCAAATAACTTGCGAAAGGCTTGCCCCATTTCTCTCTCTCTCTCTCCCTGCCCTGTAAATGATTTCAAATTTATCGAAAAAAAGAGATCAGTTTAATTTTTCCAATTCAAAGTGGGTTTTCAAGGCAATTTTTTCCTGTGGAAATTTGACTGGACGAGGCAACTTCTAACGCGAATTTGCCTCTTTCTTTCACAGAAAGAAGAGAGAACGCGCTAGCCAAGGAGGAGAAGTACAAGCTCTATATCTATATATAATAAATAAATAAGCGAATGCCCGAAGACTGAGTTCAACGCCCCTACGAGGAGGATTAGGTAAGTAAGGCCCTGTCCCACTCGGGGTAAGTTAATTTCTCTCTGATAGGATTTTTTTTGCTGTCGGATGATTTCATGTAATTTTTTTTATTTTTCTCGATCAATTTTTTCTGCCATAAATATAAGTAATATTTATTTTTATTTTTTTGGGTGTTTCATTGATGTTGGACACGGGGCACAAAAATCGATTTGTGGGTGGGGAGATGTAGCTGCCTCAATCAATCCCTGGGACATAAACAACATTTTTGAAATAGTCGTTGCACCTCTTTTTCTGAGAAAAAAAATGACATTTTGTAGTTACTAAATTGGGCATTGAGCATGGGACCGATTGAACCACGAAGTAATGCCAAGGTTATATGTGAAATCGCTTCTAGAATGATGGGCGAGTGTAGCGAAGATGGGGAATACATTATCAACTCGAGGGATCTCATATCTCAAGATGGAGGTGTCATCATTCCCATAGACCATCCGATACAAGAGTATTAGAGTCGATGAAAGCTCTGGAATAACATCATTAGTATGAAGGATCTCACATCTCGAGATAGAGGAATTGTCATCACCAAGAGTGGTATCCAATATTGAATCATTTAGAGTAAGAGCATTAAAGTCAATGGAGCACCAATCAAGGGTCCAAGAGGAACTAACATCATCAATATGAAGGGTTTTACATCTCAAAATGGAGGCAATACCATCACTAAAAGGGGCATACTAGATGGAGCTCTCCAGAGTAAGGGCATAAAACTCGATGGAGAACCTTTCAAGTTCAAAGTATACGCAGCAATAATAGTAAGGGTGGTCAGGAATGGATTTGGCTCAACTAATCATTAACACAAGAAACAACTAAACATAGGTAATATCTAGTTGTTTCTTGTAAGACTCAGGGTCAAAGTTTGTTATGACATTTAAACAAATAATAACCTAATATTTTGGAAGAAATAAGCCTCTCGGAAAGAGATTATCTTTAGTGTATTCAAAATTACACTTATTAGATTTAATAATAATTTATATTTAAAATAAAATGTAATGTTTCTTCTTTAGTTTTGCTCGTCTTTAACATTAAAATTGGAAACTACAATTTATTTGATCTTTTATTTTTTTATTTTTATTGTTTTTCGCTTGATTAATTGATGGATATCGTTGCCTCCAGATGTCAAAGCAATTGGGGATCCAAAAGGAATTGAACAATCAACATTGGATGTCAAAGTTATTGGGGATCCCAAGGGTATCAAGCATGTGATCCATTATTTAACAAATATATTGGCTATCGTTAGGCCACTATGTTCACACTCTAATCTTATATTAGTCACTAATATAGGCCTTATTAGCAACAGTGAACTATTGTTTTTAATTTTTATTTAGTTTGCAAGGGAAATTGTGTATACAGAAATTTAGTTGTATTCCAATTTGCTATTGGTTAAAATATATTGATAAGATTATTTATTTTTTGGATAAAATCACTATTTCTTAAATCAAAAGATTTTTTAAAAAAAACCTAATGTCAAATTAAAAAATCCAATGTCACTGTGATTAACATAATATTTGTGACAAAATTTATAATAGAGTCTTCACAGTGTTCATTTGGCCTCTACACAATAAAGTTGCTATGACAGTGATGAAAGCCACATAATTATTCGCATTATGACAATGACAAAAAAGCGTATTGTAATTGTTTTCAGTAACCTCATGACCACATGAATATTGTGGTTAAATTAAATATATGATCCCTTTTGTGATCTGCAACCACTACATTATATATATGTATAATATGGCACAATCCTCTGGACCCTTTATGGTTTAGTGATTCTTTGTAGAAGCGTATATATTTATATATAAAAACAATATTTAAGTGGAAAATAATAATAAAATAAGACTATATATTAATATTATCTAAGAACAAATATTATTATTTATATATATAAAGAAAGTTTATTATTGATTAAAATACATAAGACTAATAAGAGTAATGTTTTAGATAAAATAAAAAAATAATGTATTTCTAATCTTAAATAATTATTCACTATCATTTATTTATTTTTATTTTTTTTGGATTTGTTATTGGTTAAAATATATTAATAGCTATATTTTTTATTATTATTATTGTTAATTTTTTTTTTCTTTTTTCTTTTTTAAGTTAGTAGTAAAATCACTATTTATTATATTATATAATTATAACTATAATTAATGATATAATGTTAAATAAAAAAGCTAATGTCAACTTCATTAATGTAATAATCATGATATAACTATAAAAGAGATAGTGGGGTGTTCACATGGGCCTTGCATAATAAAGTTAAAGTTATGGCGGTGACTAAAGCCATAGAGAGATTTATATATTAAACCAATTTTTATATGAAAAAGTGTATTGTGACTATTTTTGGTAACCTCGTGACCATGTGAGTATGGTGGATACGTTACACATGTTCCCTGTTGTAATTAGTAGCCATTACCCCCACACACACACATATACACACTTATTTATAATTTTTTTGATAAGTTATTAAGAGTTGGGGGTCCCTCGCCCTTGAGTTTTTAATGTAAGATTACAAAAAATATTAATTTATTGAAAACATCCATGATAAAACGTACCCAAAAAAGGGCAACACTCTTAAACAGTTCATGGATTGCAAAAAATAGGGGGCTTACCTTGATACAACATAGCTAATATGACTTGTTATCATAATGAACTAGTACTCGTGAAATAACCAAACAACTACCACTAAAACATGGAAATGCCCACATCAAGATATCTCAGCCATGTAGGCATCCACATCGATGAACTCAAATGTATGTGGGGAAAATCTCATCTCACTAACAACGACACTAGATGTCATATCAACAAGACCGTCAGTGGCCACCTCCTCACTACCAACACCGCTTCTTCTGTTACTTCCACCTTTGAAACTGCGCAATTCACATATCTTGCCATTAGTCTTAACTTTAGTGAGATCTTTGCCACTAGCCATCCCAAAATCCACTCCTATGTAAATACTAATATTTGGTCATAAATACTTGATAATGTCAGTTTTGGCCCATTTTTTCTTTATTTGACTTAAAAACTTAAATTGGTCCTATTTCACCACCTCACTCTATCCTAAGTACATATACAAACCCATCCCTTCTAAGTTTTTTTTTTACACCTACATAAATGTTTTTAATCACTAAAAACCTTCTAAGCATTTGTATGAGCATCTCATATTCTGAATTTCAAACCTTATCCTCCATGTACAGATTGACCCACACAAATCAAGGTTGATAATTGGTCCTCTCCTTATAGGTCGATCATGTCCCTCACCCTAGCAATGATTCTTTTTCAAAATTAAGCCCTCCCTTATAGGTTGGTTTGTATTTTTAAGATAGGTAGTGTATGGATTTCCCTTTTTATATTGTTATAAATGCACCTCTAAGCCACTTATTTTACTACTTGACAATTTCACTATTGAGACATACTTATATTATTACACACTAAGCTAAGCTTCCCTATTATTTCCAAATTTAATACAATTTATTTGGAACAACCTTTAACTAAGTCACGAGCTGATTTTATTCAAGTCAATCAAAGTGTTATCAAGTATTCAAGAAAACTAGATGCATACATATAACAAAAGGAACACTATTGCACTAAACATTATATGGGAGAACTACATGGGTTTGATTTGTCTCTTCAGAGTATGGGATACATAGGAAATGACTAATCATCATGAGGGTGATTAGGGTTAACTCAACCCATTACACTCTTCCCTTTATTTTTGTAGGTTTTCAACTATTACAAGCCATGTTAGAGTTTCAACTTTGAGTAAGTCATTTGCAAGTCATTTGTACACAGTCGATAGTCAAATTTCCATTCACAAAGATATTTTAAGTAGGTGCAGGCAATTGTGACATTAGATTCCTATTTTCTCTTTGAGTTCAAAATCAACTCACATAGGACAGTAGTGGCATTCGATCCTATCATTTTCTAGTTAATTATGTCATAAAATAGTGACAACTCTTATTTTAGTTTCACACATAGAATCAGTCTAAGTTGATCATCTTCAACCATATTTCAAATGCACACAATCAACCTACATGCATAAAATAACCAAGTCTTTTTTTCATAGTTAGTTTCTTTCATTCATCATTTTTTGTCCATTTTAATACTTTTACTTTCATTATGTTAGTTACAAGTCGTTTACAACATTTGATACCATTTCTATTCATTTTATCTTAGTTAAATTTAATGTACAAAATAAATCTAATATTTGATAAAACACCCTACAACACAACCCAAAGAATAGCCATCACAAGACCTACTACCACACTTTTCCTTTTGTGCCCTACTTGCCACACTAATACTAGGACCCCCAGAGTTGTCCATGTCATGAGATTTGTTGTAGTCACTAATGTGCATCTATTAGGACCCTTCGTCCTAACCATCCTTTTGTAATTTACTTCCTTATATATATATATATATATATATATATATATATATATATATATATATATATATATATATATATATATATATATATATATATATATATATATATATATATATATATATATATATATATATATTGATGTCCCTCAAGCCCATGAGATAAATAGTGATAATCCGACATTCATTACGAGTGGTAGTCATCTAGTGATAAATTATTATAATTAGGAGTCTAGACTAGTATGAAGACACCCATAAATTGTATTGAATTAAGCTTGCTCAAAGAAGGTTTCCCCCTCGAAGAGGCCAATGATTCTTGCAATGTAATTATGCTTCTTTTGAATCAATGTATTATTGATATTGCTAATTTATTTCATATATATGTAATTTATTCCTAACTTATTTTGGAAGGATCATATCATCTAGTATCAGAGCTCTTTCTAGGGCCTTTTTTTGTAGCAACAACTTCAAGAGTTAGGGTTATTTACTATTGTTCATCGTATGTTCTCACCTTGCCTTAATGGGATCCTGGTGATCAAAAAGTGGTAATAGAGTGGTGGCACTAATATTTCACCATTGTTGTGTGATCTGAATTGTTGGTTGATACAAAACACTCACTATTTATCAATTTTGAATACACAACAATTTTCTCAATTTCTATCCTTTTATGTGAAACTAGCTTATTTGATTAAAATCAAGTTCAATGCTGATTAAAAACATCAATTAAATGAATATAAAATAGAGAAAACACAAACTAAATTGATAATGGAGTTCACCCTTTTGGGGGTTACACCTCTGGGTCTAAAAATCACTCAAACTAATCTATTAAATGGTGTAAAATACACTTTGCATATACCATTTACACCAAAATATGACTTTGGCCTGTAAAAATAACTTTTGCTCTACCTTTAGGAAGTCTTTGCAACAATCTCATATATGGGAGTTGTTTTTCATGAATAAAAGGACACTTGTTTACTTGTTTTACTTCAAAGGCTCAAAAACAAGTTTTCTTCTCTCTGTGTATATGTTTTTCAAATGCAACAATTAGCCTTTTATATTACTCCTAAGGCCTTGTGTCATGGGTTAAAGTCTTATCTATTTACCCAATACGCTGGAATTCCTTCTATTGCCTTGATTTTATATTTGAATAAATCTTCCACTTCTTTTGGGTGGGATTTAATCCCATATTAAGAGGGTTTTTTAATAATAATGTTTTAATAAAAGTTTCGACACCATATGAATTGGTATTAAGACCAATATTTGCTTGAAACTCATAGCATAGCTTGGGGACTTATTTTTGGATGTTTCATGTGTCAAAATATTATTTGTACATGTGTTAATCCCTAATTGGGCCATTGGTACGTGTCTAGTCACCATGATAACATCATCACTATACCCTATTTGTTATAATATATCATAACTTTCACATACAAAGTTTATTTGACCCTGTTCAAAATGTGTTAGATTTATCTCAGTGAGCTCTTCAATGTTGAGATGTTTCCAATAGGTTTGCATACCATTTGATTATATCGGTGTGGATATCCCCACTAAAAAGCTTTTGGACCACCAAAATTTTGGTTTTATTATGAAAACAAGTGAGGGTATAGTTACCTCAATTTTTTGGTTTCCATCCACCTTACCTTATTTGGATTTGTTCCTTTTAGGTCAACTCATAGTGATTCAACATATCTCTTTGAAATGTCCTTATCTTCCTATCAAGAATCATGTATTCCTCCAACTCATCAAGATATTCATGAGCAAAATCATCTATAGAGGGTACTTGAATATTCTCACATTGATCGGTGATCATAGGTGGCTCATACAATTTCAAGTTTTTAACATTTACAATTGAATACATCTACATATAAGGTGGTAATTCTAAACAGAAAGTGTTATTACCAATCTTCTCCAAAAATTTAATTGGGTCACACCTGATTGGTTTGAGCTTTTTACCTTCTCCTTTGAGACGTTCTTTTCTTGTATGAAGCTAAATTATATCACTAACTTGGAAGTGGTGATCAACTCAATATTTGTCATGCCTAGTGCTGGCTATTCCACCCACCTTGGTACCTAAAACATCTACACACTTGGAGAGGGGAATTTTTCTCCAAAATCAGTGAGTACTCTTCCTTACAAGCATCTCATGAGGGTAGGTGTGTTCAAAATCAGGTATGCATGAGTTTCTTGTATTGTTGTTACCTTGAAGAGGTCTTACAGTCATTGTTATGAGTTAAGTCTTTAGGGGACTCCTTAATGCATAATATGTGTCTTAAAGCTTTGTCCAAGTCATGATTCACCTTGTTAGATCTCATCCCATGCTTAAAATCAACCCGATTGAAGGCAATACAATTCTTTGTTAAAAGGTCTAATTGTGTCAAAAGCAAAATTGTCCTAAAAGGTGATATCCAATGGTAAAATAGGTAAAAAGGTTCCTATAAGGCATATCTTAAGTCATGAATACACTCCAAAGGTCTCAAAGTGCTTTTGAAGATGTAAAGGGTTGAGATGCTACATTTGAACCCATTTAAGTCACTTTTAGAAAGTGAGACCTTTTCTAATGTCTTATATAGCCATATAAAGCTAAAATACCCCTCCATAACCTCCATCAATCTATAAAAAAGGGGTCAAAATGTATTAAATTTTTTATTTTCCCTCTTCTCCTTGCATTTGGTGGCTTTTTTTCCTCTTCCAACACGAGAAAGTGCATTGTCCAGCCCAAAGTCATACCATTCTCAACATGATCATGGAATTTTCATGGTTTCTTAAAAAAATTTCAGGGTCATTCAATGCTAAGGAGGTACATTCATAGATGAATTTTTTTATTCCAAGGAAATAGTAGAAAAATCAAGCTTTCATGGAGGTGATAGTCCAAAAAGTTACAGGTTTTAGCCTAAAAGGACTAAATCACAAAGGTTTCATGAATGATCTTACATGAAGTGAAGTTCAATAGCCTTATTCAGACACTTACCAGATGTATTAGGCCTCCTTGATGTGTTTTATGAGTAGGAAGAGCTAATAGAGCTTCTAAACATAGAAGTTATTCATGAAAAATAGAAGTTATGAAGTTTTCTTGAAGGTTCCATAGCTATATGGCAGTTTCCCAGAGTAGAGTAGGGTCATAAAAGGTCACTCACATCATGTTCATACCCTTTTAGGTCTTTGGGGAGAATATCCATGCATAGATTCCCCAAAAGAGGCCAAAACCAAGCTAAGAACTCCTTTGCATACTTGTATTAGCTATTTTCTAGGACATGCTAAAACTATTGAGGAGATGCATGGGCCTGTACGACCATATGAGAGGGAGGATGAGGTCTTTAATAATCAATTCCAAGTGGAGGAAAAAATAATCAGACAAGGCTATGAACTATTGTTAACAAATCAAAAGTTGTCTGCAAATAACTCAGTGAAGACATGATTTGATGTTTGATCTTATTCCCCCTGATGTATGGTAAAGGATGGCTCTTATAGAAGGTTGAGAAGTCTATTTAGAATTATTCAAAGGCATCAAACTAGATGTTAGGCTTTAAGTCACATCAAATAGTCCAAGAGGCCACAAACTGCCTCTAAAACCCCTTAAACCCTAAGAGCATATGGATCCATCTTTTGTTGTTTCAAGCTTTTTATAATGGAGTGCATGAGAAATAGAGGTTTAGATATGGTGTCTAGACTCTCCAAGCACCCTCCAAGGAATTTGTAAACCTTGAGAGTCGTTCTCTAGGGTTTTAGCTAATTTCAAGACAAAGGGGTAGAAGTGAAGGTTTGAGAAAGGAACCACATTTTCATTGCATTTCAAATGGTCTTCTCATGAAGGAAGGGGCTTCAATCCAATTCAATGATCCCAACATCAAACATCCAAGGCTATTACAAGCATGGTGCAGGCTCATAGGTTCTTAAATTCCATGGTTTTAAGGGTGATTTAGACATAAAATACCCACAGGTCCGCAAGTCAACAATGGAGGTTTGTAATGTGTTGTCAATGGTCCTCATTTGGATGAAATTCCTTAAAGATGATAAACAACACCTACTCTTACACTCAAGACCTTCCAAATATGATTGTAAGCCTATATGATCTCATTTTATAGGGTTTTAGGGAGTCCCCAGTCTTGAATGTGTTTACACATGTCCACATATTAGAAATAGGGATTATTAATGATTTTGAGGTGTCTCTCTTAGAAAAGAGATCTCAAGTAGGCCCATCAAACTTCATATTACATCCAAGATCATCTTGATATGGATGTAGACCCATTGACAAATATCAATAGTTTTTAGTAAATGATATAATTCATCATTGAGGATACTTCTACGGGCCTAAAATAAAATTCAAGGTTTACAATAGGCTTGAAGATGTCTTGCACTAGAGTGAGTGTTTAAACTAGTCAAAGAAACTATGGAGCAGTCTCATGAGGAGAATCCTTAAAGCTTCATTAGTTTTTCAAATAATGTAGTAGGACACATAATTTTTAGGCACTATGATGAGGTTTCTAAGGAATTTTGGTATCTTTCTCAAAGATAGGGTCGCGAACATAATGCATAACCCTAATATCATCTATGCAAGGTGTTTCAAGCTTAAAACTTCCACGTGCTAGTGGTCACCATACATGAGGAGGTTTTAAGCCTAAGAAGAGGATAAGCAGGTTACCACATTTAGGGGTGAGGCTCAATGCATGTTAAGTTGTTATCCCTGAGTGGAGGGTCCTCATATAATCCAATAAACCCCTTCCTACATCCAAGATCACCAAAACACGGGTGTATGTTCACAAAATCATAATTTTTAATGTTTGGAAGAAGGTTAATAAGTTTGAAGCTTGGTTAGAAGAGCTCTGCAGGTTGAATACAGGAGTAAGGTCTTCAATAAGGAAACGTAGTTCAAAAAATGCATCCAAACATCAAAAGTTGCAACCCCCATACAAGGAAAGATGACAAGTTTCTTCAAGACTAGAATGGAAGGAAATGAAAGAAAACCACAGGCTTCAAAGAGGAGTTCTAATATAATGCAATATGTTTAGGAAGCCAAGTTTCCATGAACATGTCTACAAGTAAGTTCATAGGGTTTTATGCCCCAAGGTCTCCTTTTAAGTAGATTAGTAATATCTCCAAGTTTCCCCTGACATGTCCTCTAAGTAGGGGCTTGTAAGAAGTAAGAGAGGATTCATGGATCATTAAGACCCAACCTATGGTATGATGATGGAAGAAACAAACTTATATCAATACATATTACTAGAAGATTGAGGTCATTTGTAGGCCTGTGAAGAAGAGGAAGATATCAAGGTAGAGTTCAAAGAATTGCATTACCCCTCGAGGTCTCAAGAACCTCTTCTTAGCCTAGAACATGGTTTATAAGGTTGTGAAAGGTATAAGTATGCTCTAGTACCTCATGATTAAGTTTCACCCAAATCTTATGACCCTCTAAATAAAGTTGTAGGTATAGGTTTTGGTAAATTGGTGCCATAAGAGTCAAGATGGAGCCTTAACCCATCAATGGAGATTGCCTAGGTGGAAAAATGATCACAAATGTGGGCCAAGCATGTTTAAGGCCACTAATCATCATCAAAAACTACATAATAGTGCATAACAAATGATATATCCAAAGAAGGTTGCTCTTGGGCCTATGTTTGGCTGTGTCCTCTATCTAGGGTTCCAAGAGCCAAGAAAACCCTATATATTATATTATACTCCATGAAATTTGATGAAACTTCAGAGGGAGCTAGTAAACATCATTTTCCATGTATGAGAGGTGGTTTCAAGGTGCTAGGGTGTTGGGGTTTTTCCCTCTAGTTTAACATGACTTATCTTAGTCGTGTGCCTAAAGAGAATAAGAATTCCAATGAAATAGCATGTTGGCATATCATGTGATAAATGATCTCATGTGCTCACTCGAAACACATAGTGTAAGATCAATTCTCATCAGTTTTGTCATGTGATGGTGTATACATTAAGCTTGTTATAATAAGGTGTTTAAACAAGCACTTAGTTATAACCAAAGACATCATAGTAAATTTAATTATAAAAATTTGGTCATTTCATACTTAAGCTATTTATCACAAGAAAAGAGACAGGCACAAATTGAGAAAAAGAGTAGTAGTGCCATTGGTTTCATAATAAGTTTACAAGAAGTATTTCAGTAGCACAAGTATTCCATCTTATTACATATCAATTATCACCTACACAGGTCACAATGCACATAATTATCATGACTAAGATTAAGATTATAATTTTAAGATCATAATTATCCATCCCTTTCTAAGTAAAACTAGGGGGTATTTATACAGGGTTTTACCCTGATCATTCAATTACAACATTAATATGTAAGTGATGACTTGCCAATGACTATTAATAAAAATGAGTTAAGGAAATACATTACAATGAATTCCTATTGATTCGAGCTTAAGTACCCTTATATACCTACTCTATACTGGATATTTGATGTCGTTCTCCTATCTTTAGACAAGTCAATGCTAGATCTGCATTCGACTATTCCCCTCTGATGCTCTCATGAACTACTACCTAACCATCTTCACTTCCTATACCCTTGTCTAAGTCATTTGCTATTGTGTGATTCTTGCATCCTCAATTCCTTCCTATTTTTTATATCGTTGTTCCTCACAACTTGCTTCTTCTATGCCAAAGCCTTCTGCATCGTGTCCTTGTGCCTTGGCTTACTTCCATGCCCATATCTTCCAAAAGTACTTAGGATAAATTAATACAAAAGTTAGGATCCAACATCACCCTATACCAAGTCAATAGTTTGTCTTAGATTATGCAACATCCTCGAGTCCCTCAAATATAAAAAATTTAGGTCTAGTTTGCTCAACTTGGTGCTTAACTTTCTCCTAGTGATATAGGGCAATCTATAGCTTGGAGGTAATTTATTCAACCTCACCCTTTAATCATTTTGTCTCCTGGGTCTATTCTATAAAGTCACACACTTGAATTGTCAAAATCTCAAGTGAAACAGTGGTATCCTTGTGGACATCCTCAAACGACCCAACTTATGTCAAAACTTGTCCTTAGAGTGCCACAAAACTAATATTGAGCTCTTAGTGGTGAGTGCTAATATTATTTCCTAGTGCCTCCACATCCTAGAATGTTTTGGCATGGTGCACTTTATCATTTATTTTTAACACATTCTTGGCCAATTGCTAACACTAGTGTTCTTTTGACTGAAGTCCACCTTTTAAAACTTTAGTAGGTCGCACCAACTAGAAAAAAACCCCATCAGCTATGGGAACTGTTGCAGCCACTTGGGATAAAAAGCTCTTACATACTTCAATAGATTTCACAAATTGATATGTAGCCCAAGTTTGCTCACACTAGGGATTCACCTAGTCTTTACATATTTGTAACAAAAGTGTCACCAGAGTCTCTAGCTTATCAATAGCTTCACATGTAAACAAGAGCCCATCTGTATGTTAGGTTGTGGAGCTAAAAGCTTCACCAGGATGCGAACAGGAGGAGTTGTTGAAGTGTCATAGACACTGGCATCGGTCAGGCCAACCGACGTTGATCAGGAGTGGACAGGAAGCTATCGACATCGGTCATGGATCAACCGACGTCGGTCATCTCCAGGCAGACATGGACTGACATTAGTCGCCTGTGCAGTTCCAAAACTGCGAGTTGACGAACAGTTTGTTAACGAACCAGTTGTTTGCATGTTAAGAGGCTAATTATAGTCTTGAGTTGCATGTCTAATTATTGTAATTAGGGTCTAATTATTATATGCATGAGATCTATATAATAGACTCATGGGTTGTATTGTAAAATTGTACTAGAGTGAGAGAGCAAAGATTAGCTCCTTCAGAAGAGAGAGAGAGCAAGAGTGATAGATAGCCAAGAGGGCTTGTAGAAGAGAGCAGGGATTAGCTTCTCCTAGTTCCAAAGGGGTGCTGAGTGTGTATGATCAGGGAGAGTTGCAGGTTGTGCAAGTTCTGGTAGAAGATCCACCGGGGTACTGGTTGAAGAATCATAAGGACTTGGTGAGGCAAGGACAAGGGTTCTTCAGGTTGTAGAGACATCTACATGGTAAGTAAGGTCTGGTGATTTGTAGGTTGTTGCAAGAGCAGGGAGATCTACTTGGAGTATGGTTGTGTACTTGGTGTACTGGCAGTGTTGTTACTGACTGGTGGAGGTGAACAACAACTCTATGTTTGAGTTGATTGTTGTGATCGTAATTGAGAGAGTGAAGTGTTGAAGGAGAATTATTGGTAAACCCTATAAGTGTGGGAGCTCTAGAGGTGTGGGAAGAAGAAGTGTGGCATCTTCTTTATTGTATTTTCTTCTGATTGAGTATTAATACAATTGGGTATTGTCTCTCATATTCTGTGTTGTTTCATATTTCTAGTTACTTATCATTCTAGTTAAATTTCGTGTTTAGTTGATAATACAAAGGTAATCAAGTGTGCCCTTAGTGGGCAGTAGTTCCTGGCAAAGTGGTATCAGAGCATGTTTGTTGTTCTAGATTACCTGACACTGTAAGTGTTGGATCATATTTTAGAATGGACTTTTAGAGTTTTAGAGTCTTCATTCGAGACATCGTTGCTACTTCTTATTGATGATTGAGCTCTTCTAATTCATATTTAAGTCTTAATCTCTTAGCACATTCATGTCGATAGAGGGTAATGCTTATTGGTGCTTTCACTGTAGCTAACCAACATCATAGCTATGCAGAGCATTTTGCCTAGTGATCATAAGATCCAAATTAATGAGTGTCATGCCTACTTGGGATGGTGAACACTATCGAGGATCCACCCAAAATGCCTCAAAAAGATCCACCCCCTTTGGTATCAAACCTGTATTAGTTGATAGAATTTCTAAGTGATATTCCTCATTAAAAATATCCATAGAAAAAGAGAGTTTGTGTCAAGTCTGATTAAAAGAGTCTTCCTCAAGAAAACACACCCACATATATAATTCTTCTTCAGGAACATTTTGTTGGAGATAGTCACAAACGGGGAGGTTATTGCCCTTATTTCCTTGTTGCTACTTAGATTCCTTAGTAGGACCCTTTCCCTTATTAGGATCATGCTTAAGTATCTCAACATCCAAATCCACTTGTTGTTGGCACTCAAACCAACATCCTGGTCACTTGCACCTAGATTTGTGCCTTTATCTACCCCTCTTCACCAGTGAGAATATCAATGTCCATTTGTGTATCATCAGGGGCAAGTTCTTCTTATTTATCTGAGGTTTCCTCCTTCATCTTAAGGGTGGCTTCTTTAGGTTCTTTCTCAGTTTATACCTTAAGATTTGTCACCTTTTATTCAAACACCCCAACACTTGGTGTATAATTCTCTTGTCCTAAAGGAATAGCGGTATGTTGGGTGGTATCAAGGCCCTCATTTTCCTATCTTACATGCATCCCTTGGTCTTTTGGAGGTGATGATGCCATCCTTTACCATTTATATTTCTCCTATGGCACACTCCCAGTGGCATCAGGCCCTTGCCTCTTCTCTTGTCTTCATTACCTTCTTTACACTATTGTTTCTAATAGGAGGGGAAGGGTTTCTCTAAAAGGCCTCTTGACTTCCTACATCCTTCTTAGGCTTGATAATGTGATGCAATACATGAATGTGATCCCCTATGAGAATTTGGTGTGTGTTAATATCAGTATTATCTGATTCATTCTTCTCTTTATATGCCTTCTTCCTTGGGTAGACATATAATTGTCGAAGAGTACGAGTTTCATCATCAATTTTATTAGTGTCAATGTGCACCTTGCACACATCAAGAATATGATTCACATAATTCTTGAAATACTTGGCAATGAGAGCATATGGTAACTTTAACCACCTTAAAAAGTTATCTGTGGGCTCCATCCAAATGTGCATGAGTGAATAATGTTTCATAATAGAAAATTGGGCTTGAGCTCCCATCTATGTGGGTAACTCTTTGGAGATGCACCATTAAATTCCAAATTCTTGTTTCATCCCTTTAAACCATCCTTTCATTTTTAGCTTATGGGAAGGGGAGATGGTGCTCAGACTTTTGAACTGTTGGAACCATTCCATAGGGGACTTTTTTTTTGGTGGGTAAAACCACTTTAGCTCTTTGTTGGCATATTTTGGGACACCAATCTCATCAAAAACTAGTAAAAGAAGAATCACGCCCTAAGGAAATTTATTATTTGATAGGCGGTGCCTTCTCAGCATCTTCCATAATCCTTTCAACAAAGTATTGGGTGTAATTATACTTTTGCCCATGGGCTATCTGACTTTCCATATAAAGGTGTGCCATGTTGTTAAGAATATAGAACATAGAGAAATATTAATGAATTAAAGATAAAAATAAAATGCAAAAAACACAACATAAGAGAGACACAAATTTAACATGGTTCACCTAATATGGGCTACGTCCACATAAAAATAACCAATCCTTATTATTCAGTCCAAAAAATAAAGGGAAAAACCTGCAATACAACCACTGCAATATCCTCTTCACTCACATACAATCTGTCACCATAATTATGATGCTCCCATATCAAAGGAGGGTTACATATTAGGTCAAAAAAGCACAAACATAATTTCTACTGTTAGATCTACAACCTAATAGTGAATGGTCCATATTTACTATGAAGTTATAATATTTTATAGTGCATTTTTAACAAAAAAATCTTCGAGGGCATTACCCCCGAACCCCTACCAAGGGGGAGGGGGGGAAGTAACCATAGTGGGGGCATTTTTCCCCCCCACACTCCCAGCTCCATCATCCAACACATGTCAACCTCTTTCCATTTATCCCCGCCCCCAAGATTGGTCATTTCCAAGTGCACAGCTACCCAGATGGTGAGACCTTGGAGGTTAGAAATGTACATGGCCTAGCCTTCTTTTTATACTTCCGCATTACTATCTCCTTCTTAACTACCTCATGGTCCTTCAAATACACATTAAGGTCTATGCTAGAATATTGTAACCCTGTTACCTTGTTAATTCATTGGGTAGTGATTTGTATCCTATGCCCTGCAAAATATAAATAGTCCTCATGGACATGCGAGACTAGATATCTTACCACCTTTGTGGGCTTCCCAAAATAAGGTAGGTAAAAAATTCAGAACACTCTAGTATCATTCAGTAGATTGAAGACTATGAGGTCATAACCAACCTTGTTCTTGGTGTTTTAACATTCAACCTATAGTCATGATGCAAGTCTTCCTTGTTTTTGGGTTGATAGTGATTGTAGTCGAGCATTTGGTAAGAATAAACCTCAGACTCCCAATTTACATCATGTAGAATTGACTCAGGATATTGCATTTATTTAATTAAAATAGAGGGTGGAGGTGGTGTTGTAGACTTCTTTTTCACCTCATGCACCATCACTAGTTCCTTCTTGATATATGTTTATCACTCATTATGCCAAGTTTTCTACTTGCAAATTGGACTCACTATGGATTTCCTCCTGGATCAAAATAGGATGTCCTCTTATGCCCTTGTACTCTTCCTCTTTATGAATTATTGGTTACAGCTCATTTCTCTAGGCCTTCTGCTTTGGCCACATCACCCTCCAAGGAGCTTGAAGGTTGAGGCATGACCATCTAACTCTTCCAAATGAATACTTATTTCTTATCTTGAACTTCTTCAACCTTCTTTTTATCAATCTAAATCACACCCCTAAGAAGGTTGGTCAAGCCTTCTTATTTAGATGATAGCATGGAGACACCTCTAAGCTATGGGTGGCCTAATCAACAAGGTGAATCTCTAGATATGGGCTAGCTCCCTTGATGCTTCACACAAAACTACTCACTAACTTACCTAATTACATGGAAAAGAGAGAAAAAAATACTTTAGAACCTAGATGGGGTGATGCATCAATAGTATGATTCCTCTACTTGATTAAGCATCCACTATTTGAGGTAAAGAAAGCTATACTTCTTACACAACCTACAACCTTGATATGATTCTTGCATAAGTATTTCATTTACGAGGTTCAAGAATTCATCACAACACCTAGGAGGGAAGAAATTAATCTTGTAGAGATGCAATTGATGTATTTCCACTTCCAAATCCTGCATACATTGAGGAAAGAACACTAACAAAGACCTTCAACAACTACCTTCTCTGCATAATGATAAACAACTATGGATAACAAGGTAGGAAAGATGAACCATTCACTAGACAAGATCAACAAAATTGCAATAATTCACACATCAAACAACATATAGTTAGACAAAATCAATTTTATTTATTTCTTTACTAGGTATTCAAGTACAAAAATGGCTAAGGTTTTACCATAACCAATAGAGGTCCCTTTTATAATCAACTTTTAATGCATATATCGAAGAAAATGGGTGTATAGATGACAATGATGGATACCATACAATCATATAATCAATTAAAACTCCTGAAAATGGACAATAATTAGCTCAAGTAACTTTCCTACACAAGTGTCACACTTGTTTTGATGAGATTCTTTGAGAAGTGGCATAGGAATTCTTCATTGCCTTGGATGACTCATCACTCTCACTCATGAAACTAAACTCCTTATTTGATTGAGGGGCTAAAATTTGAATAATTTCCTATAACACATTTATATATCTTATTGACACCTCATGATATGAAATGAAACTCCTCAAATTGATGCAATAGATCTAACATCTCATATGCTCACTTTGTCATCTTACCAAGCTTGCCGAATGCATAGTAAAAACCTACAACTTGGTGAATTTTAATGATTTAGGAAGAGAAGAGACAAAATGAGGATTTTAACATAATTTTCATGTTGACACAAACCTCCATGCAAGTTTTTAGCTCTCTACTCCACCTAAAACTCCCAAAAGTGCCCAGTTTGGTCTTTCAAGGCCTTAAGAATCCCTAAATTGGTTTAGGGGGTCAAAATTGATTTTTAAGGCTCACCTATACATATTATTAGATTCATTTGATATTTTTCAATGGGTCAGACCTTTGGGAGTTGTAAAAACTCAAAAATACCTCATCAAACTTTCAAACAAAAATTCTTTCAAAAGTCATTATTTGCTGCCCTATAGGTGTTTTAAAGTGACTTGGGCTCATTTTGTATCTTTATGAGGTGGATGATCATTGATTAAATTATGAAAAATATGTATACACCATATCATAATATTGGGTGGCATTCAAAATTTCTAAAACACTCAACTCATACTTCATCCACAAGCAAACTCTCAAGAAAACCTTGATTTTCTTCATAGTACATACTTGTGTTTTAGATTTTTATCTTTTATAATGAAATTTAAAGACCTAAAACCACTTTAAAAAGTTTTATAATGTTTCTCCCAACCTTTAATCAAAATTTCATGAGTTTTGGAGCTCTAAAACTCAAGCTATGGCCTTTTTAGTGTTGCCTCACCTTGTATTTTCTCATTTTTGCATGACTATAGGTCTGTGTTTTGGCATTTTATTAAGATATATGAAGTTAAAATACACAATTATTTTTGTATTGGTACCTATATTAACCATTTCAACCATTGTATGCATTCAATCAAAAAACATAAAACTCCTAAAAATGCATTTTTTAATTGTAGCACTTACATTATTAAAACCCTACAACATGTACCTGCACATTTCACCATTAATTGCATTGAAAATTTGATTTAAGGTGTAGGAGGGTACTTTATGTCCCTTAATATCTCACATAAATTTCCATTTTCATCAATGGATTTATAAATGCACTCAAACAAGAGAAAACTGTGAGGTTGGGGTTTTGGAGGCGTTTAAGGAGCTGCAAACACCCTTAATGATTGTTCATAAAGGAGAGGTCTTAAATATCTGAACCAATGACATAATTTGTAAGTCCATTAGTTTCCAATAATTATACTAATATATCTTGTTCTAAATCTCTCTCTCCACCACATACTGAATGTTAAAATTGACCCTCACAAGCTTGTTAAGGGCTCAATGAAGGAGTTGAGAGGTTTTTTGTCTTTCTTGGACCTACAACTTCTTATTAATCATGTTTTGAGCTTTGGGAAGGTGTAAAAATCATTTTAGAGGCTTATAAGATTATATTCAACTTGAAAACCCTTGAAATGATACCTCTATAGACCCTCTTTCTTTAAGAAACTTGCATATTCTACCAAAAAACCTTGTTGTAGCTATTGAACTAGGTTTTAATAGAGTCTCTCTTGGCTTGTACAATGCAGGTGTAACATACCAAGATCATATTCATCTTATTTTCTCTACCCATTCTTCATTATTCTTAGTTTGAATGTTATAAATGATGTTTAAGGCAATTTTAAATGCACTCCAATATTGGAAAAGGAGTTTTATAACATCTTAGACATATGTACGGACAAGGTACATGTAATATGTTATTCAACAAGTGATAAATGACATTAAATACCCCTTTCACCCTAATACATTATATTATTCCCTCACATTTGATATTCTTTTAAAGAGTTGTATTACAATATTGCAATAAGCAATATAAGACAAAACAAAGGAAACCTTAAACTCTCCAAAATAAGCTATAGATCACATTGACCTCAAATAAAAGATCCAACCTTGTTTTTCATCATGATAGCTCATTAACAGCCTCCTACAATTTAAAAGACTCATGACATGGCATTAGGCTTCTTATATTTGGCTTAAAACTTGACTCACATAAGAAACCTTACATAATGTTAAACATGTCATTTGAAGGGGGTTTGACTCAAAAGGACCACTTACAATGACTCAACATTAGTTTGAACATGGTAGGGTGCAATGGTGGAAAAATTTGCCAACATAAACCCTAACCAATAAATTGATTAAAAAAATAACAAAAGAAGGAGAAAGGGGAAAGAAAAGCTTGCAATAATGATGACAAATTCAATTTCACGATCACATGAACTCTATAAACCAACCCTTGATCTAATCATCATATGCATAATCAAATGCAAGGCCAATGCAAGCTTCTAAAAAGAGTAAATAAGGAGATAACAACCACAATCACCGTATACATGCATAAATTGAAAACAAATAATCCCAAGTCTTCTATTAATCAATATACATCATTTTGATAATCAAACTGGAGTCTCTTAGAATTGATCCCTCAAAATTTCACAAACATAATGACAAGGGAGGAGAGTGAGAGAGAAGTTACACTACTAAAGCTATAAATTACATGGAAATAAAAGAGTGATTGACTGAATTCTCTTTATGGGAGATAAAAGTCAATCCTTTGACAATGAAATTAAGTAATATATAAAAAATAGGGCTTTCTAAGGGGAGTATTTTCCCTCTAAAATGCTCCAACTACCTCCATTAATACTCTAATTACCATATTTATTCTCATTCACCTCCAAATTTGACACTTTTACTATTCACGAGCTATAAAAAGAATAAAAACAAGTCAAAATATTGTAATTAAAAGATTGAACAATAAAATGGCACACAAAAACCTAAATAGGTTTTCAATTAGCCACAATCTGGCAAAATTAAAACCACTATTATGTCTTATATGGATTCATATTTTTGATAAATCAAACGGTTTTGAAAACTGACAAGTGGGTCAAAATTTATCATGAAAAAACTATCTTGGGCTCCAAAACTCGCCCAATAAACCTAATCAAGTTTTTCTAGGCAATAGGTCTTTTTAAATTTTCACTTTTGAAAAAAATAAGCTCCCAATTCAAATTATGGTTTAAAATCCCAAATAGAACTGATGAGCACTTTAAATGCATTAGTGACCTAATCAGAGGTTTATTCTATGAATAGAACTAGAATTTTAGTGAGGTAATTAATTGGGGGGTCTAAGACCTAATTAGGGTCTGAACCCCTGATTTCCATAGTAGGTTTTTGATTAGCCTACCTCACATTCTAATCAACTTTAAAATCCTAATCAACGTAGTCAGGGAATTGGTGAAGGGGTTCCCATTGTAATTGGGGACAAAGCCCCATATCAAGAAGGACTTAGGGGGGGATAAGTCCTAATGGCTTAGTCAAGGCTTGCACCCTGGTTAACACTACATTTGGTTTCAAAGGTACTATCATGACCTAGTCAAAGTTTAAAACCCCAACTACTATTGTAATTTTGATGGGACCACCACCTAGACCTAATTAGGGATAAATCCCTAATTAAAACTACAACATGCCCCCAAACACCCTCATGACCTGACTAAAGCTATAATGTTGAATACAACTAGACTCGATGTCCCTACCAACGCACTGACCTGATCAACAAAAAACACCTAAATAGTAAATAAAATTGCTCACTCAATGCCCTAGACCTAATTAGGGAAAAATCCCTAGTTAAGTCTATGGAACTCAAATTAGAGCTAATATACCTACTCAAGATATTCACTTCAGATAGAAAATAACATACAAACAACCATCCCCTACACCTAATCTCACTCCAAACTATGATCATCAAAGGCTTTCACGAATTACTCTCCCAAGACCTAATCAAGCTTTAGAAGCCTAGTTTGGTTTGGGGACTTAAAAAATTTCAAACATAGGCAAGTTGACTACCAAAAGGCCTGATTAGAACTAGCTTATGCTAGAAAACATTATATATACCTAATCAAGGTTTAGAGGCTTGATTAGTTATACTGAGTTAGGAATTTTTTCTCACCTGCAACCAAGACCTAATTGGGTATTAGGAAAATAAATTCTTGAGACTAAGAAAGATTTTAAATGAGGCACGAGTTAGTTAAGGAGGTGTCTAGAGACCAAATGCAAAACATGAAAATGACTCGCACGAGATTGATCTCTAAGTTGAGATAGGTTTTGGGTGTCGAAAGGGCATGGAAATCAAAGTGACTCCCCAAAGTGGCCATAGGGAGTAAGAGAGCTAAAGAATGAGATTTCCAAGTGAGTATGGGGTATCAAGACTCTATTTCAGGGCCAAGTGTTATTTATGGAACTCTATCGTTCGGACTTGGTTATCATAATGGGGTAGGATTTGGGAGCCATAACGACATATAAACTGAGATTACGTCTTGGAGCAGGCTAAGATAGTAAGGAAAGCTAGATTTCAAATGAAAATTGGGAGGTCAAAACTCCACTTTCACACTGATGCCTTATATAAAGTTTTCTCGTACATACGTGATCTTTTAAATGGTGATGGTTATGGGGTCCAGTTTGGCATCCAAACTAAGAAGGACCACCAAGGCAACTTGAGAGTGTTGAGACTAATGATCCTGAACATAGTGTTAGGATTGTGGAGCTAAAAGCTTCACTGATGCAGACATGGAGGAGGTTGCAGAATGAGTTGCTAAGTGTCAGAAGTGTTTGGCGTTGGTCTGGCCAACCGGCGTCGGCAGGGTAAGACAGGAAGGCAACCGACGTCGGTCATATATCGGCCGGCGTCGGCGACCCCAGGCAGACAGGGACCGACGTTGGTCGCCTGTGTAGTTCGACTGCGAGCTATCTACGGACAGTTAGCTAACGAACCAAGTGTTTGCATGAAGAGATCTATTTTTAGACTGAGAGCTGCGGATCTAATTATTGTAATTAGATGTCTAATCATTGTTTGGATGAGATCTATATAATAGACTCATGGTTGTATTGGAAATGCGTGCTAGGGAGTAAGAGA
Source organism: Torreya grandis (assembly GCA_037957365.1). NCBI lineage: Eukaryota > Viridiplantae > Streptophyta > Pinopsida > Cupressales > Taxaceae > Torreya > Torreya grandis. Next base: position 1,682,272 of record JARHVA010002419.1, read on the forward strand.
GCATAATTATAAGCTCCTTCTGTGTGTGAGGTAGAGCAATGGTGCGTTCCTCCTAGTGCCACAGTACCAGGTGTGTTGGTGCTGGATTGGAGAGCCAGCTGGGTTCTTCAGGAGTGTAGGATCTTGGTCACAGTTGCATGGCCTATATAGGAGATCTACATGGTAAGTAAGATCGTTGATCTGCAGGTGTATGTGTATGCAAGGTCGAGGTTCACAGGTGAATAGAACCATTGTTTGATTTGCAGGTGTGCAAGGTCATACAGACAGCAACACAACAGGGAGCAGTATCAGGCAGGATCTACTTGGAGTACAGGGGTGTACTCGGATAGAGCAAGAGAGGAAGGCAAGGGAGTTCCTTCCATAAGTATGGTCTGTTGAATTGCAGGTTGTTGCAGATTCATGGGAGATCTACTTGAAGTACTTTGAGTACTTGTGGAGCACGTGGAGTGCTTGTGGAGTGCGTGGAGCACTTGTGTTATGCGTGGAGCATGGGAGGTGAACATCAACTCTGTATTTGAGTTGGGTGTTGTGACCTGTGAGAGGGAGAGCTTTGGGGAGAAGAAGTACTGTTCACTTGAGGTGTGGGAAACCTCTGTAAGGTGGTGGAGAAGAAGTGGCATCTTCTTTATTGTATTCTTTTCTGTAGAAAGTGTTAATACAAGTTGTGTATTGTCTCTCATATGCTGTGTTATTCTGAATTCTAGTTACTTGGTGAATCTGGTTATTTCCGCTTATTTAAGTTGCTTGAAGTTTGGTAATCAATTGTATGTTTCCGGTTTTGCATCCTGACAAGTGGGATCAGAGCATATTCGTTGTTCTAGATTCCTGACAAGTGGTATCAGAGCCTTGGTTGTAGGTTCTTGAGCTCGATACCAACAAGTGGTATCAGAGCTAAGGTTGCAGGAAGCAGGGTGTGTTTTGACTACAGGGCACTCTCAGGGTTTTCTGCTTGAGTGGGAGTAGAGCAACGGCAGATCAAAGTAAGTTAAGAATGGAGGAGTTGAAAAGCACAGACGGTTACTCACGGTCTGATGGAAAGAAAGAGCAGGTAAAAGAAGATTGTTGGTTGGTAACAGATCAGCATGAAGAAACTGAAGATACAGATGTTGCAGGTGTTATTGCACAGGATGTATTTGCAGGTTTCTTGGATAAAGTTGAATCTTGGATAAAAGATTCGATTGCCTCTTTCCATGCAATCCCAGATAGAGGAGCTGGTAAGCCTTGCCAAAGAATTGGCAAAGGGGAAGTGAAGCTGAAATTGCAGACGGCCAACACACAGGTGTTGATGAAGGTCATGCAGGTCCCAGGGTTGGAGATATGGCTAATTTCTTCAGAAAGATTGGGTGATGAGAGATGCACAAGAACTCTCACAGCGGTAGCACTTGAATTAGCCGGTGGTAAGAAAACAGGTATACTTTATCTACTTGTTTATATTACTGATTCTTCTTCTGTTGCGGAGACGTGGCTTCGTAGGCTTGGTCACATGAGCAGGAAGGAGATGCATGTTCTTAAGCGGAAGACAGATATATTTGACAGGTTTAAGAACTGGAAAGCCTTGGTGTTCTTGGAGAAGATGGCGGACAGAGTTCAGTGGATGAGGCTGGATACATCTGAGCAGGGCAGTTTGGACATGGAGATTGATCCAAAGGAGCTCGCGGGTAAAAAGTCATCACTCACAGGCGAACACAGGTACCGGCGTCAGTCAGGAGGAACCGGCGTCGAACAGACAGGTGCCGATGTCGGTCATGTGAAGATCGAAGCCGGCAGTGTCGGGCAGGGTAAGACCGGCGTCGGTCATGGGACCGACGTCGGCAGTATGTAAGACCGATGTCGGTCAGGAGGACCGACGTCGACAGAAGGGACACCAGCGCAAGCAGGTTGGTAGTCAGGTACAGACGCATGGAACCGACGTCGGTCGGATGCAGACTGTGGGGTGACCGAGGTCGGTCACTGTAACGAATTTTGGGTGGACAGCAAGCTGTCAAAGAGTCTCAAACACCCATACGGAGGACTGAAGGTGTAAGTAGGCCCTCAAATTCGTGTTCCTCTTCTTCATACTTGTTGCTGATTGTAAAGCAGGAAGGATCCAGGAAACAGGTGTGAGCAAGGCAGGATTATGATGCAGAACCAGACGGGAGTCTTGGTAGGTTTGCCAGCTGGATGAAAGCACAGAGACGAATGGATTCCTTAGTAGAAGAATAGAGAGAACGGATACGTGAGACGGAAGACCAGGCATATGGTCTTGAGGAACTGCAGGACAGTGGTACCAGGTTTTGACAGGTGGAGGACGAAGCATAGCTTCAGTCGATGTCAGGGTAACTACTGTGGTTTAACTTACCAGGAGGATGATGGTCATGACATCATTCTGTTACTGTATGTGGACGGTATGTTTTGCTATAGCAGGTTTGTACATACAGGGTTTTGCTGAGCTAAGGGTAAGATTAGTTCAGTGGCATGTCATGAGGAGTTTGGAGCAGCGGAATTCTTTGACATGGGAGGCATGGAGATCACAGGGTGATTTTGTCTCAAGTGGGAGCTGATGTGAATCAGGTGTTGGCGAGGTTCGGGATACAGAACCGGAGCACACTAAGGGCTGGACAGGAACAATGTCCGAAATCACATGAGGTCTGGTATAGACCTGAATATTCCCATGCAGTGGGAGCTGTCAGAGTTAGGAGCCAATTCGGGGAAGTGGGTTCTCAGGTTTTCTGAGAGGGACCGGCAGCAGGTGTTGCTATGCAGGGTCAGGACTTCACTACAGGTGTTGTAGGTTTGGATGTGGCAAGGTACTCGGATGACAGGTGGTACATCACAGGTTGTGTGGTGTGTTGTCTTCAGGTGGGAGCTTGAAGAGGGATACAAACTAGGAAACAGATTAGACGGAGTACAGGTACAGGTACAGTGCAGCTATTTATCTCCAAGTGGGAGATTGTTAGGATTGTGGAGCTAAAAGCTTCACTGATGCAGACATGGAGGAGGTTGCAGAATGAGTTGCTAAGTGTCAGAAGTGTTTGGCGTTGGTCTGGCCAACCGGCATCGGCAGGGTAAGACAGGAAGGCAACCGACGTCGGTCATATATCGGCCGGCGTCGGCGACCCCAGGCAGACAGGGACCGACGTCGGTCGCCTGTGTAGTTCGACTGCGAGCTATCTACGGACAGTTAGCTAACGAACCAAGTGTTTGCATGAAGAGATCTATTTTTAGACTGAGAGCTGCGGATCTAATTATTGTAATTAGATGTCTAATCATTGTTTGGATGAGATCTATATAATAGACTCATGGTTGTATTGGAAATGCGTGCTAGGGAGTAAGAGAGCATAATTATAAGCTCCTTCTGTGTGTGAGGTAGAGCAATGGTGCGTTCCTCCTAGTGCCACAGTACCAGGTGTGTTGGTGCTGGATTGGAGAGCCAGCTGGGTTCTTCAGGAGTGTAGGATCTTGGTCACAGTTGCATGGCCTATATAGGAGATCTACATGGTAAGTAAGATCGTTGATCTGCAGGTGTATGTGTATGCAAGGTCGAGGTTCACAGGTGAATAGAACCATTGTTTGATTTGCAGGTGTGCAAGGTCATACAGACAGCAACACAACAGGGAGCAGTATCAGGCAGGATCTACTTGGAGTATAGGTGTGTACTCGAATAGAGCAAGAGAGGAAGGCAAGGGAGTTCCTTCCATAAGTATGGTCTGTTGAATTGCAGGTTGTTGCAGATTCATGGGAGATCTACTTGAAGTACTTTGAGTACTTGTGGAGCACGTGGAGTGCTTGTGGAGTGCGTAGAGCACTTGTGTTATGCGTGGAGCATGGGAGGTGAACATCAACTCTGTATTTGAGTTGGGTGTTGTGACCTGTGAGAGGGAGAGCTTTGGGGAGAAGAAGTACTGTTCACTTGAGGTGTGGGAAACCTCTGTAAGGTGGTGGAGAAGAAGTGGCATCTTCTTTATTGTATTCTTTTCTGTAGAAAGTGTTAATACAAGTTGTGTATTGTCTCTCATATGCTGTGTTATTCTGAATTCTAGTTACTTGGTGAATCTGGTTATTTCCGCTTATTTAAGTTGCTTGAAGTTTGGTAATCAATTGTATGTTTCCGGTTTTGCATCCTGACAAGTGGGATCAGAGCATATTCGTTGTTCTAGATTCCTGACACATAGGTGGGAATGACTACAAAAATAATAGGTTCCCTAATTATTGGAAGAATCAGGGCACGTTGAGTAAGCAAAAATAAAATGGTGTGGGATAAATGATGATGGGGTGTTTATGAGGAAGGCCTAGTCTTATCTAAGGTCTTATAATGTAACTCACAAAGTAGGCTAAGTGACGTGAGTAGGTAAATGTGATCAACTGAAATTAATATCCATCATGGGGATATTGTGGAATGTTATGATGTAAATAGGGAATGCAAGGTGCCACACGAGAGATTTGTAAATCCTTTGTAGGAACGAAACACACTAGATAAATGTACAAGTCTAAGAACTATCAACATCAAGGACATAAGACACTCTGACTAATAAACACAAAGTTTGGGCTGACAAGTAAAGTACATATATTATCCCATGAAGGATATATGCATGAAATAAAAATGATCCTACATTCCCACAACACGTTTTTTGCTCCTTAGGTCCCATTATAGAGTCATCAATCTACTATGAATATTGGGTACTTGTGCAAGAAGATAGGTGGCACTAAAGTGTAAGAAGATATAATGATATAATGAGACCTCATACCCTAGTCTACTAGAATGCCACACCCTAATGGATCTTGGATCTATCATGAGTATAACTGTGGAGTTTGAGCTTCAACTAGAATATGAGATTTTCCAAACAATAACCATGTCTTTTAGTGTGATCTAAATTTTAAGATATAATTATCTTTTGATAATTTCCTTTTCTTATGATATGGTTTTTAATTATTTTGGATTTTATTGTTCCTCCTCCATAGGAATTCAAAAAACTAAACATGCATCAAATATATCAAATCTAATAAGGACCTAAATACCATGGTGTCTAAAGACTCCTAGACTTGCCCACATTTAAGTGTGCAATCTCAAAATTGACCTTTATGTGCTTAAAGTGGAAGTAAAAAAGGGGAAAATGGGGATCTTAAAGATCTGTCCATGTAATAAAGGTGATATAATGATGAATATATTTATAGTTGATCACAAGGAGGGAAGAAAATGCTTCAAAAGAGTTTGTAGTTATACTATGATAGTCATGTCACTAGGGGAGTTGTATGAACCTATAAGGGATATATCACAATAACTATATAGATTAAGTGCTCATCCTGAGAGAGGGGTGTTGGGATATGAATACCGGAAGCACACAATTGATTACCAAATACAAGCAACTTAATATGCGGAAATAACTAGAATCAACAAGTAACTAGAATCCAGAAATAACACAAGATATGAGAGACAATACACAACTTGTATTAATACTCATACAGAAAAGAATACAATAAAGAAGATGCCACTTCTTCTCCACCACCTCTTCAGAGGCTTCCCACACCTCAAGTGAACAGTAATTCTCTCCTCAAAGCTCTCTCTTAGGTCCCAACACCCAACTCAAACACTAAGTTGGTGTTCACCTTATACCCGTGCTCCACGCACACCACAAGTGCTCCACGCACTCTACAATTACTCAGACGTACTCCAAGTAGATCTCCCCTGAACCTGCAACAACCTGCACCTCAATAGACCTTACTTATGGAAGGAACTTCCTTGCCTTCCTCTCTTGCTCTATCTGAGTACACACCTGTACTCCAAGTAGATCCTGCTTGATTCTACTCCCTATTGTGTTGCTGTCCTATCTGATCTTGCGCACCTGCAAATCAACCTGGTTCTGCACCCCTGTGAACCTTGACCTAGCACACACATACATCTGCATATCAATGATCTTACTTACCATGTAGATCTCCTATAGAAGCCATGCTCACCTGATGACCAAGATCATACATGCATGAAGAACCTTGTTGATTCTCCAATCCAGCACCCACACTTGGTACTGTGGCACTAGGAGGAACACACCATTGCTCACCTCACACATAGAAGGAGCTTATAATATTTATCTCTTACTCCCTAGCACAAGTTTACAATACAACCATGAGTCTATTATATAGATCTCATCCAAACAATAATTAGACACCTAATACAATAATTAGATCTGCAGCTCTCAGTCTAAAATTAACTCTAATCATGCAAACACTTGGTTCGTCAACCAACTGCCCATAATATACTCGCAGCTCGAACCACAGGCGATCGACGTCGGTCCCTGTCTGCCTGGGGGTCGCCGACACCGACCGACTTCTGACTGACATCGGTTGCTTTCTGTCTCCTACCTATCGACGTCAGTTGGCCTAACCAACGTCGGTGCCTGACACACTCAGTAACCCTTTTGCAACCTCCTCCTCTGTTTGCATCAGTGAAGCTTTTAGCTCCACAACCTAACAATCTCCCACTTGGAGATAAATAGTTGCACTGTACCTGTACCTGTACCTGTACCCCATTTAATCTATTTCCTGGCTTGTATCCCTCTTCAAGCTCAATCTTGAAGACAACCCACCACACAACTGTGATGTACTTCCTGTCATCCAAGTACCCTACCACATCCGAACCTACAAACCATGTAGTGAAGTCCTGACCCTGAATAGCATGAATCCCTGCTGCTGGTCCCTCTCAAATACCTGAGAACTCACTTCTCTGAATTGGCTCCTAACTCTCTGACAGCTCCCATTGCTTGGGAAAACTCAGGTATATCCCAGACCTCATGTGATTTTGGACACTGAACTGTCCAGCCCTTAGTGTGCTCTGATTTTGCATCCTGCGTCTCGCCAACACCTGATTCACATCAGCTCTCACTCGAGACAAAATCAACCTGTGATCTCCATGCCTCCCATGCCAAAGAATTTTGCTTCTTCAAATTCTTCATAGCAAACCACTAAACTAATCTTACCCTTAGCTCAACAAAACCCTGTATGTACACCCCTGCTAGCTAGCATACTATCCAAATATAGTAACAAAATGATGTTGCAATCATCATCCCCCTGGTAAGTCAAACCACAGTAGTTACTCTGACATTGACTAAAGTCATGCTTCGTCTTCCACCTGTCAAAACCTATACCACTGTCCTGCAGCTCCTCAAGACCATATGACCTGGCCTTCCATCTCACGTGTCCATTCGATCTATTCTTCAACTAAGGAATCCATTCGTCTCTATGCTTTTCATACCTACTGGCAACCCTACCAAATCTCCCGTCTGGTTCTGCAATCTCTCCATGCCACGCTCCCACTGTTTCCTGGATCCTTCTTGCTCTGCAGTAAGCAATGAGTGTAAAGAAGAGGAACAACGAATTTGAGGCCTACTTACGTCTTCAATCCTCCATATGGGTGTTTGAGACTCCTTGACAGCTTGTTGTCCACCCAAAATTCATTATAGTGACCGATCTCAGCCACCACACAGTCTGCATCCAACCGACATCGGTTCCTGCGCCTGTCCTGACTACCAACCCTGCCGACGTCGGTGTCCTCCTGCTGCCGATGTCGGTCTTACCTCCTGCCAATGTCAGTTTTCCTACTGACACTGGTACCTGTGTTTTCTGTAAGTGATGACTTTTACCCGTGAGCTCCTTTGAATCAATCCCCATGTCCAAACTGCCCTGCTCAGAAGTATCCAGCCCCATCCACTGGTCTCTGTCCGCCATCTCCTCCAAGAACACCAAGGCTTTCCAGTTCTTAAGCCTGTCAAATATATCTGTCTTCTACTTAAGAACATGCATCTCCTTCCTGCTCATGTGACCAAGCCTACGAAGCCATGTCTCCGCAATAGAAGAAGAATCAGTAATATAAACAAGTAGATAAAGAGTACCTATTTTCTTACCACCAGCTAATTCAAGTGTATCCACTGTGAGATCTCTCATGCATCTCTCATCACCCAACTCTTCTGAAGAAATTAGCCACATCTCCAAACCTGGGACCTACATGACCTCCTTCAACACCCATGTGTTGGTCGCCTGCAATTTCAGCTTCACTTCCCCTTTGCCAATTCTTTAGCAAGGCTCACCAGCTCCTCTATCTGGGGCTGCATGGAAAGAGGCAACCGAATCTGTTATCCAAGATTCAACTTTATCCAAGAAACCTCCTAGAGCATCCTATGCCACATCCCCTGCAACATCTGCTTCTTCAGTTCCTTCTTGCTGATCTTCCACCAACCAACAATCTTCTTTTACCTGTTCTTTCTTTCCATCAGACCGTAAGTGACCATCTGTGCTTTTCAACTCCTCCATTCTTAGCTTACTTTGATCTGCCATTGCTCTACTCCCATTCAATCAAAAACCCCTGAGAGTGACCTATAACCAAACACAAAACCGCTTCCTGCAACCTTAGCTCTGATACCACGTGTTGGGATATGAATACCGAAAGTACACAATTGATTACCAAATACAAGCAACTTAATATGCGGAAATAACCAGAATCAACAAGTAACTAGAATCCAGAAATAACACAAGATATGAGAGACAATACACAACTTGTATTAATACTCATATAGAAAAGAATACAATAAAGAAGATGCCACTTCTTCTCCACCACCTCTTCAGAGGCTTCCCACACCTCAAGTGAACAGTAATTCTCTCCTCAAAGCTCTCTCTCTTAGGTCCCAACACCCAACTCAAACACTAAGTTGGTGTTCACCTTATACCCATGCTCCACACACTCCACAAGTGCTCCACGCACTCTACAAGTACTCAAACGTACTCCAAGTAGATCTCCCCTGAACCTGCAACAACCTACACCTCAATAGACCTTACTTATGGAAGGAACTTCTTTGCCTTCCTCTCTTGCTCTATCTGAGTACACACCTGTACTCCAAGTAGATCCTGCCTGATTCTGCAACCTCCTCCTCTGTTTGCATCAGTGAAGCTTTTAGCTCCACAACCTAACAAGGGGAAATTAAATGGTCATCCCAATAGAAGATGAAAGTAAATGAACATCCCAAAAGAGTAGGAAAATAAGTAGTCATCTCAAAAGAGGACAAAAATAACTAGTCATCCCAAAAGAGGGGAATATAAATGGCAGTCAAAGGATCAAAAAAGAGACTAAGGAAAACATGATAAAAAATTAATAAATTAAAAACTCAAAGGTGCTACCTAATCTCTCAAGTTGTTTTGTAGAGGCATTCATACCATCCAAGATATTTATTGCAGGTGATCTCACTCTTGGCTATCTTGGGAAGAGGTGAAAACCAAATTATGATTAACCAATTCTAATCAAGAATCTTTCTAGGAGATACTTAATGTTGTGTCGCCTGCCACACTCCATAAAATTTTTGTTCACTCCACTCATCCTTGGTGGAAGGACTAGAAGTGGTATATTGAAACTCCCTTTCACAACTACACTCCCACGCTTGGCTATGGATGGCTCACTTCCCACTTGCCTATGGTGGATAAGCTCAATTCTCATTGGGGTCTGCATTCTTTTGTTAGTATGTGGGGATTTTACTTTAACACTGTCTAGGGGCCTTGTGTGGATCTCAAGATAGCTCATTTTACTTGGTGTGTACTGTACCAAGGCTTACCCATTGGTAGAAGGCTCCTCCAATTAGGAGTTTCCCTCCCCACTTGCCCCTTTTGTGGCCATCTAGAGATGTTCCCTCATCTTTTTTAGTACTACTTTAAAGCTCAAAGGGTCTAGACTTGGATTCACAACCTCTTTAGGCCCTTCCAACCCAAATTATTTCATTGGTAGCATATCCTCCTTAGAGATAACCCTGTATTTCCCTTTAAGTACACCCAAGTTTGGCATACTTTTAAAGTGGAAATTCTCTTTTGGCTATGGAAAAAAAGAAATAATTTTGTATTTAATAATGCTTCTATAGATTGCAATATTTTTGATTTGAATAAGTCCTCTATTATTTCCAATTTTCTCTTGTAGATTCAAGTTCAAGCCAGAAATGTTGCCATGGAGCTTAGTCACCTTCAAGATCTCCTCTCCCATTGGGGAAATGCTCCTTGTGCCATGGCTCAGGGTCCACCTTCTCCACTCAGGGAACACATACTAGATGACAGACCTACTTTGTTGCCAAGTGGTGGGTACCATCACAGACAATATTAATGTTTCTCTCATAGTGGAATCCTGTACCAGTGTAGGACCCCTTTCGGGTAGCAGTGAGGGTGGTAGCCTCTGCCTCCTTCCCCTACTGGGCAGGATGATTAGGATGATCCTCCTCCTCCTCTATGCCTAGATTCTTGGGGGGTTCCTCTTAAAGGTCAGTCTGACGTGTTGGACAAGTTCCCCAGGCTCTCTTTGGCCATGTTGCCTACTCAGACTTAGGAAGAATAAGATGACAAGGACATTGTGCAAGCTACTACCTAGGAGCCAATTCTAGATGGTAATGACTTGCCAAGCTTGGGCTGGGGTCCTAATGTTATGGATCCTCTACCTTCTAACCTTTCTCTTTTTGCTTAATATTTTCTTTTATGATGACTATATGATGTGTTCCTAGGTGGCCTAGTTGTTTATGGTGTTTTTGTTTTTGGTTCTTCAGCTATGCCTAGTGTGATTACATGGTGTGCTCTCATACCACCTTATTTTTTTGTGAATTATTTGTATATTTTTTGGTAAATTAATATATAGATATATTTCATCAAAAAATGTGATACCTAATCTCTACAAGAGAAATAAAGTCTGAGAGTAAATAATACCAAAGAATTAAAAAAGAAACATGGTGTAAGTTAAAATGACATAAAACTCAAAGGTGATACCCAAGTTATACAAGAGAAGTAAAGGCCGAAAGTAAAATACCAAAGGACCAAAAAAGAAAAAATGGTGCAAGTAAAAATTATATCAAACCCAAATGTGATACCTAAGTTCTATAAAATAAGCAAATGCTGAAAGTAAAATACGAATGAACTAAGAAGGAAGTAATGGTGCAAGCAAAATGATATAAAACCCAAAGGCAATACCTAAGAACCATAAGGGAATCTAGGGGTGAAAGTAAATAATACCAAAGAACTAAAAATGAAATAATGGTGTAAATAAAATGATATAAGACTCAAAGGTGATACCTAAGATCCACTAGTGAAACAAAGGTTAAAAGTAAATAATACCAAAGAACCAAAAAGGAAATAATAGTGTTAGTAAATCATCATCCCAAAAGAGGGGGAAAGTGAATAAAATGTAGAAAAGTAAAAAAACATGTGACAAAATAAAAATCATAACCCATGCTAACATCTATGAAGAAGAACATGTGAAATGCAATCATAAGTGTCTTGAAAAGCTTCTTGAGGCTCAATTTGTTTCGTTGTAACATGATAAATGTTCTTGATTGGTAACTCATGATAAGGATGAGAGATCAAGAATCTAAGAGAAAGATTATTGGCATCATAAGATGTGCTAAAATCCTATAAAAATCAAGGATGTGCTTCATAAGATGCCCCAAAGGTTGAAATATGGGTAGTGCAAAGTGCCCTAATGTGTGTAGCATGAAAAATATGGGCATCACAAGATGCCTCAATATGTGTGAAAATAAGAGGATGGGCATCACAAGATGCCCCGACCTGTGGGATAAAGGTGTATTGGAGCTAACCTCAAGATCAATAATCACAGGGGAGATGTCAAAATATATTTAAGTCTATGTTATAGTAGGAAATGTGGCATCTATGACAATATCAAGATCTTAAGAAGATGAAAGAAAATTATGATGTACGATATCAATCAGGCTGATGTAGTCTAATGAAATAAGATAAAAAGGAACTTTATCAACTAGGTCAATAAAATCTATTGATGATATAGGGTTGAACTAGGTTGTATCACCCATATCGATAAAATCAACAAAAGGAGGACTAAAATTAATAGTATCAACATGGTCGATGTAGTCTAGTAAAAGAAGATAGTCTAGTGAGATATGATTGAGATGGACTTTATCATCCTGGTTGATGCAGTCTGATGAAATATATTAAACTATATTACAACATTCTAGGACATGGATGATGTAGTTAGTTATAGAATAAATAACTATATCGACACATTTTTTTTTATCATGGTCGATGCTATTGACTGTAAAATAAATAATTGTATCAACACATTTTGTGTCATGGTTGATGTAGCTTTATGTAGGTGATTAAACTATATTGACACATTTTATATCATGGTCGTTGCAATTATTAGTATATGATTGAACTATATTGGCATATTTTATGTCATAGATGACGTAGTTGTTTGTATGAAAAGGAACTGTATCAATAAATTCTGGGTTACAATCGATGCAATTATCTAGATGAAAAGGAGCTATATTGAAACATTTTGGATTATGGTCCATGCATTTATATGGAGGTCATTGAATTGAATGATATCAAATTGGCTGATACAATGTGACAAAATTGATTTGGGTAGATAGGAAAAAGCATGATAGTTATGAATATTCATATAAGCTCGAGGATCACAATCACCTATATTGCACAAGCTAGTAGGCATTTGAATTAGGTGTTCTTCGTAAACTAAAGAATTGGTAAATTTTTGTTGAAGTTGAGTTGAGATTTGATGAATCGTCCTCCTAAGGCTTACCAAGGGTGGGCCAGAGGGTGGGTAGACATCAAGGGAAATATGCTCATCATTGCTTGATTTGTAGTTATGAAGGATAAATGTGGGAAATTCATAAGAGGGATCATCAATGGGAAGATCCACTATCATGTTAGGGTTTTCAACTTTAATGAAATCACCGTCATAGATGGGAAAATCATGAGATTGATTTTCAACCATGTGAGAATTGAAGAAGGTGGGATAACTAGGATCCTCATAACTATAAGTGTAATTATTATCAAGATCATAGGGAAGAATATTTGGGTCTTCACCCTAGTAATAAGGATCATCAAGGTCATAATAAAAATCATCATATTGATCTTCATCAATGCTAGAAGTGTCAAAGGTGATATCATTAGGACATTTATCAAGGGGAGGACCATATTCACTCTAACTATAAGAATAATCATAAGTGGGAAGAGTATCATGATGGTTCTCAGCCATGAGAGAAGGTATGTGATGATTAGGTTGATTCATGATAACTTGAGGAAAACTAGTGTGAGTGACCTCAACTATGTTACATTGTGTTTGCATTAATGATGAAAAATTTAGGTTATATAATTCAAAATTTGGGTTAGGATTGGGAAAATTTGCTAGGGAATCTTTGTCCATGGTATAAATGTCAAGACTTAGATGAAGTAGTTCAATAATTCTCTTTGAAGTAAGGATATAAGTGAGATTTAGATCTATATCTCTGATTATGTGGTTTTGTTAACTAATTGGGAGATTATAAGATGACATCATGGTGGAATTATCAAGTTATTTGTTGAAAATAGATGGTATCAACCAGGCTGATATGGTTAGTAATTGAGTATAAAAAATAGGTTGTATTAGTCAAGCTGATACAATTTGGCAAAAAAGGTGGCACTAATTGGTGGCTGAGGACAATAAATATAACATCATGGATAATGCAGTTAAAAGAACATATAATTATATCAGGCTAGCTGATGTAATTTTAAAAATACATAATAATATCAAATTATCTGATACCATTAGTAGATAGTACAAAAATATATCAGGTTGGCTAGTTAATTTTGTTAAAGGTTTGAAAGATTTTTTTGCTAGGAATATGGAAAGAAAAACATGAATCTGACCCAACCAAAAGTAGAATGAGATTCACATCAGGTTCACCATACTGTATGCATGGGATTGGGTTAGCCTACAACTATCCTATCTCAAGAGATCCAAACTTAGAAAAAGTTAGTCAAATAGAGCATGTGATACCTAATGTTCAGGTAGTGACCAATGGATTTGTAGACCTAGAAAGAGGGGTACCTATATCAACAATACTAAAGGAAAGGGGTCCAAAGCCTTTAGGCCTATGACATAATAGGATATCTCTAATTAGACCTCTATGTAAGTAATCTATTATAAATAATCAATGTAAATATTTGAGTAGTAAAATAAAGTAAACTGAATGGGAAGGGTTAAAATGATAAAAAATGGTGAGGTGCCATAGTCAAAAAATAGGGATCTAGGCAAAACTGAAAATAACCCTAAACGATAAGCCAATGTCATTGGCCAAATTGATGATGTTAAGAGATTTTAGTTGGCACTAAATGATATTAGTTAGGCCGATATAGTATTAATACAAGTAAATAGGCTTAGAACTACATCAGACTGATCAATATATCATAAAAAAATGAAAGTTGCTAAATAGATGATATTGACCCATGATGCCATAAGATATGAGGGAAACTGACATAGTAGAATGAGATATGATGGAATCAAGTAGGTAATAAGACAAATATGAAGAAGCTAAACTAGTATTAGGAATGATATGATCATGACATAGATAACAACATCTCTCTTCAAGCACCATAAGCATGCCCACCCATTTTTCGGTGCACCCTTTAAGGCAAGAACTTAAGGAGATTGATGCTTGACAAGTCACTATAAGATAAATGTTAGTAAGTGATAAAGATGTAAACTATTATGTGTATACAATATCCTTCAATGTAATTTCCCTATCCCACTCCTCTATACCCACATTGGTCGTTATTAGAGTATTGGGGCTAGGGAGTTTGAGGTTAAAAATCTTGTATTATTAGGGGGTTTAGGTAGTATTGTCTAAGGTACAATATGTGTTGGTTTTCCATTTTTGGCTATGATGATGGTATTTTTTGGACTAAAATAGTTCATCTTCTATTTATTTCATGTATATTTTCCATTGCATCATGTATGGGGCAGGTATGGTTGTAGTGATTGAAATATCTACACATTATACAATACATCAATTAGTTTATTGGTGGTGCTACCTCCATCGTGGGAAAAAATTGTTGTGCGTGTTGGTCATATGTCTTAAATATTCTAAAATATATCGTATCTTTGTATAGAGGTTGTTGAATTTAGGTACATATCCACTAGTGTCTAAGATGATCTCACCACTAATGCTCATTTCACCAATTCTTGATGTAGGCATTCTATTTGTAAGTACATTTTTGTTGAACAAATTATACACCATATTTGAGGTTATGGTGGGTTATTTATGGTTTATGGTGAGATAAAATTATCACATTTAATTTTAATTTCTTGTCTCAACCATAATTTCTATTACTCTTACTATAATCTCTCCATGTTATCCTTCAAGGAGGAATACATTTCTCATCTCCAAGACTATGCTTCCAAGCGTGATGGCATATATAGTGTCCCTGCAAATGTGTTAAATATATTTCCATCCATATTGTCTCATAATTATTATATTAAAAATTAAATAAACCATTCAATATAATGCTTATCATTCAAGTGTTCCTCCAATTTTATTATTATTGCCTTAAATCTATCATCATACTCTTTTACAGTCTCTTTTTATTTCTGCATAAGTTCATGCATTTTATTAACACTTTCTATTGGGATATCTAGATAATGGAAATATCCTTTAAATTATTTTTTTATATCCACCCATTAATTCACATGTCTTGTGTTTGTTTTCATGTATCACTTCAATGTGTCATCTCTTAGCATCCCAAAAATAATTGAACAACATTAATTTTTCATCTATTATGCTATGGCTTATCCAATAGGAATATTATACAAATATATGTTCTTATGCATATTTGGTATATTTTATAAATTGAGGAAAATTCATTCTATTACACATTATTTTTGGAATGTTAGATTGTGTATTCACACTACTACTCCTCCAATTACTTGATGTGATTGTCATATAAGCAGTGTTTGAGCATATTTGTTGATTATCCTTTTGTTATCTAAGAGAATTACACTTTGTCCTTTATCTATTCTCACTTATCCTTTAAAAATAATTCTCCCTAATACATCTACTTGATTAGCTACAAACTATCTTTTGCTTTCTAGTTCTTTGTTGAAACTATGGTAACTATTATCCACTTCCTATTCTATAAATAATTATTCCTATCTTGTGAATGGATTATCACATCAGGTGTGAAGTAGCATGGGGGATGGAATTTGGTCCAAAGGGTTCATCTCCTCTCAGGGTCTCTTGCGATTGGGGTTTTAAATCAAGGTGTCACTTTTATTTTCTTCTTCTTTTGTCTCTAGCCTATCCTTTTCTCTAATGTTATCATTAACTAATCCTTCCTCTCCTAATCTAATTCCTTCTTTATCTCTCTCTTATGTCTCATCTACATTAATATGAATATTATCTTATAATTCACTCTCTTCTTGAAGGTTGGTGTCTCTCCAAACATTGGTTGGTTCTTCTATTCTATCACTATATATTGTTTCTTCTCAATGGTATCCCCTTATGCTTCCTTCTTCAATTGCTAGAATCTTCTCTATTGGTTCCATATTATAAATATCTTCTCCTAACCTTATTTTATCTTCTATCTCATCTTATCCATCTATTTTCCCACTAATTATTATGCTTCATACACTGTGGAAGGTACTTATTATCATTGTCTAGTCTTCTACACCTAGGGTTTTAAATAGTTTCAAGTTTCTCACAAGTGCAACTAAATCTGATAATCCATTCCACATGACTTTCATGACATTTTTTAGTGTATGGTATAATGTATATTTTATCATATATTATTCATTGGTTTAATTTTCACCTTCCAATGGTACTAATGATAACTCATTTTTTTTGTTATAGGAGTCACATCTTGATTTTCAACATGGGGATCTTCACTGGTAGAGGCCATACATGTATCTTCCTTATTCCATGTTCTCCTCCTATTCTATCTTCTCTTTCTTTCTTTATTCTATATTTCTTTCCTAATCTCCAATTAATCATCTCTTCTATTTTTTTCTTCTCCTCATTCATCATTTTTATCTTTCACAATTTCTTTGTTCTAATATATTAATAATCTTCTCTTCTCTCTCTTAACTAATACATGATTGATGTGTTACCTACCTTTCATTCCCTCTATATCTTATTTAACCTTCCCAAACTATTTAGACCAAATATTCTAATAGGTCACATCTCTTGAGGATCCCCCTTCTTTCTGCATGTCATCCCTTAGGTGCCTAGTCCCTAAAGAAACTATTTTTCCTCTTTTACCAACCCTTTATACACAAAGAGATTGTGAATTAAGAGTGGTACTTTTTTCAAAAACCTTTATGTTTCCCATTATATGAATTTAGTTTTCTTTGTGTCAAATCTCATCCAACTTTGAATGGACAAATTATACAAAAGGATTCAAGTGTAGTCTCAAACCAATATCCAATTTCCCAATTCCAAGGTGCGTCAATGCTTTCAAAGACCTCAAGTTGAACCATAATCTATTTAATTAGTTTCTTAATTTGAATCATTGATCATTTTTTATATTTATCTTGTCTTAAGATCTAAGGCCACAATATTTCCACAAAGGTGACCCAAAACATTTCCTTTTGTGGTCTGAAAAATGATGCCTTTACTTCAACCAATGAATAACTATTTCTCTTTATTTTGGGCTAGAACTATTTTTTAGTATTTGTTCCCACCACTCGTCAATTTATGTCAATTTTGGATTCCAAAACTCTAATGGGTACTTCCCTCTAGACATCAGATAACTAAATTCTATGTGGCACTACTAAATGTTGACATTAAATCTACAACTTGATTACAAATAGTTATGTGGTTCAAGTTGACTCTAGTTAGAGTAAATTTAGTACAAAGGTGAGAATTGTGTGAGATTATTTCTTATATGCATTCATAAAATTTTAGAAGTAAGTGTATTCATTCATATTCATGGTATAAAATACATAGATATTTTTTAGCCTAACTCTAATATATATATATATATATATATATATATGTATATGTATGTATATATGTAAGAATAATAATTACACTACCGCAATTCTCTTTACTCTATACCTCCGTACTCTCTACTATATTATCACTCTCTTTTATGCTAACATAATTATCTCTATACTTTATATATGTTGTTTCTCTCTTATCTCACTCTATTTGGCTATTTTATAGCATATTACAATATTTCGATATAAATACTGACTATATACCTTTTGCAACTCAATGGTCACGTCTTTATAAAACATGTCTTTTATTCATACATATTATCTTGTATTACCACAAGTAACTAAACCATACTAAATTTCCTAGGTCAATAGAAGCCTTTGTTTCATTGGCATAGGATATGTTTTGCTATTGCAATAAAACTAGAAGCTCTATGGTGATTTTTTGTAAAATATACATTTTATTGAAGAATATTGCCAATAATAATCATGGACATGATTGTTGGGTTCTTGTTTAATATTGGCAATCTCAATAAAAGATAAAATTTCACTAATGTTGACTGAAAAATATGCAATAAATTGGTTGGACAAAGGGTTCAAGGTGTGCACGAATTGGAAGGTAAGATTATAAAACCACGTTAATGCACAATATTTTAGACTCCTTGGAATATTTTTGTCAATAACTTATCATTGGACACATAGTCCAAACATGTTGCATGAAAATATCTAAGATGTTACTCAGGATCACCTTTGTTTTTATATAATGATAGCTTAGGTGCTAAAAAACCCATGGGTAAAGGATAGTTAGGAATATCTAAGGCTAATGGGTTATACAACAAATCATGTGAACCTATGTAATGACTAACTTTAAAGATACCTTTATCTAACTACAACACCTTATCTTTCAGAGTTGCAATAGTCTGCTTAGGGGAATGTGTAGTAGGAGAGGTTGATGATGTACTATGCATATTCATCATAAGATTGGAATGAGTCACCTATGTAGGAATAAACATTTAAAATTGTGGGAAGGCTTGTGTTGTCCTCACACCTTATATGAACATCTCATAGGTAAGTAAAGGTGTAGATATAGGAATGAAATCAATAGTAGTAGTGGTATGAACATTTATAAATTCAATATACATAAAAAATCCATTAATCGGATGTGTGAGGGGTGGATTAGGATGAGGAGGAACATTTTTATGCTCTCCATTTTGTATTATAGGCTCATATAAAAGTACTTAGGACTCTACACATAAAACGTGTATCATTAAGGAGACTTAAGAATTTATCATCATTAATTTCAACCTTAATTTTATTTTACATTAATGTTCCTCATTTCATTACATGCTTATGAAATTATTATGTGTAATTATAAAAATCATTACTTGTATTAGAAAATATACATTACGAATATCCATTATAGTAATTATATAATGTACACAATAAATAACCTACCACTTGGGGCAAACCGTAGGTACTTTTTATAAACCAAATGAGGGTTTTGATAAAAATCAATAAATAAACAAGACCAAAAAAATATTTTGAAAATAGGGATAACCTTCACCCTCTAGATGGAATTTACAAAAAAAAAATACAAATATTCCATACCATATATTAGTGAACCAAAAAAGGTTTTTGATCCTCTATATGTAACTAACAAAAACCTTTGAGCATTTTGAAATGGGATGTTTTTAAAATAGGTTTTTTTTTAATAAAATATTATCCAAAAAAATTGTAACCCTAATAGAGGAAAGCTTTATAGGAAGATAAGAATGAAATCCTAGGGGAAAATGTCATCTTTACACTTATGTAGATGGAAATAGTTAGAAATTAGGTCTAAAAGGCAAACCCAGAGGCATAATTTTCAAAACCCTAGAAATAATAAAGAAACCCTAAGGGAAACTCAAGGTTTGACAATGTCTAATCAATATACAGGTTCACCAATTTATGTTTACCCTATTTTTGGATTAGTATGAATCACAATACGCTAAACTTGAAGAATTTATTTAGATTATAATATATGGAAATCAAACATAAATCTAAATGTAACTGATTAAGACTGATTTGATAATTTAATTTATTATTTATGGAAGTTACTAAGGAGATCAAGATACTTATCTCTATTTTTTGACTAGTTGAATATAACTATGTTTTGATAATAGAAATAGACTAAAAGTAGGTTTGTGACTCATTTAGATCTAGATTTTTTTTTTGCATGTAGGGATGGTACCTATAGACCAAGACAGATACATTGACTATAGTGACTAGGGCTAACATTAGTTTCTTGTGATGTTTTGCCTCTTTGTAACTATTTAATGTGATGCATTTTCCTGATATGTCTTTGCATGTATGATCTATGACCCTTTACTATTTAGGTTCAGAAATCAACTTCTTTCTCCTTAAAATCTTAGGTCCACTTGTGAAGAATAAAACATGTAAAATTTAAGGAAGTGTAATTGAGTTGAGATGACCCCAATCAACCCCATTGTCTACATATCCAATACTCTAAAGAGGGAATTCAAGCCACATATTTTTCTTCCCTTCAGTTTGAAAATGATATTTTTCTCTTTCATTATATGAATGTACTTAGAAATCTAACTTTAATCTTGAAAATGATGGTGTAGATACTAAAATATGGTCTTTAATACTTAAAAATTACAAGATTGACATACATTTACCATGCATGAATTGATCACTTAAACAAGAACTCACTCCTCCATTCTTTGACACTTACATGGTATATTACAAGTCAACCATTTCATTTTATCGTTATACACCTATAAGAACCTTAATGTATATTTCAAACTACTAAATATCCTACAAAAACATATCTAAACTCTTAGTTCAGTCTACCTATACACCTGTCAATTTTTCTAGATTCAGTTAGTATCACCAATCAATACTGACTTGATATGGTTGGTATCAACCCACTCCTAAAAATGGCTATTTTATAAAATCAAACCCATCCTTAGGGTCAACCCATAAACTTAGTGTGTTAGTGGCACCATAAATTATTCAAATGGATCTATATTTAAATAAATGAAGATCACATTCAAAATGGACTTGGCACTTATCTGATATACATTTATTCACCATCACACACTGAGAAAATTTGCCATATACCTATTACTAAGGGCAATGACAAACTAAGTCTAAAGCACTCTAAATCCAAGTCAAAATAAGTATTATGAACTACTAAAGCCACATCATTAGTTGCACACATATAACAAAGGATCCTAATTACACAATGATGATAAGTGTGAAAACTATGCGTGTATTGATTTCGCCTCCTTGGAGTATTAGATACATAGGCATAATTAATCATTAGATTGGGGTTATTGGGGTAATCTCAATGCATTACACTTCCCCAATCTTGTAAGTTTATATCAATCACAAGCATGCCTAGGGTTTTAAAGAAAAGGATATTGATTTATAGAGTTATGCACATCATCGAGGTTCAGGATTACAAACACGGAGCAAGTAGAGACAAGTGTAGGTGATCGTATAATCATTATGCACTACTTTAATGTAGGTTAATATTGACTAGCATGTCAGTATCAATGATAATAATAACTTAGACCAATAGAACTGACCCAACATAGATAGGTAATCAACTTCAAAATTGAACAAACCACATGCCTACTTTATCTTGATTTTCACTTTGATAATACAGTCATAGTCAAAACATCAACCAAAAAATCTAAGTATTCATCCCTTTGTTGTACTTACTATATTTAACATATACCACTTATCAAATCTAAAGAATCAATCTTAGTATTTTACATTTAGATGTATGCTTGAGTATCATAGCTCAATATCTTAGTTACATTTCATTTATGTATTAATTAGATTAATCTCACCCATTAATCCAAATTACCTGGGTAAAATGTATTTGTGAACTTGTACACATATAAATTTTTTTATCAAACCCTATATTTCTTTTAGAGTTTTAAATTTTAGCCTTAGGGTTTTATGTTCAGACCTGATTTCTAATTTTCCTTTCCCATATATATAAATCAAAAAATATATATTTTTCCCTAAGCTTTCACACTCATTCTCCTATTAGGGTTTCCTCTATTATGTTTAATCCTTGATTGGCTAATATTTGGATTAAAACAACTCTATTTTTCAAATGCTCCAAGTTTTCTCTAGTCATATTGAGTGGATGAAAAACCTAAGTTCATTCACCAAAATGTTGTATGGATTTTTCATAATTTACAATTTACTATTTTTAATATATTCATCTTAAAGGATGAAGAGTGTACCTATTTTTAAATCAATTTATAGATTTCATCTATCTAATTATTTATATTAAAAACATATCGTATATTCTAAAAATACCTAAGATCTCTCTTGGGGTAGACATTTCTTTAAGTAACCCTTATCGAGTCATCTATTTAAACTATACACACTTTTATGCTTTTATTCCTTTTTTTAAGGGTTTCAAATTGTTATGTCAAGATTTAATTTTTTGATATGAATTCTTATTCACTTATGTTTGCACATGTCTTATGGGTAATAATTTTACTGGTATTTCTTAGCATTCCAAGCTTTGATAAAAAAATTATGCCTTTTCATTCCCAAGACTTTACTATGCCTCATCCTAGGGGTTCCTTGTCATATCAGACCTCTCTACAAAGGGAGAAATTATCATGGTTGCCCAACTCTTCTCATGTGTTATTAACAAGGCTAATTTATTCTAAAATCATATGTTTGCCTTCACCGTTAAAGGTTGATATGAATAGACCTTAGCCTAAGGAATTCAATGTTTATGAGAATTGTGATCATCTCCAATGCATAAGCCATTCTCAAAAGATGTCTTTGATTAAGATTAAGATTCAATACTTTATTGATGCCCATATTTTTTTAATTCAAAATGTTAATGCACCTACAAATGATTCATTAGCACATAACAATACAAATATTGTAAATGTAAAAACCTAAATTTGGTACAATCCCACCCTTTATGTCATTTATTACAACTTTGTATACATAGACTATTAACAGGGAATGTGGTATCTATTAGCATATTTTACTTGGTTATTTATTTATTTATTCCATCAGTTTTATCTATATGTCATTCATCTCACCATTTTTTCATAGGGATTCCCAATTTTGGTCCTTTATCCTTATGAATATGTTCACAATATCTGGATATGACTGACTTGTGACCCTGTCTATGAAGCATGGACTTTTCCAAGCATAATTTTTGGAACTTATTTCAAGTCACATTTCATTTAATTCTTGGTTTTATATGTTTTGCCTTATTTTGGGTTAGATTTTGTGTACCAATATATCCCAAATTCAAAATCAAAACATATATAAATACAAGGCTCTTCTAAGACATTAAGGACAATTTTCCTCACTTTCAAGATATATTTCAAATATTTTCATGTTCTATCTGTAGGTATTTAAAGCAATATTCAAGTCTAAATTTGTGCCAAGGGTGAAATAGGATAAACAACATCTATAATTGCATTCATAATTTCACATATATGTAAGTGGGAGAACTACATTTGAGTTTGAGCCATATTCAAAGTATTGTCAATGTAGTGCAACACTTGGTCATTCAATGGGGATTAACCAAGATTAGTCTAACTCAATCCATTTCAATTGACCCCCATTTGACATCAATTTGATTTATGTGCAAGAAACCAAGGTTTTGTATTTATAGGTACTTGTCATGAAATTCAATATTTGAAACTGTGTAAATAACACTAATTAAACTAGGCACATGTAGTGCACCGACCAAATTTTTATTATAGTCATATGGAACAAGTCCATAATCAACAAACTCAAATGCATTATGCAACCATCAAATTTAGGGGTTGTTTCTATGAATATTCTTTACTATTACCTTTGATTTGTCATTTTCATAACTCTAATTATCTTTGTATTTTACTGCTAGATATTAAACATAGTCAAATGGGACAAGTTTGTGATCAACAAACTCGAACGCATTGTGTTGTCATCCACTTATAGTGGACCTATCTATAAGTAATTTCTAATTTATCCTTGATTATGAGCATCCACAAGCACCTCTTTGATTGATTTCCGTTTTCATATAGTCATAACAATCAACTGAAATTTGTGTGCAAGTTAAGTATATCACTTCTTGGTATTTTCCAAAAATAGCAGTTTTTAATATTTAATATTTGTCAAAATTAGAATTTTTGATTATTTTATATCTTTAGCTTTGATATTCTCTAGTATTACATTTATTTATTTTATCAAAAATATGGTAAATATATTGGTGAACTCATACTTTTGTTTTGAGTATTGCTTTCCTTTTCTTAATTTTTGCTTTAGGGTTTCAACATAATTTTTTATTTATAGACACCAAATATACTCTCTATGTCCTTGATGCTTCAAAATTAATGTTTGTTTAAACAAAAATATTTTCTTGTCATTAGTTTTCAATTTTTTCTCTTTGTTTTCCTTAAATTATGTTCTAGTAGTTTTAAAGCTCATAAGAACTATCATTCTAGGAAAAGAGGTCTTGAGTTTTACCTAAGCTATGGTGTGAGGGGTATTCTCCAAATACTCAAGCCATTAGACATCACTATATATTTATTTTAGTTTCCACGTACCTCATACTATTTTAGAAACACATAGATTTTATTTTTTAGCCATAAGAAGCCTTTGATTATTTCTTCTTATAGCGCCCTTGTAAACGATTAGCCTCATAATGTTACACTCAACATACCCTAGATAGGATAGTGTGGCTATGGTAATGGTGTAATCCTACGTAATTTTTTTATTTATTAATGATGTGGATCAGTATATCTAATATCCTATAAAATAAACACACCTTGCCTAGTTACACCCCATATATATCCTCTCTTTTGTGGTATGATTGGTTTTTTAGTAGTATTTATCTTGGTATTTGTCATATTTACTAGGGTTAACATATTTAAAATGGATTCTAAATATGAAATGCCCAATGGTATTCATCCTTTATATTTAATCTTCTCTAGCAATGTTACACCTTACACTTATGATAATGAATAGACTAATGATCACACTTGTATAATTTCTTATGCTTCTTACATTAATAAAGATAATAATTATGATAGATATGAATATGATTATGAAAATAAAAATTGTTGGTGCAATAGTGAGTAATATAGCAAAGAAGAAAATGAGCATACTAGTTTAGAATATGACAAATCAATTTCATATATTCCTCCGTTATAGTCCTCTTTACATAAATGAGAACAAAAAGAGCATACTGATAATGAATTTATTCTCTCTCTTAATCTCTCACAAGGATCAAAATGTGAAAAATCAATAATGATTGCACCTTGTTTACTTTTTCAAATTTCAACTACACTACATCACATTACTCAATACAAGTCACAAAATCACAATCCTTGCATAGAAATATCAAATGATACAAGTGAATGAGTTAATATATCTCTATAGAAAAGGTAGATGATATAAATACATGTGATATCTCAAATTATCCTCTAAACATGGTTGATGATGTACTAAATTTTGATAATCTCTCTCCTCCCTTAGAAGCAATAGATAACACTATACTTGGTACTCTTTCTCCCTGTCTTGAAATATCAAAACACGCAAATGAATTTGAATTATAAAATAATGATCATGACATATTACACAATGATTCCCAAGATAGTCATCCTCTATCCATAGAATGTGAGTATGATGGTAACACTAATTTTGATAACTCTTTTTTTCATCCTAATTCAAAAGAATCTAATCAAGAGCAATGTCATGTTTTTCCTCTCATGAAAATATAAAATGATAAACTAAACAATGATTCTCAAGCTTTGACTAATATTTATCCATGTAATGACATTTGTAATGATCCTTTTATACCAATGTTTAAAATTGATGATCAATTACAACCCATAATTGAACCTTTTCAAACTAGTACTAGTCATATTATATCCATGATGCATCTTATTGGCGATATCCAAAAATAAGTTTTGATCTCACTATAAAAACTAGAGCATGTTGTGCAAATATCAAATATAATTTTATCTTATCACAACTCCTTACATGAGTTGCATATGAGCATCCATATCCAAATAATTTTTTTATGCCTACACTACCATTGTTTGATGGTTACAAATATCCTTGTAATCATTTTACTCAATATTCAATTTATTTCGAAGAATGGAACAATATTGGACATATTCTACTAAAAGGTTTTCATAGATGTCTTGCAAGAGATGCTTTAGAATGGTTTTATAGTATAATTAGTGGATTCTTATCTAACTTCAAAAGGTTAAAAGATGCATTATAATATAATTACCTAGTACCTAAGCTCACATTGGAACATCTACAAGGTTTTCAATAAGGTCATGATGAGATTATTTAAGATTACATCTTAAGATTTATAAACAATTTACACTTTCTAACTTATCAACCCTCAAACTTAGAAAAGCAATTTATCTTTAGTATGGTTCTCTTATCTTAGCTTAAGGAAAGATCCATGCATAAAATTTACACCTATTTTGAGAGGATATACATGGATGTGTTCAAATATGCACATGATCTAAATTTTTCAACACAAAATGTTACTAAGTCAAAATCATCTTCACATAAACATGAAATTATTAATAAATAGAGGAATTCAAATTTAATATATAAAATAAATAATCTAATTCAAGTCATTCATAATATAGATGCAACACTTAAGGTGGTTCGTCTCAAGGAAAAAAAAATAAATGGGGAAGAATCAGCTTATAAATCATTGCCTATAGTAAGTAAAACTACTTATAATAATAAACAACCATTAAGATTCGACATATTCAAAGATAAACCACATGATATTCTAGAAACATTATTGGATGGTAAGTTAATCACCCTCCCTCCTAATTACTATCATCCTCCTCATTGTCATGATTACACAACAAGTAAGGCATTTTTTGCTTATCTTGGTACTAATGGACATAAAAATAAGGGTTATTACGCATTTGAGAAAATATTACACAACTTGTAGATAAAGGGATTATTACATTTCAAAGTAACAGAACCAACAAATAAGATACAAATATCCATCATAATAACACATCTCAAATTACAAAAACATGGATACCAAAGTAAAAGCATCTACATTTAGATCAAGAATATGAACATGTAGTGCATACTTCAAAAAAGTCACAAGAACATCAACTACAAGTGTCATAAATAATTAATATAGGTATAGAGCCACATATACAATATCACAAGACAACTATGAATGAAAATAAGTACGGTGCCCAATGCCTATTTGTGTCAAGATGGTCAGCTCATTCTATAATTTATAATTAAATTAAGTACATACGTGTTGCAAATATAAAAGTGAAATATCATTAACACATTTCAATTACAAGAACATAATCAACATACCAAATACTAATACCATCACATGAACTAATCTATCGAATATTAACACAAATCTTAAGAAGAAGCACAATATAAAAATTCCACATGAGTCCAATACAAGAAAAAATATATCATAGACCATATATATATCAAATATTTGACAAGTATAACATAAAAAAATGTCTCTTTACAATGGGTCCATTTCTTTGAGCATATCCACCTCCCTCTATTAATAAACAACTATGAGAATAAGAATCTCCACTATCAGCCACTCATGATCATGAGTAGGACTGAATCCGCCTCTCATGATCCTCATACATGAACACTCATCCATGTAATAGAGTATGATCATAATGTAACTACACATACTCCTGAAACACATTTTAGATGGGATCCATTAGTGGAGCAGGAGGGGGCATATGATCTCTAGTAAGCTCTGCCCTTAGCTAGTCATGATCAATAATAATTGTATCTCTCTTTACTATCATGTCATCATGATCTACTACTTCTATAATATCTATAGATACATGATCAAATAGGGGAGCATGCTCACCTGAAATGTCTATCACTCACTCTAAAATACCACTAGGGACTGCCTCACAAGGAACATGTCATGTGAGAACTAGAGGGATGCCTCTATGATGATTGGCTAATGCTAATCATCACTAAAAAAAATAAAAAATAAATGAAATCAATACCAAAGTTATAAAATTAAATAAATATATATACAAACTCTCTCTCTCTCTCTCTCTCTATATATATATATATATATATATATATACACACACACACATACATATTTGTAGAAGGAGCCTGATGGCTAGCCATTATCATGCCACCTATATCTACTCCACCTTGTGTTACAGGAATGTCATCTACC
Organism: Torreya grandis; assembly: GCA_037957365.1. Classification (NCBI taxonomy): domain Eukaryota; kingdom Viridiplantae; phylum Streptophyta; class Pinopsida; order Cupressales; family Taxaceae; genus Torreya; species Torreya grandis. The sequence continues at coordinate 1,710,216 of JARHVA010002419.1, forward strand.
ACAAATGGAAATAAAATAGGCCTCTTATGGGCTGATCACCATTGTGTGTAAGCTAGTGTGCAACTAGGATCATTAGTGTCTGATGTTTGGATCATGGGATCCACATTTGTCAATGGGATGGGAGCCAAGCCTACAACACTTGGTTGGCCCATATCCTCCTATAATGTCCTATTTCTAATAAAATCCAAAGTGGCCAATTAGCTCATTTCCCATATTTTTGGTGAGCTAATGTGAAAAATTAGGAAATATTTATTTTAATATTTTGGTCCACTATAATTCATGTTATTGAAATATGGGCCATTAAATATTAAAATATTAGTCGTATTCTCCAAGTGGGGAGTGGTATTTACTCTTGCATGATTTTAGGCACACTTTGTGGAGTTTATATGATGAAATTCATGGTGTAAATTACAATCAATGGATTTTAGAAAGATCATGTCTAATATAAAAACATTATGACAAAATATATGACAATGTTAAAAGAGAGTGGAAGTGTAGAATCTTATGGGCAAAATTAACAATGTATAAAAAGGAAACTATGACAAATATTTGGTGGGATTTATGAAGAGATAGAATATGGAAACTTTATATTTTCTAGGATAGAGATAGAATATGGAAATATTCAATTTTGGAAGTTGGGATTTGTGGCCCAAATCTTATTAAAGATAGGCGACCTTATTAGTTTGGGATCTTTTGCCAAATTAACAATTTCTTTATGCTTGTTGCACTTGTGCATCAACTACATGAGAAACCCGTTGGATTATTTGAGATCATAGGATGGAACCCCTTTGATTTTATGAGGGTGATATCATACAAATATTGCATTGGATCTTCACAGATTTATAGATTTTTGTATTTAGTTTGGTGAGATTGTTTGTATATTTTTATGTATCCTTTAGTGTGGTTTAATTTACAGATTTTTTTTATTATGTTTGTTGAATTTATAAATTCTATAGATTAGTTTTTTTATGATGTATAAGTTTCTAATATTCCACCTTTTAGATCTATGGGAAGTTTGGAGTCATTTGGTGCCAAAATTACCAAATCTGGGGTATTGGGTACATCTTGTTTGTTGCAGTTGTGTGGAGCTTTGGATTTTAAATTTATTCGTTATGTGTATGGATGTAGTTTCTAATGTACCAAAATATATTTATGTACTTTTCATAAATAAAAATAATATATTTAAATTGGGTAGTGTTTCCTTCCATACATGTGAACTTTGAGCGATTTCAAGACCTCCTTGTACAAAATTTGCATTATGTACTTTGCCAGTTTGATATAAAAATGTGTGAATGTTATATAAGGTTTTAAAACATGTCATGCATGTGTGTACTTTGGTAAGATATTTTATATTTCACATACTTTCAAATAAAAGTTTGTTTGAGGTTATTATAGTGGTATCAAAACTTGTATCTTGCTAGCTTGTTGGGAGAGTTCGCATCTTGACGTAATATCAAATGCATGCGAGTGGTATTAGTGAAATAGAATTAAGAACTATCAATGACAAAAAATAAAAGTTCATCCACCAGTGATTGAAGAAGAAAATATGGGTGACAAAGAAAAGAGGGTTCCTTTTAATGAAATTAGCTATTTACATGAGACAATTAACTGAGGTCAAAAGGATTTGGGGAAGACAATCCAAAGAGCCTTAAAAGAATCCATGATAAACCTAATATGATCTATTCAGGGTATTAAACTAAATAAAACAAATGAGGGAGAAGGAAGATCATCAACAAATGAGCATGTTTCAATCACCCCACCTTCAAAACTTTTTCATGCCAAATTCCTGTAGAAGGAAGGGGAGCATTTTGAAGAAATAAAACATCACAACCATATGAAAGTAATGATTTACAATATATCATGAAGAATATGAGGAATTTAACCTTGCAGTGCAATAATCCCTCACTTTTAAATAATTTCATAATCTGAAAATGAAGAAAAACAACAAAGCTAGTATAAGAAACCCACTGGAACCATCTATCTTAAAGAGCAAATATTTGTCTCAACCCAAGGCACCCAACTTTGGTCAGCATAAATAACCTTGGAAGACAAGTCACAAATTTTGGAGAAATAAAGAGTCAAAGCTATAAAAGGAATCAAAAGACCTAAAAATTAAGACCACATAATTAAAAGAGGTGTTGGATACATCATAACCATAAAAGGTCAAAGAAGAAAGTGTGATGGTTGAACATAAAGGAAAAAAGAGATTTACAAGAAATCAAAAAGCAAGAAAATTCATAGCTAAAAGAAGTTAGTGATAAGCCCCAAAATGAATCCACCATGCAAGTGGAAAGTGAAGGATATTCGATATAAATAGGCAAAGATAATGTTTCAGTGGATGCCACTAATTTTGAAAATCTAAATTACAAGGATGGTTGTGTCAAGGAAAATATCTAAAAAGCTCCTACTTTTAAATCAGAAAAGGGAGGTAAACAATTTGATTATAGCCTAACATATGAGAAATAAAGTCATATTTAAAATTTATTATTTCATACTATTCCATTTTAGATATGTTGTCATCATGGAAAACACTCTAGGAATAAAGAGATGGTGAAAGACACAACTGGCAGGAAAGGATCCAAGGATCCTTTTTATTTTAGTTCAAAATGGTCCATGAATAAAATATGGATCCAGGTAATAGTTGGGGGCACATGAAGGGGAACTATTTTGATAACTTCATTATTGATGGATTCACCATTTTATGCACCAATATAACTCAACAACTCAACATAACCATGGGTGATCAAAATGTATGTGACATTTTACTTATTGTGGGATTAGGAGAAACTAACATGGTTTTTTATTACAATGTTTGCATTTCAATGGTTATTATTCATAGAATTATCATTTCATGGAACATGAGTTTAAATATAAATAAAAATGTATGGTGTTTAAGGGAAGTTCTAATGTATCACTACGATTGGTTATAACTAAAATAAGGGAGAGGTCTTCTCTCATGGGGTGAGTAATTTGGGAAATAAGTTGTTTGTTGATGCCTAGTAATTTATCCATGAGATTACCACCTGATATAAGAGTCAAACACATCATAGAATGGGAATCTGGTTCTAAGCCTATCATGACCACTCTTTACCACCACCCAAGAATTCACAGAGAGGAGATCAAGAAGACCATCAAATATAGATACCCCATTCCCAAAATTGATGAGCTCATTGATGAGTTATAAGGGGTAGTGTACTTTTCAAAGATTGATTTGAGGTTAGGTTACCATCAGATCCATGCAAGGGATGAAGAGGTACATAAGACAACATTCAGATGTCACTAGGGACATTTTGAGTTCTTGGTCATGCCCTTTGGTTTGACAAATGTACCATCTACATTCTAGTCATGTATGAATCAATTATTTGGAAATCATGTAAGAAGATTTGTTTTGATTTACTTTGATGGAATTTTGATCTATATTAAGACTTCATAAGATCATTTGAAGCATTTGGATATAATCCTTCAAATTCTAGAGCAACATGCTCTCTTTACAAAAGAATTTAAATGTGAGTTTGAGGTGATAGAGATATTGTACTTAGGGAATGTAATTAGTGCTTAAGGTGTTGAGATACATAGAAAAATATCCAAGCTATCTTATATTGGCCTCCTCCCACCACACTGGCACATTTGAAAGGATTATATGGCCTTTACAGTCATTATAGAATAATTGTTAAGGGATCTTCATGTTTAACAACACCCTTGACTGATATGAAAAAGAAGGGATTTTTTACATGGACACAAATTAGGTAAGCAACTTTTGATAAGCTTAAGGAGGTAATGATTTCTTGTCATATACTTTTTATTTAGATTTCTCACCTCCATTTATTATAGAATGTAATTCTTCAAGAGAAGAACATGGAGTGGTATTAGTTCAGAAGGTGTATCCCATAAGATTTGAAGGTTGGAAGTTAAAAGAATCAGGTAAAAAAATGGTGGCCATCATACATGTTTTGGCCAAGTTTCGATAATGCTTAGATTGTGAAAAATGTGGGGTGAAGACATCTCATAATAGTTTGAAGTTTTCAGTGAGTAAGCTCTAAGATTATGATTTTGATATAGATTACATAAATGTGAAATAAAACAAAGTAATTGATGCTCTTCCTAGGATGCCTACTCTATATTCTTCTTCTATTATTTCCTCTAATTGGAAGGTCTCTATTATAGAGGAATATGTTAAAAACACATTTGATACTAATTGCCTTGATGGGAATGTGAGAGAAAACATATTTGCAATGATGGATGGCCCATACTTAATAAAAACATAATATTCCTAGTTCATGAATCCAAAGTAAAGGAGAATATTTTGAGAGCATTTCATGATGCACCACTATGGGGACATACAAGATTCTTCAAAACCTATAGAGAGATTCTCATGGGAGGGTCTCAAAGAGAAGGTTTTTGTGCATATCAAAGTGGTGCAACAGACACATGGTGAAGAGTTCTTGAGGTTTGTTTGGGATCTTGGTAACATTTAGAAGAGAGGAGTTAGCATAATTATATTTTCATGACTTGATCCAAGTCAAAAAGATGAAATTATAGTCGTGCATTACATCATGGATCTTCTGAAGGTTTGCATTTATGATGTTGAGGGTTATGCATATTTATTCTCATGAGGTCAACTTGTTTTTCAAAAAGGTGATCAAATTACATTAGTTGCACAAGGATGTTTTGGATGTTAGAGAAAGTTTATCTTGTAGTGCTCTTTGGCAGGAGATTTCTCACTTGATACGTGTAGGATCCATATCATATGGGCATTATAGTTTGATTCATCACTTTGGCACAATGATTCTGAAACTTATAGATTTTCATTGCTTGAGGGCAAATAATTTTGAGAAGTGGGCATTTTAATGTCCCATTTCCAATAAAATCTAAAGGGTGGCCAATTAGCTCATTTCCCATATTTTCAATGAGCTAATGTGAGTAATTAGGAAATATTTATTTTAATATTTTGGTCCACTGTAATTCATGTTATTGAAATATGGGCCATTAAATATGAAAATATTAGTTGTATTATCCAAGTGGGGAGTGGTATTTACTCTTGCATGATTTGAGACACAATATGTGGAGTTGTTATGATGACATTCATGGTGGGAGTTAAAATCAATGGATTTTAGAAAGAACATATCTAATATAGAAACATTATGATAAAATCTATGATGGTTTTAAGAGAGAGTGGAAGTGCACAATCTTATGGGCAAAATTATCAATGTACAAAAAGGAAATTATGACAAATATTTGGTGAGATTATGAGGAGATAGAATATGGAAACTTTAAATTTCCTAGAATAGAGATAGAATATGTAAATATTTTATTTGGGATGTTGGGATTTGTGGCCCAAATCTTATTTAAGATAGGCACCCTTATCAATTTGGGATGTTTTGCCAAATTAACAATTTATTTATGCTTGTTACACTTTTGCAACAACTAAAAAATTAGAGGATGAAACCCATTGGATTATTGAAGCTCATAAGATGAAACCCCTTTTATTTAATGAGGGTGATCTCATATAGATATTGTATTGGAGGTATACAGATTTACATATTTTTATATTCAGTTTAATGAGAATGTTTGCATATTTTAAGGTATCCTTTTGTGTGGTTTGATTTACAGATTTTTGTTGTTGTGTTGGTTGCATTTATAAATGCTATAGATTATTATTTTTATGATATATAAGGTTCCACGATTCTACCTGTCAGATCTATGGGAAGTTTGGAGTAATTGGTGCCAAAATTACCAAATCTAGGGTATTGGGAACATCCTATTTGTTACAGTTGTGTGGAGCTTTGGATTTCAAATCTATTAATTGTGTGTGTGTTTGTAGTTTCTAATGTACTAAAACATATTTATTTACTTTTCATAAATAAAAATAATATCTTTGAATCAGGTAGTGTTTCCTTCCATACATGTGAACATTGAGTGATTTTAGGACCTCATTTTACAAAATCTACATTATGTACTCTGCCAATTTGATATAAAAATGTGTGCATGCTATATAAGGTGTTAAAACATTTCATGCATGTGTGTCCTTTGGTAAGATATTTTATATTTCACATAATTTCAAATAAAATTTTGTTTGGGGTTATTACAGTGGTATCAAAGCTTGTATCTTACCATCATGTTGGGAGAGTTTGCATCTTGATGTACTATAAAATGCATGCAAGTGGTATTAGCTAAAGAGAATTTAGATACCATCAAAGAGAAAAAATAAAAGTTCAGACACTAGTGATCAAAGAATAAAATATGGGTGATGGAGAAAAGAGGATTCCTTCTAATGAAATTAGTTATTCACATGAGACAATCAACTAAGGTCAAAAGAATTTGGAAAAGACAATACGAAGAACCTTAAGAGAATCCATGTAAAAACTAATCCAAGCTATTCAAGGTATTAACCTAGATAAATCAAATGAGGGATAAAGAAGCTCATCAATAAATGAGTAGGTTTCAATCATCCCACCTTCAAAACATTTTCATACCAAATTCCTATAGAAGGAAAGGGAGCATATTGAATAAATAGAACATCAACAACCACATGCAAGTAATGAGTTTACAATATATGATGTGTAATATGAGGAACTTAGCCTTGCAGTGAAAAAATACATCACTTTCAAAAAATTTCATGATCTGAAAATGAAGAAAAACAACAAAACTAGTATAAGAAACCCACTAGAGCCATCCATCTTAAAGAGAAAATATTTATCTCAACCCAAGGCACCTAACTTTGGTCAACATAAAGAACCTTGGAAGACAAGTCACAGATGTTGGAGCAAAGAAGAGGTGAAACTAGAAAAAGAATAAAAAGACCCAAAAATGAAGACCACATAACTGAAAGAGGTGTAAAATACATCAGAACCATAAAAGGTCAAGGCAGAAAGTGTGACAGTGGAGCATAAAGGAAACCCAGATTTGCAAGAAATTAGAAAGCAAGAAAATTTAGAGCTGAAAGAAGTTGGTGATAATCCCCAAAATGAATCCACCATGTAAGTGGAAAGTGAAATATCTTCAATAGAAATAGGCAAAGAGAATGTTTCAGTGGATGCCACTAATTCTAAAACTCTAGATTACAAGGATGATTGTGTCAAGGCAAATCTCTCAAAAGCTCCTACTTCTAAATCAAAAAAGGGAGGTAAGCAATAGCCTAAAGTATGAGAAGGAAAGTCATATTTCAGATTTGTTTTTTCATACTGTTCCATTTCAAATATGTTTTTATCATGAGAAACACTCTAGGAATGGAGAGAGGGTGAAAGACACAACTAGTACAAAAGGATACAAGGATCCTTTTGTTTTAGTTCAAAATGGTCGACGAATAAAAGTATGGGATCTATGTAATAGGTGGAGGCACATGAAGGGAAACTATTTTGATAAATTCAATATTGATGGATTCACCATTCTATGCGCCAAATTAATTCAATAACTCAATCTAACCATGGGTGATCAAAAGGTATGTGATAATTTACATGTTATCGGATTAGGAGAAACTAACATTATATAAGGTATACATTGTTTGCATTTCAATGGTTATTATTCATAAAATTATCATTTCATGCAACTTGAGTTTAAATCTAAAAAAAAATACATGGTTTTTAAGGGAAGTTCTAATTGATCACCATGATTAGTTACAAATAAAATAAGGTAGAGGTCTTATCTTAGGGGTGAGTTATTTGGGAACAAGTTGTTTGTTGATGCCTTATCCATGGGATTACCACATGTCAGAAGATTCAAACACATCATAGAATGGGAATCAGGCTCTAAACCTATCATGACCACTCCTTACCACCACCCATGAATTCATAGGGAAGAGATTAAGAAGACCATCAAATATAGATACCCCATTCTCAAGATCGATGAGCTTATTGATGAATTACATGGGGCAGTGTATTTTTCAAAGATTAATTTGAGGTCAAGTTACCATCAAATCCATGTAAGGGATGATGAGGTACATAAGACAACATTCAGATGTTAATGGGGACATTTTAATTTCTTGGTCATGCCCTTTGGTTTGAAAAATGCACCATCCACTTTCTAGTCATTTATGAACCAGGTATTTGGAAATCATGTAAGAAGATTTGTTTTGATTTTCTTTGATGACATTTTTATCTATAGTAAGACTTGGGAAGATAATTTTAAGCATTTATATGTAACCCTTAAAATTATAGAACAACAGGCTCTCTTTGCAAAAGAATTTGAATGTGAGTTTGAGGTGACAAAGATATTATACTTAGGGCATGTAATTAGTGCTCAAGGTGTTCATATAGATCAATAGAAGATCCAAGCTATCTTGTATTGGCCTCATCCCACCACACTAGCATAATTGAGAGGATTATATGGCCTTTATATTCATTATAAAATAAATTTTAAAAGATCTTCACGTCTAGCAACACCCTTGACTGATATGACAAAGAAGGAAACTTTTGCATGGACACAAATTGGGCAAGTAACTTTTGATAAACTCAAAGAGGTAATGATTTCATGTCCTATCCTATACTTGTTATTTCATATTTCTCACCTCCATTTTTTATAGAATATGATACTTCAAGTGAAGAACTTGGAGTGGTATTAGTTCAGAAGGGGCATCCCATAGAATTTGAAGGTTGCAAGTTAGAAGAATTAGTTAAAAAATTGTTGGCCATCATACATGTTTTGGCCAAGTTACGATAATGATTAGTTGGTGAAATATGTGGGGTGAAGACATCTCATAATAGTTTGAATTTCTGGGTGAGTAAGCTCCAATATTATGGTTTTGATATAGAGTACATTAATTTGAAAAAGACTAAAGTAAGTGATGTTCTTCCTAGGATGCCTAATCTATATTCTTCTTCTATTATTTATTCCAATTATAAGGTCTCTATTATGGAAGAATATGTTAAACACACATTTGTTACTAACCTCCTCTATGGGAATGTGAAATATAATAGATTTATAGTGATGGATGGCCCCATACTTAATAAAAATATAATATTCCTAGTTCATGAATCCAAAGTGAAGGAGAAGATTTTGAGAGCCTTTCATAATGCACCACTAGGGGGACATACAAGTTCTTTAAAAACCTACAGAGAGAGATTCTCATGGGAGGGTCTCAAAGAGAAGGTTTTTTGTGCATATCAAAGTGGTGCAGAGGGCACATGGTGAAGAGTTCTTGATATTTGTTTGGTATCAACATTCAGAGGAGAGGAGTTAACATAATTATATTTTCATTACTTGATCCAAGTCAAAGAGGTAAAAGTATAGTCATGCATTGCATCATGGATCTTTTGAAGGTTTGAATTTATGATGTTGAGAGTTATGCACATTTATTTGATATTTATTCTCATGAGGTCAAGTTATTTTTCAAAAAGGTGATCAAATTACATTAGTTTCACAAGGATGTTTTGGATGTTAGAGAAAGTGTATCTTGTAGTTCTTTCTGGTAGGAGTTGTCTTACTTGATACGTGTAGGATCTAGATTATATGGGCATTATAGTTTGACTCATCACTTTGGCACAATGATTCTGGGATATCCAAATTTGCATTGTTTGAGGGCAAATAATTTTGAGAATGGGGCATTTGTAATGTCCCGTTTCCAATAAAATCCAGAGGGTGGCTGATTATCTCATTTTCCATATTTTTGGCAAGCTAGTGTGAGTAGTTAAGAAATATTATTTAAATATTTTGGTCCATTGTAATTCATGTTATTTAAATATGGGACATTAAATATGAAAATATTAGTTGTATTCTCCAAGTGGGGAGTGGTATTTACTCTTGAATGATTTGAGGCACATTTTTTGGAGTTGTTATGATGATATTCATGGTGGGAGTTAAAACCAATGGATTTTGGAAAGATCACATCTAATATAGAAACATTATGATAAAATTTATGATGATTTTAAGAGAAAGAGAGTGGAAGTGCATTATCTTATGGGAGAAATTAACAATGTATAAAAAGGAAACTATGACAAATATTTGGTGGGATTTATGAGGAGATAGAATATGGAAACTTTATATTTACTAGGATAGATATAGAATATGGAAATATTCTATTTCGGATGTTGGGATTTGTGGCCCAAAACTTATTTAAGATAGGTGGCCTTATTAGTTTGGGATATTTTACCAAATTAACAATTTCTTTATGCTTGTTGCACTTGTGCATCGACTACAGGATTTGAGAACAAAACCCCTTGGATTCTTAAAGATCATAGGATGAAACCCCTTTGATTTCATGAGGGTGATCTCATACATATATTGCATTGGAGCTTCGCATATTTTTGTATTCAGTTTGGTGAGATTATTTGCATATTTTCAAGTATCTTTTAGTGTGGTTTGATTTACATATTTTTGTTGTTGTGTTGGTTGAATTTATAAATGCTATAGATCAAAATTTTCCTAATATACAAGGTTACAATATTACACCTTTCATATATATGGGAAGTTTGGAGTAATTTTGTGCCAAAATTACCAAATATGGGGCATTACGAGCATCTTGTTTGTTGCAATTGTGTGGAGCTTTGGATTTGAGATTTATTAGTTGTGTGTGTGGATATAATTTATGATGTAATAAAAAATATTTATATACTTTTCATAAATAAAAATCATATCTTTCAATTGGGTAGTGTTTTCTTCCATGCATGTGAACTTTGAGTGATTTCAGGATCTCGTTGTGCAAAATCTGCATTATTTACTTTGCCAGTTTGATATAAAAATGTGTGCCTGTTATATAAGGTGTTAAAACATGTCATGCATGTGTGTGTTTTGGTAAGATATTTAAGATTCACATAATTTCAAATAAAATTTTGTTTGGGGTTATTACACCTCCTCCCATAATGGATCCCCTACAAATTATCTCCACACATATGGTGTTGGGGGAACATCTTGTGAGATGTCAAACTATCTTGTGACACACTCAAACTAGAAGCAATCATAAACATTTGGTCATCATTAATGAAGCCAAAAAATCACATGAATGTGCCTAAAACCCACCCTATATAACCCTTGTAAATCCTCCACATAATATCTCTAATAGATAGATAATCTAGTATTTGGTGACACTCCATCATCCCACCTCTCATAACATAATATGTTGTACCCACCCATATCTTTGAATATATATGTGGATGAGCCCATCCACCATGAGGCCTCTCCAAAGGATTAATAATTGTAATATGTTCATAGTCCCAAAATTTTAACGGTGTTAAGCCCAATCCTTATCCAAAACCCTCTCGGGTGAACCTATGCAAATCCTTATACAAGTGGGCCAACATGGTATGACCCAAATAATATATCATGCCATGATCCTCAATATCATGAAAAACTTGGTGAATTTGGTGTGAAATAGATAAACCACCACTGTTAACTATAAAAATGAATCCATTAAAGCACATAAAAACTTCTACAAATGTGGAACATTCACCAACATAATCTTTGATAATAATATGGTAGTATCACCAAGGGCATAATACACACCCTGAGCGTGTCCAATCATATAGAAATGAGCCTGAAAAATATGGGTGTGCCCATTATCACCCTATAAGGTCACCCATCTCTAAATAATAGGAAACCACATAATCCTCAATACATCCTTTAGAGTCACTTTCATCTCACCCATCGAAAACCAAAAAGTACAAGTATTTGAGTCTCATTGCTAAGCCGGGGCACTCATCATATACATGTAATATGACATTAATGCCATCTGTAAAACATGCCTAAGACTAGTTTCATCTAGTGTGGCTCTCTCATCAGTGGTCAATGGCACATCCTATATAGTGTCCATGATATGACCCCATTAGAACTCTTTGGCCTGCATAACAACATAGAATAACAAGTTCACAAAACATAAATTAACACTGTCATTAATAAAATTTATTTACATAGTCAAGCATAACAACTACTAAATAATTTAATGTTTTAGGTACATGGTTGCATATAGGTGGACAAGGCCATAGACAAGTCTAATAGGAACTAGATATGTCTACAGACAAGTCCACAACTAAGCAGATGGGTCTATGGATAAGTTTACATTCAACCAAGACAACTATGGCAAGGTTTGGATAAGACCAATGCCAAGTGCACATGACCAATTTTTTTTGAAAAAAACACTTAAGCTACATAAAAATGAACAAATTTCAAAATTTATAGAGGTCAAAATTTGTGTTTTGTTACTTACCAGGGGTTGTGCGTCCTCAGACTACAAGTTGGCCCTAACCTACTTGAATTGTGTCAACCTAAGAATTCTCCTCTATGAGATATTATCTCACATAGAGCTCAGAAATCATAAAATATTAATATGCAAATGAATTACAATTTATTTTTCCATCAACTTATTTATATGGGTTGATTTTTTTATTTTTCAAAAATTCAAAAACTTTTATAACTAATTCCTCTCAAACTTGTGCACGCGATATCTTGAGTGATACATATCGAAATCACTCTCCATAACCTACATTAAAGACACATAATTTATTATTTCACATGGTAATATTTCCATCACATTAATCAATGCTTTCATATATAGAATATGTAACACTTATCCACTTATGTATAGAGTTTCTCACATATTATTTGTTATCTCCAAATATATTAAATTTAACTATCACCTTTGGAAATATTCTTTACATAAGGTTCATCATAGTACAATAATTATCTTGTAAATGTTTAAGAGGCTAATCTATCAAAACAATAAAAAATCAACCAATATTTAATTAGAAAAACTATATGTCACTAAAACATCGTGTAAAAAATGCATCTTATTCTTTTGACATGATGCATTTAATATTCTCATCCCTTGTATCAAAAGGGTGGCATACATTGGGCTTCTTACCAAATACATTTTAGCACATCATGCATGATTTAGAATGACTCAAAATAGTCACATATTACAGAATACACAACAATATGAATAATGGAAGCATGTGACATAAAAGTGAACTCAAATCAAATCAAGGACATAATATAGGGTCTAAATTTATACAAGATCAGATTTCATCACATAATATAGGTTTTTAAATATTCAAAGAAATTTATAATTTAAACACATAATAGATATTGGAAAATTAATACATATTCTTTGGGAATATGGCATGCATATGCACTCACTTTTTCAAATACTAAAAGTGAAAAGTCATACACACCTAAACACATATGCACCAACATGTGAAAAACATGTCAACATTCAAAGTTCAAAGTTACAAATAAAATTGTGATTAAGCATATATATGCATATCATTCTATAACATTTTGGAAATTTTTTAATTTTTTAAAGGATGATGCTTGTTCATGTATATTTTTCAAAAATAAAAGTGGCAATATAAGAAGTTCAAAGGCATGATGCTTTTTCATGCATATTTTTAAAGGTTAAAGTTCAAATTTCAAAATCAAATATTCATTTCAATTCAAATTTATGAGCAATGCAGCCACGATGGGGGCATGAATATTATTCATTTTCTTTTAGTCATGTAAAATAGAATATAGATCTGTTACATTGGTGCAATTAGATCTATTATGGGTAATGTACATTAAGGTTAAATGACACTCAATGAATTTAGAATTACTTCTAGTGAACCCATTTATGTGGTTACATCCTTTGTTGTAGGTGATCTATGTTTAAGTCTAGTGACACTTAATGGCTTTGGCATCACTTCTAGTGAACCCTATCATGGTTCCATTTTTGTTATTAGTACATTAGATACTATATCCCATTCATGAGATTCAGAATAATGAAACTTTACAACTCATGGGCTTGATTGGTTAAATTAAAAAAATGAGACTTGATCACTCTTAATCCATAAAAAATTCAACATAATCAATTACTATCTCTAAAGTGCTTTAGCAAGGGGTATGCTTTATCCAATATCTTATCTCAAAATATGGAATCAGAGCTAGTTTAGTTACTCCAGACAATATGGTCATGGGTATAACAAGACCTGAAAACATATGGCTCTCCATTTACCATTTGAGGAATTAGTCATTTCCCTAGCCAAGACATGAAAAATACCAAAATAATCCTCTCTACTTGGAATAGTACAAGCATTCTCCACATGCCACATAAAAATACATACATACAAGTGTACCATTCCTCGCTCTTTAAATTTTTTAAATTTCAAGATTCAATCTTTCAAATTTTATATATGATCATTAACTACTACATGTGTTATTTCAGATTTTCCATGATGTACCTTGCACAAATCAAAACTCTAAGTAATGAGACAAGGTGTGTCGACACAATCATGTTTTATGTCTTCTTTTTACTCTATCAGTTTCATTACTATAATAACTAGGAGGAATGTAGACACATAAATTTTATACAATCCCATCTTTTATGACATTTATTGCAACTTTATGTGCATAGACTATTGACAATGAATAAAATATATATTGACACATTTTACTTGGGTCTTTATTTATTTTGGTACATGAGTTTTGTCTATTGGTTATTCATCTCACCATTTTGTCATGAGGATCCCAAAATTTAGTTCTTTGTTCTTCTGGACAAGTCTCTAGTATATGGACAAAACTAGCCTATGTCCCTATCTATGAAGCACAAATTTATCCAAGCGTAATTTTTAGAACTTATTTCGAGTTGTGTTTCATTTAATTCTTATTTTTATCCATCAGGTCTTATCTTTGTTGGTTTTTTCATGCCTATAGGTCCCAAATTCAAAATCAAAACATCTACAATACAAGGGTTCTCTAAGGCATTAAAGATGGTTCCCCTCACTTTCAAAAGTTATTTCAAATATTTTCATGTTTATATATAGATTTATTGAATCAATATTCAAGGCTAAATTCTCATCTGCATAATTGTGTTAATGGTAAAATAGAAGAGAGAGCATCTAGAACTACATTCATAATTTTATACATTCATGTAAGTGGGAGAATTACATTGAGTTTGAGCCATCTTCAGATTATTGGTAATGTAGTGCAACACTTGGTCATTCAATGTGGATTGACCAAGGTTATTACAACTTGATCCCTTTCACCTGATCCCCAAAATTTGATATTAATTTGGTTTGTATGTAGGAAAATATGGTTTTGTCTTTGCAATTATTTCATGCAAAATTCAAGATATAAAAATGTGTCAGCAACCCTAATTAAATTAGGTGTATGTAGTGTAACAATCAAATTTTTGTTATAATCAACTAGGACAAGTCCACCCTCAATACATTCAAATGTAGTGCATTGTCATCTACTTTCAGTGGTCATGTCTAAGAATATTCTCTACTTCTACCTCTATTCTGTCATTTTCAAAATTCTTCTTCTTTTGTATTTTCCTATTATATATTAAACACAATCAACTTGGATAACTCTGTGATCAATGGACTTGAATGAAATACACCATTGTTCACTTACAATGGACCTATCCAGAAGTAATTTATAATTTTTTACCTGATTTTGAGCATGCATAATCACCTCTCTTACTAATTTCCACTTTCAAACAGTCAAAATAATTAATAGAAATCTTTGTGCAAGCTAAGTATATCTATTCTTGGTGTTTTCCAAAAATAATAATTCTATATATTTAACATTTGTCAAAATCAGAATTGTTGATTATTGTATATCTTTAACATTCTAATATTCTCCAGTTTTACACCTATTACAATCATAAATAATTTATTTTATTAAAAATATGGTAAAATAGTAACCAAGAGCAATCTAAAGAAACACATGATTAGTAATGTTTAATAATTTATAATATCCAATTTAAAAATCCTAACCACTCATCTACTATAGACTCTTTTATCCTTCATTCCACTTTTTCTCAAGGTGGTGATAACTACTTTCCCTCTAAGAAGGTCTATGTTGTCACTATCCCAAAAATCAAGGTGACCCATCCTATGATATAAAATAGAGGTCATATAAATGTTCCTCCTCACTCCCATCCACCTCACACTAACCCTTTTGATGGCTTTTGTATGCATATTGAATCATAAATACCTAAAGCTTGTGCTTGTGAAGGCCTTCAAGATCAAATAGTCGCTATGAGAATGTCCATAGAAAAGTTGCAAGGATAAAATAAATATTTTATTTTAAAGATCACATCACTTGAAAATAAGATCACTTATACAAATAATCCAGAGCATGCACGTGTCAATCATATATCTACATTTATATCTAGATATTTTGTACCTCAAAATACTTTGTCTCAATATTAGAAGCCAAAACAAAATATAGATACACCTAGTGGTTCAAATTTTTTACATAAGTCTAATAAGAGTTCAAGTGAGATTCTAATGGAAATGATTCAAAATAAGTTGTTCATATTTCCTCCTATACATCCTCTAAGGAGATCAAAATACTATTGTGCACACCATATAATGCATGGATATCATATAGGTAATTTTTGAGTTTTGAAGAATAAAACACAAAGTATCATTGATAGTGGTGACCCTATACTAGATAAATTGCTCAAACCAACACTTGATTCAAGGATAAATTTTATAATCAAGCAATCCACACACACTAAGATTTAATATCCTAAGGAATAAGTTCAAAAAGAACAAAACGAACAAAAAGAACAACTAGAGCAATAAAGGTTACAAATGAAAAATTAGAGCAAGAAATATTACAAATAGAAAAATTAAAGAAAAAAAGGTTACAAAAGGAAAAAGTAGAGCAACAAAGGTTACAAAATGAAAAATTAGATTATAAAAGGTTACAAAAGGAAAAATTAGAGCATGAAAGGTTACGAAAGGCAAAATATGAACAAGAAAGGTTACAAAAGGAGTAATTAGAACATGAAAGGTTACAAAGAGAACATTTAAATAAGCAAAGGTTAAAAAGGGAATAATTAGAATAGAAAAGGTAACAAAGGGAAAAATTAGACAAGAAAAGGTTACAAAGGGAATAATTAGATAAGAAAAGGTTACAAAGGGAACAAATTGAAAATGAAAGGTAAAATCAGAACAAGAAAGGTTACAAAAGGACATAAAGAAAAATTACAAAGGGAACAATTAAATAAGTAAAGGGAAAAAATTGAAAAGGAAAAGTCATCAAAAGAGCAATACCTAAAAGAGGAGTTACAAAAACAAAAAAAAAAAATCCTTAAAAAAAGGTTTCTCACAAAAAGAAATTCAGTGACAATATATACTTTAAAAAGCCAATGTCATAATAGTGGTTCCAAAAGAACAACTAAAAAGTGTTCCCTCATATCTAGAGCCTTTTATTATTAGTCCTCGCATCGATGGCAAGAAATGTACTAATGTTGAGATTACATATTTTTATGAATAAATATATGCAGGATGCCACTTCTCGAATATATTGAGTATGACAACCAACACTTGAGTAATATTACTGGGACTCAACGGTGTACTAGATCCATTGAGTTGCCAATAACACTTGGATTAATATAATGTAAAACTTGGAAGATCATGGCTAAGATCAATGGGGGAAACACTGGGTAAAGATCATGACTGTTACATTTGAGCATGAATGTGTAATTGTTACCATATAACGAGAGGAAGTTCATTCATAATATGTAAACAAAAAAGAAAATATGTCTTCAAAAGATGATACATGCACTTCTAACGTTCCTCCCATAGATGCAATCATTTTTAAAAAATCTAAAATTTTAATTATTCCAAAAATATAAAAATAAACAAACAATTATAAAGTACCAAAACATTCATATATTAAAAAAATCCAAAATTACGACTTGAGCATGACATGATTGCTAGTTTACACTATTTACATATTATATTTATCTCATGTTTGGTAGATGGCATACTCTTTACATACACACATGTATTTCATGGTATCTGAGTGTTATGAAAGACATATAAGTTACACATGGACATATAAATGTTGGTCTTTCCTCTACCTAGTGGCCATATCGACACTAGAGAAATTTTATTCCACATATTTCACTATTACAGGTTATATCTTTCTATGACATTTGTATCATGTTGAGCTACCTATATTAATTACACATGCCTTGATAGTTACTCATTTATTACACAGTGAAAACATGATATGCCATTATATTATAATGTGACATTTCTGAATATGGATGGTGTATACTAGTTCCTTGTTCAATGTTCCATTATTGTTGTTACACTTTTACATGATAGGTAACTGTGTGTTTGACTATTTTATGTGGCCCCTAGACCTTATTTGATATGACATACTTCATGTTCCTTGTTTGTAACATGTTTTATGTCCCCTTGTGTGTGGCATTTGGCTTTGTTTGTTGAAAATTTTTATAATGAAAGTAAAAAATAGGGAAACCAATTAAGTTCTACCTTTATCTCTATGTTTCTAGGGCTGGACATTTATCCATGGACACACATTCAACACATAATTTAGACTTGCCATACTTAACACATTTTCTTTGCATTCATATTCAAAACATTACAATGGAATACAAAATCACATTCACATTATCACACATGCCTTGATAGGCTTATTACATCACAATAAAGAGTTATAGACTCTCATATAGTTCCTACTAAATTGATATAACTCTTTGTTTAGCTCCTAGAGAGTTCTGCTCCTTTAAAACTCATCCTCCTCTCCGAAAAATTCTTCTCCCTTTCTCACAATATCATATTCCTCTTGAAATCCCAAGCTTTATGGAGTGTCTCTTCAACTTCCATGATGTCTACATCATGTACACTAGTTTGGCATATTTTAATTTTCATGATTAAACACTAAATTGTTAGTAACAACTCTTGGGGGCTCAGGTAATGTCTTCAAGCCAAATGATAGTTATCAAAACTATCATAACTTTATCTAAATTTATCTAATTGACTTGAAATTTGAAACCTAGCTTGATAACTATGTTTTATATCTTCCCACCAAATTTGGCAATCTAATTCTTAGTAAAAGAATAAAATCATCTTGTCAAGTATCACAAACTAGACAAATGACAAAGTCTACAACAAAGAGATGATACATTATTATTGTAGCTCAAATGATATAAAAATTGGCACATAGGTTGCATGCCCATATCACCAAATTTTAAAATTTAATTCTTATCGTAACAAGATAATCATCTTGCCAAGTGTCACAGATGTAGTTTGATAGAATCAGATCATATATTTCCACCATAACTCTAAATTATCTAAAATTTGGTGTATAGATTACAAGAATCAAGTGTCAATACCTCACCAAATTTTATCATTCAATTATTAATGAAAAATTAGAAATATCCTTCCAAGTTTTCTAATATAATTAAACCGTACACTTCTATGGTGAATCTAAATGATCTAAAATTTGGTGCAAAGGTTATATGTGTTAGGTATTATTCCCTTTGTTAAAACCTAAATTTAGATAAGGGGTTATCTAGGATTAAGGGGTATTATATTAGATTTTACATAAATATGGTGAACTAATCTAATGAGGAGTCCAATTAATAGAAACTCAAATAAATAATATTTTGATATTATATAGCTGAGCTTTCTAAAAATAGTAAAGTATAGCTATTGATATATATTAAAATGAAAGAGAGTAATTGACACTTAGCTAGTTTACTGTGCTCATGAAAGCCTAATATAGAATATGATAGAATTATACTAGAAGTTGATCTTAAAATAGTTGTCAGATTTTGAGAATATTCTTTATGTGGATTTAGATGCTTACGTTAGATCTAGATGGTTGTCTCAACACAGGTGTTTGAATATGATGTAGGTATCTGGTACATAATAATGACTAGATCTGAATGTAACCACGTGGAGCATTCTAGTTTTTTTGTCACTTTTCTTTTGATGTATATAGTTCATGCATGCACTTGTCACTTTTTTAAATGATCAAACTTGAGCTTCCTCACCCTTTGAGTGACTATAAGAAAAAGGGTTAGTGGGCTCACAATGTTAAGCTACCCTAAGGACCCCTCTATCAATGGGTGTTACCTACACATCCAATACTCCAAAGAGGGCCTTAGACTTAAATAGTTCTCTCCTATGTGCTAGATTGTGTATGTATCAAGATGTAACATGTGATAAGCAACGACATGTAATGACCTAGCTTATAACTTGGTAAATATGGCTCATAGACTACTATGTGAATGCTTCAAACATGTGGGAATACTTCTCCTATGATTGATATATAAATAGGAATGAATATGGAAAGCTTGCTCACTTGAATGCTAAATTGAGTGATTCTTGGTAGGTAACCTTATGAGTTCTTGATATTTACTAGGTGAGGAATGAATGAGGGTTGATCTTATATATATATCAATATTTTTAATAAATATTTCACACTAAATCACTTAGGTTGACACTTTGTTAGAAAATTGGACCCTTAAGTTGATGCAAATGTCTATCTAGGATGCAAGTGTCCACAAAGTTGGAAAATAGGTATAGGTCCAAAATTGGCAATGAAGGATAATGATCAGGGTCAGAGTTTTTTGTAAAATATAGAATGCATGTTCATTAGAATAATAGTGGTCGGACTAAGAGATAAGTAATTTAGGCACAAAGAGACAATGAACACGAGCCTTTTGGCAACAGATGGGTCTATAACTAAAAATACAACCATGATGGATATTTTCCAAGTGTATAAGACTAGATTACTACATAAATTAGATTTTAGTATCTATATTTCCCCGTTTTAATCTAGTAATGAAAATTCTAGTTTTAATGAAATAAATACATAGTTGGGTGTGTGTAACACAAATTATATTTGTATGATCCCAAATTGAGTGCTTTGTCGATGACTAATAAGTAACCAAGATGATGTTACAATATATAATCAATGTATGAAGTTTGATATTTGTTGGGTGAATATTTTGTCAACTAGCTAATTGGTGAGCAAAATAGGTCTCTTCAACCACAACATAGGGAGATTGGTCAGCTAGATGTGCAGGTTTACTACATCAACAGGGGATAAATCTCTCCTCTCATCAAGGGGAGGTTCCCTATAAATATGAGGCACTCTATACTATATAGATAAGTAGAAAGTAACACTCAGGGGTAGGATACACCATCCATCCCTCTCAGGTAGGAAATGCCATTTTGGCGACAACGTTTCAGCACTTGTTACAAGTGGCACACATGATCTGGGCGATGCTTAGAAAAGAAGGTCAAGTCATCAAGATAAACTACAATGAACTTACCCATCTCATCCTTGAAAGCAAGGTCCATTGCTCTTTGAAAGGTGGCGCCAGCATTAATCAAGCCAAAAGGCATCCTTCTATATGAAAACGTGCCCCAAGGTGTGGTGAACGTAGTCCTGTGCTGGTCTACCTCACCAACTTCAACCTGATTATATCCTGAGAAGCCATCTAGCATTGATAACATTTTCAAACCAGTCATTGTCTGAAGCACTTGGTCCATGATAGGCAAAGGGTAGTTATCCTTTAAGGATGACTGATTCAAGTTCCTAAAATCCACACAAAGGCAAATTTCACCATTCTTCTTCCTTACAGGCACTATGTTTGCAATCCATGTGGAATGATGGATTGGGAAGATTATCCTAGCATTTAACATTTTTTGTATCTCAGACAGAATGGTACCTGATATCTTCAAATTATACTACCTGGATTTTTGCTTGTAAGGCACTAAATCACTTTTGAGAGGGATGTCATGGCAAATTTCATCAGGCCTGAGTGACTTCAGGTCATCATAAGAGTATGCTAGGACATCCATGTACTAGCTGAGCAAAGTAGTGAAATTGAACCTCTCCTCAGGAGTACAACATTTCCCAATGTTCACCATCTTGGGATCTCCCTTGGTACCTAGATTTACTTGATCAAACTCCTGGGAGGAGCTTGAATCTGTTTGCTACTGTTTGATGAATATGTCATGTTTATTAAATAGCTTTTCAAGAGAAACCAGGCCTTTGGGAATTTTTTTTCCTTTCCGCTATAGGAATTCTTCATCCAGGCTTGAACTTGATTCAGGAGTTGGTTCAAGCTGCTGAGGCTCACTGCCTTCAAAATGCAGCCTTTCAAACCTATCTTTTTGCTCCAAGAAGGCAATGATTTAGCTGTCATTGTTAAACACTTGCCAATGATTGGCATTATCAGGTACACTTGATCTAAAGACCAGCTCAATAGTGTACCTGTCTCCTTTGAAGTCTGAGTGGGGGACCAAGAGAGTAGCTGAGACCGCCAGTGCATCAGCCCAGTCATTGAATTCTCTAGGAATGGTAGAGATGTTGAAAGCATTAAAGCTTTCAATTTGGTCCCAAACTAGATTGCGATAGTGGCACAATCTCTCATTTTTGGTTTGATACAGGTTTCTTACCTGACAAACCACCAATTCAACATCTCCTTTGGCATGAAGGGCTTGATGCCTTTGTCCTAAGCAGCTCTTAATCCAAGCAATAGAGATTCATACTCAGTTGTGTTATTAGTGTTGCTAAACTATAACTTGTAAGATGAAGGAAAAACATCTCCTTTAGGAGATATCAGCACAACCCCAGCTCTTGAACTAGCTGAGGAGCAACTACCATCAAATTTTAGAATCCATAACTCCTCAGACACTAATTTTTCTTTGGATTCTTCTTCATTTGGAGGGGGAGATTATTCCACACTTGCATTGTGCTCCACCAATTCTCCTACTGTTCCAGCTGAACTAATTCCCAGGTTGTCACCCACAAGAGCTTCATTAGATGCCTCATGAACTTCATTCATGTATAGAAAGTAGTTACCCAGGCCTGAAGACTCAAACAAAATTTGAGCTTCAGGTGCCGAGGTCCAGGTAACCACATATTTCACTTCCTTCTCAGGGAGCAACCTCTTCATAACACCCTTGATTGGAATCCTTGCTTTGGATAAATCCATGCTCAATTCACCACCAACATCCTTATAGAAATTATGGCCAAGAAGGATGCCATATGATGCTAGGACATTGGCCACCAAGATAGTCATCTTGATTCTTTTATCTGGAAAGGCCACAAATGTAAATTGAGCATCCTTGATTTGTCCCCAGTAGAGACAAACAAAAAAAAAGAAGCAAAACTCTCTGCCAGTAGGAGATCTTCCTGTTACCAGAAGCAAAACTTTGCCAAAATTGAAAGGCATTATTGAGACTTTGACCTCAGATTGTTGTTCATATTATTTTATATAAATGAGAAAGAAAGTTACTTGCAAACTTTGTGCTATTATAGCTTGTGCTATTTTAAGAAATTGTTCTTATGTCTGTTTCCTAAGAGCATTCTTGCTTATTTGATCTTACAAGCAGAACTAGTGGAAGCAATCAGGAAGGTGTCCTGAAGCCAGCTGTGGAGAGACTTTGTGCCCCCATAATTGCCTTTAGTGTGTTTGTCTATTTTTTATTCCTGTGTAAAGGATCTTGGGATGACTTTGTGCCCTCATTATCCTTCGTACTCTATTTCTATGTAAAGGACCTTGGGATGACTTTGTGCCCTCATTATCCTTCATATCTCACTCTTGGGCAGTCGAGGTGGAGACTTTGTGCTACATCTTAGTCTGCTGGTTACTATGCCCTTGGTTACCAGTTACTTGTCACTACCTGAAAGAACTCTTGCTATTTCCTATAAGAACACTTCTGAAAGAAGAGAAGTGTTTTCACTAGGATCTTCTTCTTTGTTTGTGAACATCATCTCTAAAAAAAGAGAGAGGGATGGTGTATCCTACCTCTGAGTGTTAATTTTTGCTTATATATATAGTATAGAGCACCTCATATTTATAGGGAACCTCCCCTTGATGAGAGGAGAGATTTGTCCCCTATTGATGTAGTAAACCTGCACATCTGGCTGACCAATCTCCCTATGCTATGGTTGAAGAGACCTATTTTGCTCACCATTTAGCTGGTTGACAAAATATTCACCCAACAATATTGAAAGAATTTTAGATGCTTGAAAGTAGAAAGATCAAGGTTAGGAGTACACTTATGTGTTGATGTAATAATCTTGCATTTTGGGAATTTGATTTGAAAGGATGCCTCACTATGAAGCATTGAATCTAATATTAGGAAAAATATGAACTTGAAAGTGCATATATATATATATATATAGACACACACACACACACACACACACACACACACACACACACACACACACACACACACACACACACACACACACACACACACACACACACACACACACACATACATACACACAAAGATTAGATGACACATGCCCCCATGGTGTAAACACAAGAGAGGGGGTCCACTTAAGGATTGACTTTACCTCTATGATGCAAGGTTAAAATACTCACCCTTGGACATACTTGAGCACACAACTGAACTTGGCACAAATCAACACACTATCTTTATTGAAATCAACATGTTACAAATAACCAATGCACGCTCTCACACATGCCTCTACTAACTTGTTTAGACATAAACATGAAGAATAAAATGTATACAGATTCTCCTATCAACTGGTTACCCTCACACTCTCCCTTATTCCTCCTTAGAGTTCCCCCTTCTTTCTTTTTCTCTTCCAAAATTGTATCCTCTTCCTAATTCGAATATTTATCCCCTTTCTCTACCTTCTCCAATTCCTCTTCACCTTCCTTATCCCATTATAAAATCTCCAAATTTGTTCATTCATCTTTCTAGGTCATTACTTTTATTTTAACTTCATTCAAGACAAAACTACCTCTATTTAAAAGCAATAACCATTGTTGGTTGTAAAACCACTGTTAATGGTTGCATAACTACCACTGATGGTTGTGAAACCACCTCCATATGTAGATTGTTAGTTTCATCACTGTAAAAAATAGCTAACTTCTAGAGGCCATAACTTGAGCATATAGACTCGGATTAAGATTATGTTTTTTGAAATATCACTACTCTTCGAGAGGAATAAAAATATGAAATCATATTTGAGTTTAGGGAAGATATTGATTCACTTTAATACTTTTCCACATAATTTGTTTATTTTATCCCTTCAATGCACATAGTGACATCCCAAATTATACCTATGGTTGAGAGACTCAACTAACTTTCTTCATACCACACAACTATCTAAAATATATCCTTCTCTAATGTGATTGATGATACTAAAGTGTAGGAGTATTTATGTTCCCTTACCATTATCATGCCAAGAATAACAAACACACAAACAAGACTGCACGGATACATGACACTCTATTTTTGGTTGATGCAAAATTACATGAACCCTTGGATGCTCTTGCCTCAAACACCCAAGGTTTTTTAAAATGTGAGATCCTACTCAAATGGATGGAATAGGTGGTAAAACCACTTTTTTGACCACAAATTATAATGGCCATGACATTTCCTTCCAACATACCAAATTCTTTAGCTGATTTTCACTCTTTATCTTCCACTTACAACTCCTTGTTGGTTTTAAATCCTTTTTTTATCTTACCCATGATCTTCATTTTCTCCTTTTTAGGATTGGACCCACTATAGCCTATCTACCTCCACCAAATGCTTATCTTCTTCTCTCTCCATCATCTTATGGGCTAAAACCCACCTTCATTCTAACCACCTTCACTAAGTGCCTTCATCATCATCATTGCTCCAACCTTTATTAGATTTGAATTAATCACATCCATCTAGGCTCAACTCTTATCTCATATCCAATATTACCCTAGTACACTTAATAACATTTGGGCATCAAAATGATCACTCGTAACCTCTAATACTACCTCTAGTATAGTCTTCACCTCCTCACCTCTCATATTGTTTGTTGTTGTGTCAATAAACTCCTCCACCTCTACTATAACATCATCTTCCATATATATCTTTGCTGAAACTTCATACTCTTCTCCACATGCTTTGGTTGATAAAAAATTCAGTTTCTCCTTCACATCATTACATTCTTTCATTCTCATCCTCTTCATATCAAATCTAGGATGATTATTATCTCCTTCCTTCATCACAATCAGGCTGTGTGAAAATAACCTTGTAATCTCCTTGTCTATATGAGAACAATGCATAACTTGACTCATAAGAGTATATTCTCTAATACCTATCTTGACTGCTCCCACATATGGAACACCACTTTTTCTCATCAATCCTCTTGGTAGAAACATGTATACCATCTCTATCTCCTTGCTTGCCTCTATGCAACACGAGTGACATTATTTATCTCTCCTTGTCTAAATTATCATTGGACCAATCTCTATTGCCAAATTCTAAACTTTGACTTCCACCATTATACCCTCTATCCATCTTTCAATATGGATATTTGATGCATATCCTTCTCTATCCACCACTGTCCTATTCAGAAGGTCTTCTTCTTGTTGTCAAACTCTTTCACTTGATATTTTGAGAGTATTTTCTCCCACCTCCAACTCCTACAAATGATTTCCTCTTATATATGAGCTTGAGAAAATTATTGTACATGCACTTTACCATTCTCTTTTATCTCCGTGATGACTTGAATACAATCCTCTAATGTTTTTATCACCTTACCAAACATCTCTTCAACTATTATTTCCATAGTATCCTCTTGTACCACTTTACTATGCTTTTCATACATATGAGCATGTTGGATCGAAGCACACTCTATCCTTTTATTTACCATATTCTCCATAGCTATACCTGCACATTTAAAAAACACATTAATGAATCAAGAGTTCCCAAAAAAATACTCCCTCAATCACTTCATCATGCCTCATAGACATGTTATCCAAGTCTTTTCCATTGTTTGTATGCTTCTCATGGCTTCCACTTACATTTTGGACTCTAAAAGGTCCATTCTCAACAATATCCATGGTTGTCCTCTCCTCTTTATTATCTCCATTTCCTTATTCTTGCGATGGTTTGTCTTCCACCATACTCTCATTGTGTGCTTTATCTTGCACTTAATCTTTCTCCATTGTTTCTTTCATGAAAACATGCAACTCATCATGGCTACTCTCTTCTTTCACCTCTATTATTTCTTTCATGGAAACATGTGTATTTCCTTGGTTTTCCTCAAATCTTATTTCCTTAAAAATAGAATTGGTAATTTCATTGTCATCACTAACCAAGGACAATTCATAATTTTCCCACTCACGGGACATCACAATCTCTTGCTCATATTCACACAATGGGTCTCTTTATTTTAGTGAAAAATGTATCACCTCTGCATCCTCATTCATGTGGATATATTTCTCTATGGGATGATCACCATTATCTTACATCTGACTATTTTAAAAATAAGAATTAGGCTCTACATATTGAAGCCTCATCTCTTTATTACCTTCCAAGACAACCTTGTCTTCCGTGCACCTATGCACTTCCATGCTACTTCTCAAAATAGTCTTTGATTGCTCACATGATAAATTTCCATCCTTATTACATCTATTTGCAATCTTATTCATCTTATATTCTCTCTCAAACCTTAAGACATGAAGCTTCTTCATCCACTCCACTTGCCTTCTTGGTTACACAACATGACCCATCAAGTTGGAAACCATCTATTCCCAACTCCTCACCATCTTCTTTCCTTTTTCTTGTCTCCTCTCTCAGATAAATCTACAATACTCAGTTGAAACTCTATACAATCTCTTACTTGAAACCTTCACCCTCATGGGGTCTTCCATATTCTCCTCTTCAAAAAATATTTAACTCTACTATCCAATTCATGAGCTCATTTACGCTCTCTTTACCATAAAATAAAACAATATTGCTAGTGAGCTTACCTCTTTCCTTCATCTTGACCTCTCTTAGTATCTTTTATATTTTAGATTTTCCTCTCTCGAAGACATCCAAATTTAATACATGGATAACAAAATATCCAACATTCCTTCTTCTTCACTTAAAACTACAACATCTTCACTTTGTGCATCCTCCATCATGTCCAATCTTACTTGGACTCTATTCAACATCTCAACCAAGTCTTCTACCTCTAGTGATTTTATTCCTCTATGTGTCATACCCTCTTCAATAAGTAGGCTTATTTTTCACAACATGGAATGAAATAAAACAATAGACTCTCTCACTTCCTTTCAATTTTTAGGACTTTTCTCACACCTAAAATAAACTCATACTCTCACCTAAATAAGCTTCTCTTTCACAACTTGTAAGTAACTCAAGTAGACTTTTCTTGCAAAACCTAAATTTGACTCATAAAAGAGCCTTACAAACTCAACCTAACAAGGAAATACCTTACTTTGATACCACTTGGTGCAAGCACAAGAGAGGGGGTCCATCTAAGGACCACCTTTATCTCTATGATGCATGGTTAAAACACTCACCCATGGACACACTTGATCACACAAATGAACTTGGCATAAATCAACACACTATCTTTATTAAACTCAACAACATGTTATAAAAAATATATGCACACTCTCACACATACCTCTACATGCTTATCTAGACATAAACATGAAGAAGAAGATGCATACATAGTCTCCCATAGACTGGTTAGCCTCACACTCTCCCTTATCCCTTTTTAGAATTCCCATTTATTTATTTTTCTCTTCCAAAACTAAATATTTTTCCTAATTCAAATATTTTATCTCCTTTATATACCTTCTCCCATGTCTCTTCACCTTCCTTATCCCGTTAGAAATGTTCCATATTTGTTCATTCATAATTTTGGGTGGTTACTTTTGTTTTAACTTCATTTAGGATGAAACCACCCCTATTTGCAGACCAAAAGATGTTGGTTGAAAAATTACCACTGACAGTTACATAACTACTACTGATGGTTGTGTAACCACCACTAATGTTTGTGAAATTATTTCCATATGTAGACCAACAATTTCATCACTGTGAAAAACTACCCACTTTCAGAGACCATAACTTGAGCATACGAACTTATATTAAGATGGTTTTTTAAAATTACATTAATATTAAATGAATCAAAATATGCAATCATATTTGGGTTTAGGGAAGATATTAATTCACTTTAATCATTTTCCCCATAACCTATCCATTTGATCCATTCAATGCACATAGTGACATCCCAGACTGTATTGATGGTTGAGAGACTCAACCAACTTGCTTCGTACCATGCAACTATATGAAACTTATCCTTCTCTAATGTGATTGATGATACTAAAGTGTAGGAGTAATAATGTTCCATTAGATCATATTCATCATGCTAAGAATGACAAACACATAAGCAAGACTACACAAATACATGCCACTCTATTTTTGGTTGATGCGATGTTACATGAACACTTGGATGCTCCTACATCACCCTAACCTTGATGTAAATGTGAGTTGCAACATGTTCATTGAGTTTATTTCATATTAATTATGTAACCTAGATATGTGCATGATCGGGTGAGTATGAGTGATTTAATAAAATCATAACATATATTTGGTGAGGATGGATGATTTAATCAAGTCTAACTTATAACCTTAGTAAGATTGAGTGATTTAATCAACACAACCTTCCAAAAGTGAGCCAAATATTGTAGTAGATTGGTTCAATAAAAATCCATAAAAGTCCAATCTATGTATAATAATAGTTCATAATAATATTTAAATGATTTAATTTTACAATTTTAGATGCCCTTTACATAGAATATGCATTTCATATATGTCTTGAGCTGAAACGTAGGTATAGTAACAATATCAATGTATATAATGTTGTCATAAATGTGTATCTAAATCAAATAATTGTCAAATTTGGTGAATCTAAAATTTGTGCAATTGTGACTAATATATTTCCATAACATGCCTCCACTATAATCTAGATAATCTAAGAAGTGGTGTAAATGTGGAGAACATGTTTACATAACATGACCCCATTATAATTTGAGAACTAGTTTAAACGTGGAGAACATGTTTCCATAACATGCCCTCACTATAATCTGGAAAATCTATGAAAGTGTGGAAGCAATGCATCTATGACATACCCCCAATAATATGTCCCCCTTTTGAAACAAGGGGAAATCGAATCTATTAGTACCTGACCTCGAGAGGATAATATAATTGTATAATTTATGTATAGATAATGTAACATATAGGGGTAACATATCTAGGTAGATATAGCATTTAGGCACATAATATGTGATAACATCAAATCCTAAGATGCATGATGTAGATCATGAAAACATCCAGAGAGAAACAATACAAACTCAACAAGAAATTAAACATACGCACAAGATCACTCAAAATCAAAGCAATAGGAAATGTCCCAAGGTGACCTCATACAAGGGGCATGTTCAAATGTTGCACAATCTAAGGGACATGACCTAGTCAAATGTCCACAAAGAATATGATGACATATTTAAATGTCCACATAATGTAGGATAATAACAATCAAGGAGAATATGCAACCAACATGAACATAGCATACTCATTCCTAAACATATGTGTTTGCAAGCAATGTTAAAATACATAGCACATCAAGTACACTATGAAAAGTATAAACATAGATTTATGCATGTGTAAGTATATATAAGCTCAAACATGATAATAGAAAGTGATCATATAATTATGCAACCTGGGTATATCGTGATCAAAGAAGTAGATGCCCCTAACGTACTTAAGGCTTGATTAGAGGGTAATATCAACATTTGTATGTGCATATATCATGTACTTGGGTATACCTTTATTATACTCAAATGAAACATTAGACACATGTGTATATAGGAGAGAATGATATGATATCTACTAACATGGAGAAAATAACATATGTATAAAAAATAGACAACTAGGAACATGTTGAAAATTTTTGGTATTTTTGAATTTTTTGAATGTTTGGATATCTTTAGAATGTTTGATTTATTTGATTTTTTTGGCATATACTATTATTTGAACATTAAGTTGTATCCTTTAAATTGTTTGGAACATGGTTGGATAGGTGAAAACTATGCATGGCATATTCTTCCTCATGATTTATATGTGAATTAGAAGAATAGTTACCATCATGTGGTATATAGATCAATTTTCCCTCAAGAGAAAATGAGATACCTTGCTGATTTTGGTAATTTTTTTGCTTCCATCTGGGATAACCAAAGTGCTCCTACTATTAATGCATATTGAGATTTTTGTGGCATAACCCAAACCCTTGTTTGAACCACTTTAGGACCACATTCAATTGGTAATATTATGTTGTCTAATGAGTCTTTCCAACTCCCTTTATGTTGCAAATATTTTAGATCAAAGCCAAGTGGCTGAAAATGTCTTACATGAAAAGTAGTTTTTGCTTGTGTTGGATCAACATGGTTATGCCAAAATTAAGCACCACCCATGAATAATAAGATTGTTAGATCTTGTTGGTATGGATGCTTTTTGATTTGTTCCACTTGAAGTATTTTTTTCAATGTGTATCTTGTATTGGTCCCATATTGAGTAATGATTGTAAAGCTTCCATATGAATTTGAGAAACACCACACATTTGTTCATAATGTTTATTTGGGAATTCATCTTCTTCATTTATATGTGGAAAAAAAATTGTATTTGGAAGGAGAGATGTTAAGTTTGTTTGAATGTGTGAGTATGAATGAAGTATATCTATGATGTTTGTTGATTCCTCACTAAGCAAAGCTACTTAATTATTCATGGATATTTATAGTTAAAAATTTGATTTGTTTATTATTTTCCTAAGCTATGAGTTATATACTTTTACAGGACAGTTGAATATTACTTAGATTACACGATTTCATTATTATGAGTTATCTATAATGTATATTATTACATTATGATCATGGCAAGTCGTTAATTCAGCTATATTTTATAATGTATATATGTCATGATGTTATAGTCTAACTACCTGCGTGTTGTGAGTTTGACGTAGGAGAAACTCATCCCTCAGAGCATAACATAGAGAGAACATCATTAGAGAGGGTGATGTAGATGGAGATATTGGAGGATGATAAATTAAATGGCTAGAACCCTGCACATATCACATTAGTTAGTACATGTTATATGCATAATGGAATGGTTAACGTAGTGTGTTTTGATGTTATTGTATTTAGATAGTTGTTTACGCATTGTTTGATAACTTATTTTAATGGTTATAAGGAACTCATCTTGTGTATTGCATTTATGACCATTAATGTTTTTGAAGATATAATTTACTTAATTAGAATAAATTTGAATTTATTAAGTAATGAGTTAACCATTAAGTCATTATAATTAGTTATATGTACTTAAATGACTATATGTCATTAAATCATATTATTATTAATTAACAAATATACTCTAATAAAAAAAAATAGGAAAAAGTGAGAAAAAGGGAATAAATAAATAAAATAATTGTTTTGATTTTTATAAATAAATAAATAAAGAGAAATAAAATAAATAAAATCAAAATTGGAATAAGATGAGAAAGTAGAGAGGTTTAAATTTAGAGAAAAAACAAAACAAAAACAAAAGAGGAATATTTAGAAATAAAAAAAGAAAGGGGCCAACTTTAAAGAAAGTTACGCCTTATTCATGGAAAAAAGGAAGAAAAATTAAAAGGGGCAATTCTAAAATAAAAGAGAGGCGCACAATACAGAAGAGGAGAGAGACACAGAGAAAAGGAGAGAAGACAAGTAAGCAAAGAGGAAGGACTACAAAGCATATTGCCAAGTAGGCAATGCAATTAAATTTTGAGGATTAATGTTGATTATTTTAATAGTCTGATAACATAAATAACGATTTACTTACAAGTATGAATTATGGTGCATATAAAGGCTATTGTACAAAAATGGAATCGATCTGTGTGAATATATATATATATATATATATATATATATATATATATATATATATATATATATATATATATATATATATATATATATATATATAAACTATAGAATTATGGAATGATCCTACTATGTTATACAAGATTATTATTTGGAATGATCTGCTTACACACACACACACACACAATGAGTTAATTCAATGAAAGTATAATGATTCATATTAAAAAAATAATTTGTATTCCCACATCATTCTCTTATAGTAGACTTTATATAAGAGTGTGAATATTCATTGATTTCAATAGGAGCCTTGATTTACATATGTTTGGGTAAAATCAATTTAGGGATTGAAAAAAGATTAAATATTTGAACCTGTACAGTTGAGTATGTCATACAAACTAACTGTGTATACTATTTATATTTAATATATGCTAACTATATGAGAATGGAGACTTATACAAACTGAGTTATACTTCAAACAATGAACTTTGAGGTATTCAAACTATTTTGCTAAATTTTGTCTATTTCAAGTCTAAAGGAAAACATAAAAGAATGATAGGGATAAGTGATTAGAATGAATCCGGATTAGTTTGCGCACTGTATCTAGACATTGTGAGCACTCCTCTTTGATCAGGGATGACTACCTGTAAGTAAGAAAAACACTACCACAAAATGTTTTTTAGTAGATAAATGAGTGGGATA
The DNA here is from genome assembly GCA_037957365.1 of Torreya grandis. Classification (NCBI taxonomy): domain Eukaryota; kingdom Viridiplantae; phylum Streptophyta; class Pinopsida; order Cupressales; family Taxaceae; genus Torreya; species Torreya grandis. The sequence continues at coordinate 1,743,346 of JARHVA010002419.1, forward strand.
CCAAGCTACATGCTTGTTCTAGGAAGTGTGAAAGTTTTGAGAGACAAAAGAGTAATAAATAACTAAAAGAGAGGTAAAGAGAGAGTGAAAGAGAGATAATATTATCTTTATTCATAACTTGAGTGCAACAGAGAGTGATAGGGTGTAGGTGGTATATTCTGTTTATGTTTTGGAAGTTGTTTGGGTAGGTTTTGGAAAGGTTAGAGAATCCAAAGTCATCGATGTCGATTTAGGAGTGATCGATATTGGTTATACTGCTGAGGTCAATAGTGAAGGTGATTGATGTTAGTTAGGCTATCGAGGTTAGTAGGGGAAATAATTGCATAAGATCTTGTAGAAGGATTTTTCAAGTCTGGGAAATGGTTTTTATCAAGTCTAGGAGTTTGGGGAGAGTTATGAGAGAGAGAGAGAGAGAGAGAGAGAGAGAGAGAGAGAGAGAGAGAGAGAGAGAGAGAGAGAGAGAGAGAGAGAGAGAGAGAGAGAGAGAGAGAGAGAGTATGGTTTGGGTAGATCTAGTCAAAGGTTTGGTGTGTCAAGTCAATGGGAAATAGGCAAGGAAGCTTTGTAACTCCCTCATGGGGGTTTGATCACGAGTATAAATCAATGAGCAATAGATATGAAGTGATAGCAAAGTAAATACTTAAAATACCTATAGAATAAGTGATATACTTAGTTGTAGGGGTCACTAAATGATAAGTGCCAGATTGATGGTCCCTATCAGGAAGTTCAAACCTGAATGTCTGAACAGAGAAAAGTAGGTGTTATTGGTCCTCAAGGGCTCAATTCCTAATCATGATTAATTTATGCAAGATGATAGTAAGCCAAGATGTCAAAAATTGAATGTCAAGAGCTCGAATGCAAGTAAGAATGAATTTTCTTGATTTCTATTGACCTGAACTTTAGGTTGGAGTTTGGCTTATATTATCAATGTCAATGATCCCACTGATGTCGGCCATGGGTTGACTAACGTCAGTGGCCCTAGAATACGTGAACCTTACTATTTTTAGCCTATTTTCTATTTCTCTTCATGGAAAGTGTGGCACCCATTACAAAATGGTAAAAATAAGAGTTTAATAAGGAGGTAGTTGACTAGGAATTTAGTTTGAAAGTGAGAATAAGTCTTGGGTAGTTAGGATGAGGGAACCAGGTCTTGAGATGACTCATTAGGTGAGAATTAGTCATAGGGTGAGGTGGCCAAGTAAGGTGGAAAAAGGGGTTTTTAATTAACTTAATTAAATATTTTAAATTAATTAAATGTCTAAGGGGTAAACGCATGGTTTAGGGAGGTTAATTGTTATTTATTAAAAAATGGGCTAAAAGGGGTTTCGACATAGAGAGTTACACATGTGTGTGTGACATAATTTTGGTGTCTACATTTGCTCTTTTTTGTCTTGTAATTTGTACTGATAATTTTGTAAGATAAAAATAGGAGTTAGATGGTCCAAGTACTGGATGAAGTATCCCCCCTCAAAATGGGAATTAATATAGGAAAAACCAAAATCAGGTACTGATTTGATAAAAAGGTAATTGGGTGAGTGGTGGAGAATTGAGTATTGCTTCATATGCATATACTACTATGAGCTATAGTCGACAAAGTCAAGAATATGCAAGGTTAAGGAGGACTCAGATAGAAATAACCAAAGCACAACATGCAAGTGATAGTTGATAGGTCAAAATAATCAAAATTATAGCTCCATTGTTCAATGTGTCCCAAGTATCTAAGGTAGGAAGTGCCCCTAGAAAACACAAAAAGGTTGAAGGTGATAGGATGAGCTTGTTTACCATCCAAAACACCTAATAAATATGCATGTGCACAATAGCCAACTATAATGAAATAGTATAAGCGGTCAAAATAAGCAATGCAAGGTTGATGTAAAAGGGTCAATGAGCAAGGAGATATTCATGATCTCTAAGCAAAGTCATTGTGGGTGAAGATTTAAGTGATCTCTAATGGCATTTGTCATGGTTGGGGAGATATATGTGATCTTCAGTTACCCCAATGTATGGGTAAAGTCTAAAAAGTTAGGGTTACTTTTTTTGAGAAAACATTATTAGAATGGTGTTGACATCGGTGACCTTATTGATATTGATAATAAATAGTGCTAACATCAGAACATTAGGGCAAGGTTGTTGATGTTGATAGGCATAAGCATCGATGTCAATAGATTAGGTTAAGAATGTCAACATTGATGGCCAACCAAACCTGACAAAAGGGGGTTTGGTGATTGACCAAAATCATTTATAACTTTGTGATTAGAGAGAAAAAATAGAGCTGTGAGAGCGATCAAGATGGCAAAGTAAGGAGGGGACCTAGTAGGAGGCACACCACCATAAGAGCCAACTGTGCCAACCAGGAGGAGACAGAGAGATGAGGTAAGAGTCTTTGCTAGTTGTTTTGAAATTTGATTTGGGTATTTATAGTTTTTAGGCTAATTTAGAGGTGGGGGTATAGAAAATGTTAGTAGAGGGGTAAAAAATAGGGTAGGGTAGGGTTAGGATAAGTTGAGGGGGATTTAGGGTAGGTTTTTAGGTTAAATTTATAATTTTGGGTTTGGGTCATTCAACGCTAGGACCAAACCAGTCACCGATGTCGGTGAGGTCCACCGACATTGATCGACATAACATCGAGGTCGGTAGGTGTCTATCAACGTCAATTGACACCTATGCCTATAAAGTATCAACGTTGATATTAATGTCAATGTCGATGACTATGAAAAATTAGTAAAATATGAGAAAGGGTTAGTTTGGATCCCTAGTAGAAATAGTCAAATAGCCTAATGGCTGAGCTAGCCTCAAAAGACCCTGTGTCAATTGAGCGCTACCTACATAGCCTAGTTTAAGGCCTTAGGCCAATGTAATTCTCCCAAAGCCTAGGAAAAATATCTAAGGTATGATTAAAAGGTATGTTAGGGGAAATGGTTAAAAGGGTAGGTTGAGATAGGTCAAGAGGCCTAGGGGTTAAAAGATAAGGCATAGTGTCAAGGGTCAAGGATATAGGTCATGAGGCCTAGAGTTGTGATAGGTAGGTAGGCCTAGGATGGAGAGAGAGAAGAGGTAGTAAAGCCTAGGGTAGAGAGAAAAGAGTAGGGTAGTTAGTTAGGTGGGTATATGGCTAAGCTAACCTTAAAAGACCCTGTGTCGACTGAGTACTACCTACATAGCCCAGTTAAGGGCCTCAAACCAATGTAGTTCTCCCAGAGAGAAGGAAAAAAAGGTGGTGATAGAGTACATTTAAAAGGTATGTGACTAGAGTTATGTGTGTATGGATGTAGGTGAGGATGGAGCTAACATTATGGGATTATCTACTGAGGTTTTTGACACATATGAGGAGAGATGTCACTCTGAATGAGTGGGAGCACATGGTAGTGATGGGGTTAAGAGGAGTGCAAAGTTATTATCGAGTCATCTAGGATATGAGCCTTATGATAACATTAATTAAGAGGTGGGATCACACCACCAATACCTTCCATCTATTGACCAGAGAGTTGACAGTTACTTAGGAGGATATCTATAGTATTTTATGGTTACCACTCCAGGGTGAGGAGATCTTCACATGCTTGAGAGAGGAGCATGATATCCATATGGTGGTTTTGTATGGTGAGCATGTGAGCGAGGTGACTTATCATTTTATGAGTTTTGCTTATGAGCCACTGTATATGGCCAATGAGGAACATCATTGACTGAGCATCCTGATGATGATCAGGATCATGGTGTATGCATTACCAAACATAGATGGTGGAATATTTTTGATTGCATTGATAGGTGTGCTTACATAGATGATCGAGAAATGGACTATTTTTGCATGGGGTCCAATATTTTTAGTGCATTTATATAAAGATATGTGGGGTTTGAGACTATGACGGTGATACAATTTGTGTGTCAACTATCTACTACACTGTTGGGCATATGAGTACATCATGGTGACATGAACTTTGGGGTTACCTACCATGATCCTAGTCAGTTTTAGGGTTGGTTTTAGATGGTGAAGAGAGGGCATGACACAGACTCGAGTAGATGGTGTAGTGTGTGACATTACCTATTATATGTGCATGATAAGGGTTTGATCCTTGTAGATATTTTATGAAGACCCTACCTGACATACCTAATTTTTAGAGGATAGGCATAACATCTTGTTTGTTTGTAGAGCTCACTATGGGTCAAGGGGAGATGAGCTGGTGACTTATAGATGGTTCTTGTGACATGGGGTCAGGAGGTAATTCAGTCTGCTACAAGATATTCCACCTACCTTCCCTTGATATAGGAGGGATGACATAGAGGCACCCCTACCATTGCCCTAGGAGATAGATGGGCCAAATTTTAAAGAGCTACTATAGAGCCAGGTGTTAGAGATCTAGGATGCACAACGATATAAATAGCTTGGTGGGTAGGTTTACATCCTATGGTGGAGGTCAAGAGTCCACCATTAGATTTATAGGGGTTGGTGAGAGAGAGGGATGTAGTGGTACAGGCTCAAGATGTAGTAGTGTAGGCTAGAGATACAACATAGGCACATACATTAGCCTTACAGGGGTAGGTTGTGATGTTACAGGTCTAGGTTAGGGCACTACAGGGCCAGGTTGTAGCAGTATAGGGCTAGATTAGAGTCTTATAGGGTCAAGTGACTATAGTGACAATAGAGAGAGATAGTTTGAGAGTAGTAGGTTAGGTTGCTCCTCCTCCACCACCATAGGGACCACTACAGGCTGGGCCATCAATAGGTGCTATGGGACCACTAAAAACCATGTCTCTAGTGAGGTATACAACCACCCTAGATGAGATTGCATATTGTGAGGGCCATCAGGGAGTTTTCATAGATTTAGAGATATTCAGAGTTTAGATAGCAAGAGAGGTCTATGTCACATGCGATGGATTCTATCTCATGTAGACACAGACGAGTAGAGAGTGGTGATGACACTACTTTCTCATGACCATGTGGAGAGCCTCAAGGACCCTAAGTGTTAGAGTTTGCCTTTTTGGTTATATATGTTATATGTATACCAGCCTGTGAGTTGAAGATGCGAGATGTATATTTTGAGAGAGAGATCATATTATGATGATATAGTTATGGATATGTTTTCCTCTTATATATATATGAGATGTTTATTTATTTGTGATTTTGATGAGTATATTGACATAGATGATGATGATATAGATGATGATTTTATGCTATGTTAATTTGATGTTAATGATGATCATGTTAGTTGAGTTAGACTAGCCTTTCCCATATATGTGATGGTATATGCATAGTTGGTTTGTTAGTTTCATCTTAGCATTTTTTCATATTTGTGATGGTGTATGCGTAAAATAAATTGAGTAGGCTTTGATATTATTGGTATGACATTGTTTTTCATCTCAATAGAGAGATCAACATGTGATGTGGATGGGAAAATAAAGAGGCAGAATACTCAAGCACTAGCAAAGATCATAATCATAACATAAATAGGCTTAGGAAAATGAGCCTCTTTCATGCCTTATATCTTTGAACCATTGTGTTTGTTAGAGAAGCATCATGTTTACCTTATGTTAAGTGAGATTCATAGTCCGTTGAAAGAGTATGAGGGGAAAAAGGGTAAAATGAGGGAAAATGTTTGGGTGATATGCCCTATTTGTGGGTGACCTAAGAGCTACTATAAGTAAGTCCATGACTTAAATCTTATTTTTTTGTGTGTGTAGGCTGATCAATGCGAGAAGCCTACAATGAGATTTTATATAGTTTAAGGTCGTATAAAGCTGATTAATGTGAGAAGCCTTTTTTTATTTATATTTCCCTCTGAGAACAAAGCTTGGCTTAGCCATCCTTCAAGGGAGTGGTCTAAGTGTTTGTTTTTAAATTTAAATAGCTTTCCTTAAAGGGAACAATCTATTGATAGTAGCAAAGGGAAGTTACATAGCTATCCTTCAAGGGAGCAGTCTACATTGATAAGCATGACCTTAGAGTTTATAACCTGTCACATATCATATTTGTTTTTTTTTTGCTTTTAGTCATGGACAAGACTATAGAGGCTTACGATTTTTCCACTTTGAAGGAAAAATCATACCACTGTGTAAGTTAAATAAATGTATAGGAGTAAGGGTGAAGAGGAATGGAAATGAATGTAATAGGGATGCTCAAGAGATGAGCTTAAGTTTTAGATTAAGGTAAAAACAGGTTTTGAAGGGACCCCGAAACCCAAGTACAAGGAAAGAAAGATAAAGCATCAACGACCACAGGCAGAACCTAAAAACTACTACAAAGAAGTAGCAAAAATAGATTTTATATGGACCTAAAACCACCAGATAGACCACCGGTCAAAACCCAGATTTAACATAGGGATGAGCTTAAGTTAAACATGAGGTAAAGTGATGTTTATTTAACAAAAGAATGGTTGTAGGTGTAAATCATTTAAAGGCTCGAGTTCTGGCCTTCTTTCAAGAGAAGACAAGTGATAAGTTCCTGAGCCATACTTATGAGTTATGATATAAGGTCCAAGCCAATTAGGAGCAAACTTACCTTGTTTCTTTTCTCCATGTTCATCACATGTTGGTTTTCTTTTAATATGAGATCTCCTTTATTGAAATCTCACTCTTTGAGGTTTTTGTTATAAGCACATTTGATATGCTCTTGATAGATTTGGAGGTGGTTGAGGGCTATGAGACGGTGCTCATCAAGTAATTCAAGTTAAGCCAAATGTTCTTAGTGAAAGTCATCATTAGTAAGTCTGTCTTGTAGAGAAATGCAAAGAGAGGGAATTTGGACTTCAAAAGGCATAAAATCTTCCATCCCATATACCAAGGAAAAAGTTGTAGTACCCATATGGGTTCGAATGCTAGTGTGGTAAGCCCATAAAGTAAAAGGAATGTGTGTGTGCCAATCCTTGCCCATACCATTGACTACCTTCATGAGAATTTTGGTTAATGTTTTTTTAGAAGCTTATGCATGTCCATTTGCTTATGGATAGTATGGTGATGAGAAGCTTAATTTGATTCCAAATGTGTCACAAAGACTTTGAACGATCTTGTTTTTGAAAGATTTGCCATTATCTGTTATAAATTTATGAGGGACACCAAAACAACAGATGATGTGATAGATGATGAAGTCAACAATTTTGTTCACTTTAGTGGATATGAGAGGGATGGCCTTGACCCACTTGGTGAAGTATTCAATGGCAATAATGATAAAGCAATGATGGAGGGATGAATGAGGGTTAATCTCCTCGATTAGATCTAAGCCCCATTGGGAGAAGGGCCAAAAGTCTTTGGCAACTTGTAATGCATGACTTGGAATGTGAAAGAGGTTAGTGTGTTGTTGACACTTGACATAATACCGAATGTAATCAACATAGTCTTGATGAAGTGTGGGTCAATAATAGCCAAGTCAAAGGATAGGCTTGGCAACTGCATGACCATTGAAATGCCCACTACAAATCCCATCATGAACTTCTTTAATGGCGAAGGGAGTCTTAGTACTAGTGAGGCGTTGAAGGAGAAGACCATCAAAAACTTGCTTGTAGAGAAGTCCCCCTAACATAATGTAATGAGTGGCATGTTTTATAAAGATATGTCTCCCATTATTGGAGAGATCAGAAGGGGTAATAGAGAGGGAAAGAAAATCCATGAGTTTCTTGTACTATAAGTCATGTGGGTTGTAGGTTACATTTATGACAAAGAGGATGTTAGTTGATATACAGGAGGGTAATTTTAAGTGATGCATGGTGACATAGATTCTCAAGGAAGAGGATGAAGAGGGTATTTGTGAAGTAAGTGAAGCCATCATGTTAGAAAACTTGTTTGTAGATCAAGGAACAATTTATAAGAGATAAGAGTGAAATGATCCCAATAGGGTATCTACATGATGTTTATATCACTGTAGAACTTCATTTTTGCATAGGTAGGAACCATTAACCTGGTTAACCACTAGCTAAGAATCATAAAAAATGGTTATGGATTTGATACCCAAGAAGAGAGTTGTTTTAAGTCCTAAAATCAAAGCCTCATATTCAGCCATATTGTTAGTGCATTCAAAATCTAGTTTAAATGACAAAGGCATAGGTTTTCCATTTAGAGGAATAAGAATGACCCCCGCACCCCCACTGTATTGACATTTAGATCCGTTGAAGAACATCATCATTTGATAGGAGATGTCATCGGTGGAAAGTGTTGTGATGGATTCATTAGGGAATTCGAGGTTTAAAGGTTGATTGTTAGGTAAAGGGGCAATAGCTAACTAGTCAATGATTGTTTACCCCTTAATAGACTTTTTTTGAATGAATTCTAAGTTGAATTTGGCAAGAAACATGAGCCACCGAGCTACACATTGGTTGTGATATGGATTAGAATGCATGTATTTGAGGGGATCAGTATGGGGACCACATATGTTTTGTGATTTAGGAGATAATGGCAAAGCTTGGAGGTAAAAAATACCAATGCAAGGTAAAGTTTTTTAGTATGGGTATATCAAGTCTCATAATTAATAAGTGTGCAACTTATGTAGTAAACTGCTTGCTCTCGATGTGCAATCATAACACCTAGAGAATGGTCTGTTGTGGAGATGTATAAGTAGAAAGGTTGATTTTCCTTAGGTGGAATAAAAACTAGTGGAGAAAGGAGATATTGTTTGAGTGCATCAAAAGCTTCCTAGCAATCTGTATTTTAATAGAAGGAGACATCCTTTTTTAGGAGATGGTAAAAGGGTTGGCAACGATCTTACAATTGGGAAATGAAGCGACAAATTGACTGAAGTTTGCCTTGCAAGCTATGGAGTTGTTTGATATTATTAGGTGGAGGCATCTCTAAGATTGCTCCAACCTTACTAGGATCGACCTCAATCCCATGGAGAGAAATGATAAAACCTAAAAGTTTACCAAAAAGAACTCCAAAGACACATTTCTTTGGGTTCAGTCGAACGTTATATTGGAAGAGATGAGTAAATATGGTTTTGAGAATTATCAAATGGTCTTGACAAAGTTTAGACTTATCTAGTAAGTCATCCACACAATCTTCCATAATTTTGTGTAGGAGATCATGAAAAATACAAGTCATAGCCTATTGGTAGGTCGCACCAGCATTTTTCAGGGCAAAAGGCATGACCCGATAGTAGAAAGTCCCCCATGGGGTAATGAAGGTTGTCTTATGTTGATCCTCAGGAGTGACCATGATTTGATTATATCTAGATAGCCCATCCATAAGTGATAGCATCTCATGATTGGCTACTAGATCAACAAGTTAGTCGATATTTGGTAATGGGAAGTCATCTTTTGGACAAGCGAGGTTTAAATCATGATAGTCATTGCAAATGTGGATTCCCCTGGTTGCTTTTGTGACAAGAAAAATATTGGAAATTCATTATGGGTAGTTGATGGGTTGGATAAAGTTAACAAAAAGGAGGCATTAGAGCTCTTCTTTGACAAGAAGAGTAATACAAGGATGCATCTTAAGAAGTTTTTGATTAATAGGTTTAGCATCTCGATTGGTGACAATGTTATGGGTGACGATAGAGGGGTCAATACCAGGCATGTCATTATAAGACCAAGTGAAGGCTTTGCTATGGTCATTAAGAAATGTGACATAATCAACTTTTTCAGAGGAATCCAAAGATTGGCCAATCTTAAGGATGTGAGGGTTATCATGAGAAGGCAGATTGATGTCAATGGTTGATTCATTCAACATAGCTTGTGTTTCAAATGGGAGTGATCATTGGATATAGGAATCATCCTCACCCATATATATGATATTTACATCATCATCTTGACATTGGATAGTGTTGATAGTGGGAGAGTCTTCATCAATTATTTCAGGATGAACAAGAGGAAGAGACCTTGTTTCCTTACCCTTACGGTATACTTTAAGAAACCCCTCCTTTAGAAAAGGTGTAAAAAATTGGCGAAAGGTGTAAAACACCTGACAAAAAAATTTATTTTTTGTGGCGAAAAAAATAGTTTAAAAAGAAAAAATAATAATCTCCATTGGCGAATCATTCATAGTCTCTCAAACAATGTGTAAAATCTGGGTGATTTGTGTTATTTTAAAACCACAAAAAAATTATACATTGGCGAACAAAAAATAATAATCATAGTAAAATTTTAATTTTTTGGGCACTGGGAATAGGGTGGGATCGACTTGTGGCACTTTGCGAGAGATATTTTCATACTATTCTGTCATGTATACATCCCTTCATGCAGCGTTCATACCTCCTATGATGTCTCCTTGAAATATTGAAACCCTAAAATATGGCTAAGTTTGAAACCCTGAAACCCTGGAATCTGACTAACTCTAAAATATGATTGGATCCACCAAAACCTAGAATTTGCATTATAACTCCTAGTGGTCCGAAACCCCTCTCAAACATCTTGAAAGTATATAAATAAAATATAACTTAAAGTATAAAATATTATAAATGTAAACTTATACTTAAATGTTTATTTTATTTGTATACTGCTGGGTTTGGAAAAAAAAGGGTTATTCGGTCAAGTTCGATCGCACAAATTTAGTCCACGCCATTTGTTAACTATGATTGAATGTCTCATTGCTATTTTCTTCAATTCAGATTTATACATATTACAAATGAAAGTGTGTTGGCGAAACGAGCTGACTCCTCCACTTCCCATAACATGAAACCCGGTGAACATTCCACAATAAGCGTTACCTGGTCGGCTACGTGAAAGGTGAATACCACCAGGAAAAACTCAAACGTAACATTTGCCTTGGCGATTACAATGCTAGGCAACCAGGTAAACCCAACAAAGCTTGGCGACCAAGAAACCATGGAAGGGCTCAGAAATTGCCAAAAATAACACTTGCAAAACGTCAAATTCGCCAAAATATGAAAATTTGCCACTATATTATTCCTTGCTTACCCTGGCAATAGGTGAGAGGCCCCAAATGAATGGCATTTATTGAAAAAAAATTAGGAGGTATAGATACCTCTAATTCAGTAGGTGATGGTGGAGAAGGAGAGACTAGTTCTTTAATAATTAGTACATGGGAAGTTTTAATGAGTTTAGTTGGTTCATCATATCCCACTCCATGCCTCTTTTTGGCATTTTCAATGGTTTGGCTAGTGGGGTATTCAATAGGCATATGGACACCTTGTTCATAATGACCCAAACCAAATCCTTTCTAGGCACACCAATAGAGATAGGTGTGAAAGAATCTAGGGTTACTCAGGAAAGAGAAGTCACAAGTGAATGGTTGTGGCAAAGAAGATGGATTGTTGATAGTGGGAGCCTGATCAATTCCCCCATATGTGAAATTAGTTTGAAGGTTAGGGGGCCCATAAGATATGACCATCCCAATGTAGGGATCATAATTTGGTTCAATGTGAAGCCTTCTATACTATTGTGGAGTATAGAACATGTCTAGTATCAACGAATGATATTCGTTGAGTGACAAACATTGAAAAGTCTCCTCCATGGGATCCTTATCAAGAATTTGTGTTGCCAGTATCTATGTAGCTAGAGGAGTGGAGATTGTGAAAGCTTCAGAAGTATTATGTGGGGAAGATGATGTTTTCAATGGAATGAGAACATCATTGGGACTATAAGTCATGTTGCATGTTTTAAATGGAGGTGGGTTAATAGGTATAACATGTACTTGTCCATCATGTTCAAACTTGACACAACAGTGCAAAGTTGAGGGTACACATACCATAGTACATATCCAAGGTCATCCAAGTAATATGTTATATTGAAACTCTCCTTCCATAATATAGAAGAGCTCATGAATAGTGTGGGGACCTACACAAATATGTAAGACAACAGTGCCCACCGTAGTAGATGTGGTATCGTTAAAGAAGTGGAGTATCGCATCAGTTTGAGACATGCAATTATCAGGAAGGGCTAGTTATTTGTAGGCATAGGTGGAAATAATATTAATACTATCTCCCCCATTGATCATAACTCTCTTGACATGATTTTGATCAATATATACAGTAATAAAAAGGGTATAATCTTGATCTTCAGGGTGTTGAAGTGATATTTCTTAATCACTGAAAGAAATTAGGGAGATGGAATTAAGGGAGTTGACCAAAGCTACAAGAGGTTGGCAATCATCTGATTGTACCTCAATCACCTACAAGGCACTAATCAAAGCTTGATAGTATTGGGATGAGTTTTAGATTAACTCATACAAAGACATTTTCATAAGAGTTTGGTGAAGTTATTTCACCATTAAGCTTTGAATAACGTCCGAAGATGTTGTTTTAAGAACACTCAAGATGGAAATCTTAGGATTAAGAGGAGGAGTGTCATTGGTGAAGGGATGAGGCTAAGGAGTAGTAACCTTTTCCTTTGCTTTATCTTTTTGGTTTTGTGATTGTGTGACCACCTTAACTGTGTTGATCTAACATGTAGGTGAAGGAAGTGGTAAAGGGGTTTCAACCACATCTTTGGGTTTGAATTTAGGTGGAATAGTAGGAGGCACTGTGGATGCCAATGGTGGATAACAAGAAGGTTAATAAGAGTATCGTCGAAGAGAGTGTTGACATCAAAGTGTTATCGAATAATTATTATGAGTGCTTTATAACTCTTAGTATCGTGTCTAGGTAAATGATGATATAAACACACTTGTGTATCATTAAACCATGATGGCTTCATTCTAAGAGGAATATAAGGCTTAATGAGAGGAAGAGTTATTATGGAAGATTGCAATAACTGACATAGGAAAAAGCTCTGAGAGCCTACAAGTGGGCTCACACTTGTTGTGCTACACCTTCTTGTATTTTGGTGTTGAAAAGGTAATTTTACGTGGTGCTTTGTTTGGAGACGACATAGTTACATTTTTTTTTGTCAGTTTCTTAGTGTCAGATATGAAAGGCCTACCAGATGGCAAAGGCAAGAGTGGAGGTAACTTAACCTTTTATTTTTATTGGGTCGGTAATATTCTAACTAAAGTAGAGGGGTGTGGTCCCAAAATAGATGGTAAAGTTGAGGGTTGAAGAAGGGATCGATGAGATCTAGGAAGCTTAACATTTTTCTATAATCCAAGCTGCAAAACTCCAACTTGTGGTTGAGGAGTTAAATCTAATTTCACCTGTGGATGAATTAAATTAGAGATGAGGTGTATGCCTAAGGGCCTGATCTATTTTAATGTGGTAGATTCCTGTGAGGGTGAGGGTTTTGACATAGATGGCTGAACTTCAGCTGCTTTTGGTGAAGAAGCTCTAGCTTTGTCAAAGACCTTAGGGTAAAGGGTAGTGAGAGGGTTGGTGGTAAAGGTTGACATTCATTGTGTTGGGTAAGGAGTTTTAAGCCGATCCCAAAATGTCACATGATCTAGCTTCATGGAGTCAAGAAATTCTAGACTTTTCACTAAATGCGAGAAGGGTTTAGATGAAGTTTGCGTAGGCCTTATGGTTGTGTCTTTAGAAGGCTGAGGTGTTTGGAAAAGAGGGAAATTATTGGTTTTTGCTACTTCAGGCCAAAGATGAGAAAGAACCACAATGGGTTCCTCTTCGATAGAGACAAGATAATAGATATGGTATGCCATGGTGGAGGAGAGGTAGGCAAAGAAAGTTCCTCAAGAGGGTAAAGCATAGGTATTATGGCTCCCTCAACATGTGGGTGAGGCATAGGTAAAGTATGATCCTCCATAGGTAAAAGAAGGGGTAAGAGTGGTACAATTGGAGTAAGCACAATAGGTCTCTCATCTCTTATGGGAGTAGATAATACTGACTCCTCTAAGTGCAATGGTGGAGTGGATGGGGTAATACTTGTTATAGGTGGAGGAGAGGTAGGCAAAGAAGGCTCCTCAAGGGGGTATAATATAGGAATGATGTTCCCTTCAACATGTGGTTGAGGAATGGGTATGGTGTGGTCTTCAAGTGGCAAGAGGATAGGTAATATTGGTGCAAAAGGAATTGCCATTATAGGCTCCTCAAGTGGAAAAAGAAGTGGCAAAGGAGGCTCTTACTCATGAGGGAGTGGAATAGGTGAAATCGGTTCTTCTACCTAAGGAGGAAGAATGGGAAAAATAAATGCCACGTGGGGGAGGATTCAATGAAATGGGTGTCTTTTGTTGAGGGGAAGGTTGAACTAGAGGTAAAGGAAATACCATATTAACTATATGGATATTATGATCACCTGAATTAGTTGTGGTCTGAATAATATTTTGATTGGGTGAATGATTAGGAAAAGGGTGTTTAAACACATCCATACTTTTATTAGGGGGTGCATTAGGATTATCTAAGACGATATCACCTCTATCAAGCATATCTTGAACAATGTTCTTAAATGTCTTATAGTTATTAGAATTGTAGCCTTTAACTCGATGGTAATTGCAAAACTCATCTTCCTTATACCAATTTGGAATAGGACAAGAGGGGTCAAACTACATAGGAGGTTTGATCTGAGGAAGGGTTGTGACACCTTGTTGCAATAGTTTTTCCAAAATGGATGTGTATGACTCCCCAATGGAAGTGTATTATCTTTGTTCATACCATTGTTGGAATTGCTTAGTCAGATTTTAGGAAGTCAAGGAATTTAATTGGTTTGTGGTTGTGGAAGAGGCTGAATTAACGACCACCACGTTGGTGGAGCCTTTATAGTTTTTATTAGAAGGAGAAGTTTTAGAGGAGTCATTTGATTTGGAATTGGGATTCTTAATATGCAACTTGACTTTGACTTTATCTATATTGTGAACCTTGAGTTTCCGTGCCATTGTAAAGGCCTCATCAAATGTGTGAAAAGTTTATACCCGAAGTGTGGATGAGATGTGCTTAGCACATGCCCTTGAGAAGAACTTAATAAGCTCAGGGTGGGGTAAGGAGAAGGAGATTTGATTGATCAAGCTTTTCCAATGAGCGACAAAATTTGCAATAGACTTATCATCAAATTGTCTGATAGAATAAAGGTCTGTTATAGAAACCTTTTTAGAAATGTTAATAGAAAAATGGTCCAAGAATGTTTGTGTGAGTTGGGTAAATGAGAAAAGGGAGTGTTGAGGTATATAGCTACACCAATCCAAAGTATCACTTAAAAGAGACATAGGGAAAATGCGAAGTAGTAACACATCATCATGCCCTATTAAATAACAAGCATGTCTAAATGCTCACAAGTGTTGTTATGGGTCCTCTTTACTCTGGAAATGGGTAAATTTAAGGAGTTTCCATTGGCTTGGATAAGGGAGAATAGGTGCAGAAGGATGGATGGGTTCATTGCATATCTGATCATAAGATAACACATTCTTTGAACCAAAAATGAATGTCTCTAGATTAGACATCTTATCCATCAACATCTTAATGAGGTCTGGAGGGGGATTAGTTTGGGGGATAACTCTTAAATTATAGGGAACCTAATAGGAAGTAGAGGGAGCGTATGACATAACTTGCTGAGGTTGTGTTGGGGAAACATAAGGATAATGAGTTATATGCTGGGGTGCAGAAAAAAAGGGGCTTATCCCATTGGGTTAGAGACTATGCTTTGGTTGGTTGTTATTACAGGTTGGATGATTGGAATGGTTAGACTGAATGAAGGTTGAGTCATAACTTAGGTAATTATAAGCACAAGGGTAGACAGAATAGGTACCAATAAATTTTAAAATGGGGTAAGGCTTGATTGAATTAGTTATGGTTGTGAAAGTAAGGAAGTCACACCAGGGTTTAGGTGGGATTGGACAGTTGGTGATGCTAAATTTTGGACATTGTTTATAGTTGGGTTAATCATCAAAGTGGTGGTTTGGGTAACCTTGGGGAAAATAGTGGAGGCATCTGAAATTGAATTTGTCTCTATCAGATAGGTTGGCATACCATAAATTGGGTCACCTGAAGCATTATGGGTTTGGCTCATAGCAAGGTAATGTTGAAGGGCTGCCACATTGTGATCAAGAAATTTAGCAAAATTTTGATCTCCCTTAGGCACAATAGGAATTTGGTTGGGGCTGAGAGTATGATCTGTATCTGAAGTATGTTCCATGACAAAATCAAAAGTGAGAGGAGAAAGTGGAAGTGGTTGCTGGCTTGCATAATTGACAAGAATTTTGGCTTGAGCTCACGTCAATACCATGCAAGAGGAAGTATATATAGTCTTAATACCCTGTATCAATGACAAAATAAGGAAAAACTAGGTATGAGTGCAGGTAAGTGGGTTATTTTAGCTTATTATTTTAAGTAGATGAAATTACATAGTCACCGACATCAATCACTTGATTGATGTCGATAGGAAAAATTCATCGATGTCAGTGAAGTAACCGATGTCAGTAGGTAAAATTTGTCGATGTGATAGAATTAATCGATGTCAGTCATTGTGATATTCTGGGAGATGGAAAATCTAATGTTTTAGAAAACCAAAAGTTGAAATTAGGTAAAATAGTGGATGTAAGAGGTTTGTGTAAGAAGGAAGAACATTGAAAAAACTTGAGATAATAGGTTATACAAATTGGGTACTATAAATAGTATTGATTTTGTGAATCAATAGGAAAATGTCCTTACCAACTCCAAAATATAGAAGGCAATAGATAAGCAAAAAAATAACATACAACCAACAACTATTAAGTCCTAGAGATTAATTTTTAGTCTCATATTGGCTTATGCCTTAATCAGATAGTGAAAATAGAATTTGGTTATTGAAGGTACTAGAAAGCAATCTAGAGCTGGTTTCAGGTTAGTTTTAGTGCTTAAGATGAAATATGTGTTAGACTAGGTATGTGACTTGTTATAGGAGCTTGATCTCCACACTTCACATCCCTGGAGCCAAGCCAGGCTGCTTAGCCAAAATATACCTTCTGTCTAGAGATTATACTCCACTAGAGAATGGAGTGGGTTCTCTCCTTGGTGGTGAAATCCAAGTAGGATAGCCAAGTAGGGTAAGGCGATCCACCAGGTGATGAAATCCTGATGGACCTTTTCTCAGGTGAGTTTATATGTTTGTTTATGTGAATGTGATTTAGTTGTGTAACATAGGTGCACTACAATTTATTCAAAATGCTTATAATTAACTAGGTGAGCTAATATGCAATAAGCAAACAATGAAATGCAGTAAGTTTTAAACCCAAATCTGAAATATTTAGATTTGAATGAAAACAAATATGCAATAGGAGTAGAGAATGAAATTCACTATCCAAATGTGCATGCAAGAATAAGTAAGGAAGAGATTCTTTTAACTTGTAAAAAAATGATAAATTGCTTCTAGAGGCAAAGAGAAAAGAAAGAAAATTTTAGTTTAATGCTTTTAAAGAGAAAATAAAATGTTGAATTTTTTGTTTTAAGAGAGAAGAGAAGGAGAAAGTACAAGAAATGAAAATTTCACTATAATGCACCTATATGAATGCTTAAAACAATAAATGAACCCAAGGAAAACTCCAGGGTCCCATCGGGCATGCCAAAAATGTTTTGTTAAATTTTGTCTATTTCAAGTCTAAAGGAAAACAAAAAAGAATGATAGGGATAAGTGATTAGAATGAACCAAGATTGATTTGTGCGCCGTATCCAAACATTGTGAGCACTCCTCTTTGGCTAGGGAGGACTTTTTGTAAGTAAGAAAAACACTACCACAAGATGTTTATTAGTAGATAAATGAGTGGGATGCCAAGCTACGTGTTTGTTCTAGGAAGTGTAAAACTTCCTTAGAGATGACAGTCCACTTTTGAGAGACAAAAGAGTAATAAAGAACTAAAAGAGAGGTAAAGAGAGAATGAAAGAGAGCTAATATTACCATTATTCACAACCTGAGTACAAAAGAGAGTGACAGGGTGTAGGTGGTGTATTTTGTTTGTGTTTTGGAAGTTATTTGGGTAGGTTTTAGAAAGGTTAGGAAATCCATAGCTACCAACATTGGTAGGGGAGTGATCGATATTAGTTATACTGTCAAGGTCGTTAGTGAAGGTGATTGATGTCAATTAGGTTACTGAAGTTGATAGGGGTAATAATTTCCTAGGAGCTTGCAAAAGGCTTTTCTAAGTCTAGGAATGGTTTTGATCAGGTCTGGGAGTTTAGGGAGAGTTATGAGAGAGAGAGAGAGAGTATGGTTTTGGTAGATTTGGTCAGAGGTTTGGTGTGTCAGGTCAAGGGAAAATAAGTAAGGAATCTTTGTAACTCCCTCACGTGGGTTTAGTCAGGAGTATAAAGTAATGAGCAATAGATATAAAGTGATAACAAAGTAAATACTTAAAATACCTATAGAATAATTGATATACTTAGCTGCAGGGGTCACTAAATGATAAGTGCTAAAGTGATGGCCCCTATCAGGTAGTCTGAACCTAAATACCTAAATAAAGAGTATAAGTGGGTGATGTTGGTCCTCAAGATCTCAGTTCCTAATCATGATTGACTTACGCAAGATTATAGTAAGTCAAGATATTGCAAATTGAATGACAAGAGCTTGAATGCAAGTAATAATGAATTTTATTAATTTATGTTGACCTAAACTTTAGGTTAGAGTTTGGATTATATTTCCAACATCAGTGATCGCACTGACGTCGATAGTGGGTTGACTGACATCGGTGGCCCTAGAATAGGTAAACCTTACTATTTTTGGCCTATTTTATGTTTCTCTTCATGCCAAGTGTGACACCCATTACAAAATGGTAAAAATAAGAGGGGTAGTTGATTAGGAATTTAGTTTGGAAGTAAAAATAAGTCTTGGGTAGTTAGGATGAGGGGACTCGGTCTTGAGATGACTCATTAGGTAAGAATTAGTCATAGGGCGAGGTGGCTAGGTAAGGTGGAAAAAAGGGTTTTTAATTAACTTAATTAATTATTTTAAATTAATTAAATGTGTGAGGGGTAAAAGCATGGGTTAGGGAGGTTAAATGTTATTAAAAAATGGGCTAAAAGCGGTTTTGACATAGGGAGTTACACATGTGTATGTGATGGAATTTTTGTGTCCTCACATACAACTAATTAAGTTTCTATATATATGCAGTGAACACATCAATATATAGGCAAATGTCAAGCTGTATTAATATCCTTGCCAAATAACTTAAGTGATCTGAGTATAGTTGTGTATTAATTTTTGTATGAGTAGCATTATATATGAGTCACCATATAAGTAAAGCATCTATTCTCCATTTTAGAAAAAAACTAGAAATATGCAGATATAACATGGGCACCTTGGTATATTCTATAGCCTAAATAAGTTAAAATATTGTCTAAGGGCTGTGTAAAAAATAAGTACCAAACCATGTATAAAATAGTAGACCACACAAGGTATTATGTAAAAGGAAACGTATAGAACTAATAAAATTAATGATCTTGGTCTCATAGGTATCTACTCTAATAATAATAAATGGATTAGATAGTGATAATTGGTCAAGTTTGGTGGATCACTCTATATGGGCATATGACTTGTGACATTGATTAATAATAGTGAATTGTTAAATGTTCATATAATAATGACTTATTAAGTAGTTTATGGAAATAGTTTTGATTCATTACACTAACATATATGTAGTTTTTTTTCCATCAAAATTAAATCCATGGTGAAAACCAAGTGATACTTCCCCACATCCATAAATGGTACCAGAGGTAAAGCTGCCAACATTTATGTTTCTCATCCGCCTGACCTGTCGAGGACATCATGTGAGGCACAACATGATAGAGGTAGCCAACATGGGGGATTGGAAACCAAGACCTCCCACATATATCATTCAATACTCAACCACATGAGCTAACCCGATGGGCTCATCATATATGTAGTTATAAACATATCGAAATCATAATATAGCCCTTGATAAAGCATGGGAAGCATATATAGATCAAACATAATATTTCATTATCTTGTGATAGGCTTTATGATATGCATGAGATAACTTATCATATATAGTATATGAAACAAAATACGTAGTGGGGATGTATTACTATAATATGCTACGTATTAATGAATTAATTAATATTATGCTTAATGAGAATATAGGTTCACCTATGCCTAAATAGTTTATACATGTACATCAGGGTGTGTACCTTTAATAACAGTTCCATTGGTGGTTCAAAACTATATCATGGATTTCTATATAGTATAACCTTATTTATGTGTGCATACAACCCCTTGAAAGTATAACAAATGTAAAAATGGAAGATTATGTGTTTCATGATAACTATGAGTTTATTAATTATAATTGGTTGATTAAATTAATTAGTTTATACAAGTGTATATAAATATGTAGCATGTATTGGTGTATTGTGGTTTGTGCCCATAGTTCTATTAATTGATACAAACTAAAACATAAACTTCAAGAGAATAAGATATTAGTGACATTTAGATGTACACAGTTCCCAAAACATAACAAGATGTATAGATGAAGGGTCATGCTCAAACAAAACATAATTAAGATTATGAGACCTTTAATTCTTGGAATTGTTATGATTGGTCATTTCTATTGAGTATTTGTGCTTAAGAGCAATGGAATATGATATTATGGGATGTCATAGAGTGTCTTTTATTGGAAACTACTTGTAGTAATTATAAACTTTTAGTTTAAATGTATAGTGTACTAGATGGTATAAACTATAATTATTATGCTAAATTATTTATGTGATAGATAATATTGTGAGATTTATTCATACGTTTGATGAAATAAATATATGTATTTAGATTATTCATGTGCTTAGAATGTTTTATGATTGCGAGTAGGATGTAATATGTGAATCTATTGGTTATACTATGTTAACCAAGTCTCGCATTGCTGGTAATGAGTAAAAAATGAAACGGTCACTAGATTACTAGCATCATAATGTCATATGAAGGTAATCTGATCAAGTGGTGTGCTTGAAATTGACTAATCATAGAGATCATTAACTATTTAAAACTTTGGCCAAAGTAATGTTAATGAGACATTATCATTTTAAGTGTATGGTTTACATATTTGTGTGATATCTTGTTAGAATAGGTTTCTTTATGATACACCACATGTTTTATTTTAGATATCATACATCACATAGGTACTAGCTTGTCTCTCTAGATTCCCACACCGTCACTATCTACTCATCCATAAAGAGAGGACCATTCCCTGATGGAAAATTGTGTGAGGGATTGATGATCTATGGTTGGTATGAAAAAGTGCTCAGATGATGCTCTCCCTCCCCACAATAATACTTATTTAGAGATGACACTCGAGATTGACATAGATACTAGAGTCCAGAGAACTTATGCTCTGTGGAGACATGTATCTTATATATGTACATTGTATTGTATTTATTATTGAAACATCATCATGATGAGTTATAATTACTTAATATACATTAACAACAGTGGCTATATGTTTGTACCAACTGTGGTTGGAAATCTGTAATTAATTTCTATATTAAGCTATGATGTGTTTCTTATGATGATAGTGATTAGTGATGAATAATGTCACCTGATTATTTTATAGTTATCATACTTATAGTATTTTATAGACATCACTAATTAAATTCTCATGGTGTAATTTAATGGAAGAATATGTTGTTAAAATAAATAAATAAATCATGTATTTTTAGGTAGATCCCAGTGGGGATGTTACATATGAACATATGAGTGTAAATGATTCATATTATTTATGTAATGCTAATTCCCTTAATGGAAAAAGAAGACCTCTACTAAATATGAATTATAATTTCAAATCTGAAGGTATAAATGTTAAGTCACATGATGTACTTTTAAATCAAATAGCATAATCTTGAAGGGATTCATCATCATGTTGTTTAAACTTATGCAAATGTTCTAGTCTGAGTATAGAAACCTTGTGTATGTTGAAAGGCAAAAATAAAACATCCTCTAATTATGAAAAAGTGGTTAATGAACCTTTAGGTAAGCCATAAAACTAATTTTGAGCTTCATCGATGATACTCATAAATGAGGATTTTAGCAATAGTTTATCATATGTAGCCCATTGACCAAAAGAATGTACATATTTAATCATGTGGAGATGTTACATGTGGTATCAGAGCTACAAATCAAACTCTAGGACCTAATGAATCCACTAACATTTTCATATTTTTTTATTGATAGAAAGGAGGATGGTGAAAGCTAAGGTATTCAGAGAGGGTTCATCAAATGTCAATGACAGTAACCCTCCATTTGATCCTAAATGATTTACCATTGAGTAAGTAATAAAGTTGGATCAGATTCTCTTAACCATGAATGAGAATAGGGACTAGATTACATCCCTAGAGCAGGTAGTTCATGGCCAGGGAGAGGAAGAACACCAGGAAGAACCTGAAGAGCATCCTACTGAGTAGGAAAACCCTCAATATGTGAGAGCTCAGGTAACTATAGATTTGGTTAGAGATATTAAAAAAGTGAGTCCACCTAAGTTAGATGGAACTATTTTGGGTGATGGAGCTAAATCATGGCTAATTGAGATGGATAAGTATTTCAAGATTTGAAACTACTCTGAGGTCATTAAAATAGTTTGGAGAACTTGCCAGGTGGCTGGTGAAGTAGCTATGTGGTGGGCCAAAAAAAAATTAGAAATGAATCTTAACTTGACCACTACTCCTTAAGAGCAGTTTGTGACATTGTTCATGTCACGATGGTTTTCACAGTACTATTTTGATCAGAAGCTCACAAATTTCTAAAATTTGAAGCAGGGAGACTTATCGATGAATGAGTATTAGGAGCAGTTCACCAAAATTCCAAAGTATGTACCTCAGTACTAGGTAGATGAGAGGTTAAGAATCAAAAAGTTTATCATGAGATTAAAACCATAGATTAGTGGAGAGGTGGACATTCATGGACCTTACACCATGGACCTGATCTTTGAGAAGGTAGTCAAACAAGAATAAAATTTAAATTCTCTTGTATAGGCTAGGGACAAGTTCAAGAAAAAGTTCAAAAGTTTTAAGTCAAATTTCAAAAAAGGAATTGAAAATAGAGGAGTGGAGACTCTAAGAAGTAGTTCAAAAGTCAGAATGCCAAATTCAACAACAGATAAGGCAACAAGAAATTGGGCAATGGTTTTAAAGGTATTTTCAAAGGAAACAAACATGTTAATAGGAAAGGACCACTTGGAGGTTTTTTCATTTGTAGAGATAACCATTCTTCTCATGATTGTACTCAGAACAAGTAAAAAAACAAAGGTCCTATTCTTTAGCAGGGTAGTTTTTAGTAACATATTCATGCAATAATTGATAATCAACAAGCCAAATTTTAAGTATCACCCATAGATATGTCAAGTACTTTGTTTGAACATTTAGTTTCCATTTTGATAGATAGAGGGGCTATATAATGTTTTATAGCTCGTAAAATGCTTAGTAAGTTATCTAGAAGATCTAGAGTAATGACAAATGCATGTTTGATACAATATGAAATGATTCAAAAGTCATGGTTGACAAGTGTTTAATTGATTGAAGTAGAGATTAGGTTGCCCAAATTCATAATAGTAATGGATCTGTATGTAACACCACTAGGGTTATATGATGTGATCGTAGGATTCAACTGGCTTACGAAACATAAGGCCAATGCCAAAGAATGTGCATGAGATAATAAATATAAGGTTATATGATGTGATCTCTACGGATGGTATCTCAGTAGATCCAACAAAGATAAGAACCATTATGGAATGGCCAATGCCAAAGAATGTGCATGACGTAATAAGTTTTACGGGATTGGCAAGCTATTACAGGAAGTTCATTCTAAATTTTTGCAAGATAGTTAATTTGATTACTTCTTAGCTACATAGTAACCAAAATTTTGTCTGGTCAGATAAGTGTGAAGTAGCTTTTTAGGAATTGAAAAGAAGGCTTACTTCAACACTAATGTTAAGATCTCTTAACCCTAATGGTCAATTTTTAGTGATGAAAAATACGTCAGGGGATGGATTAGGAGGATTCCTTATGAAAAATGATGCAGTAATAGCTTATAAATCAAGGAAGCTAAACCCTTATGAGGTGAATTATTCCCCTCATGACTTAAAACTTGCAACAATTGTGCATGATTTACAATTTTGATGATAATACTTGTTGGAAAAACCATTTGAGCTCAAGATGAATAACTTGGGACTCAAGTATATCTTCACCCAATTAAATTTGAATGCTTGTCAAAGATGCTAACTTGAGTTCTTCGCAAATTATGATTTCGATATCAACTATATCAAAGGTAAGGAGAACAAAGTAGTTGATACCCTAAGTCATAGAAGGTATATAGTAGTCATGGCTACTATCAAGAGTACTTTCAGGGATCGAGTGATTAAATTCTTGTAGAAGATGAATTCTATGACTAGGTTAGAAAAACATTATTTGAGAATGCTCAGAGTCCTAGGTATAAAGGATTTAGATTAGAGGGTGATGGTATTTTTTATTATAATGGAAGGATGTATGTACTAGATTAAGAGAATATGAGGAGCACAATGTTAAAAGAATTGCACACCATATTAGAGGCATTTAGGAGTAACCAAGCTTATGGAAGAGTTTAGACCATTATATTTCTAGAATGGAATCAATAAAGGTGTAGTGGATTTTGTGTCATGATATTTAGAATGTCAGTGAGTGAAATCTAAACATGTGCATCTGGTTGGGTTGTTATATCCATATGATATAATAGAATGGAAGTGGTAGGTGATCAATATGGACTTTCTCTAAGGTTTATAGATGTCATGAAATAGGCAAAACATGATCTTGGTAGTAGTTCATAAACTAACCAAGCTAGCTCATTTTATACCAGACAATTTGATAGATGATGCACCTACTCTTGTGAAGAGGTTTGTGAAGGAAGTGTCGCAGTTTCATGGATTTCTAGAGAAGATCATTTTAGATCTTGATCTAAAGATGACTTTTAGATTTTGGATAACTCTAAATTTAGCTTTGGATACATAACTAAATTTTAGCACTACATATCACCCAGAGACTGATGGTCAGACTGAGAGAGTTAATTCGGTATTAGAAGATCTTCTTCATATGTATTGCATGGATCAACAATACAAGAGGAAATAATATCTCTTATTGGTTGAGTTTACATATAATAATTCATACCAATCAGCTTTGAAGATGGAAATATTTGAGTCACTGTACAAAAGAAGGTACAAGACACCAATCAGTTGGGATAGGTTGGAAGATAGGGTAGTCTTGGACCTAAGATACTTTCAAAAATGGAAAAACAAATTAGATTAATTAGGTAGATATTGGTTGAGGTCAATGATAGATAGAAGAGTTATGTTGATCTGAAGTGGACATATAGGCAGTTTTCATTAGGTGATAAAGTGTTCTCGCGGATTAAATTTGAGAAGATAAAAAAACTATCAGCAAGATATGTGAGACCCTTTGAGGTGTTAGAAGTGGTCAATCATATAACGTATAAGCTTGTATTGCCATCAGCCTTGGATCTATTACATAATATCTTCCATGTTTCTTATCTTAAAAAGTATATAGTTGATCATATGCATGTGTTGGATTGGAATGCTTTGTAGGTTCTGGATCCCAGGATGGTCATGGTAGAACCAATCAAAGTAATTAACACTCATAAATTTTATTTGCATAACATATATATGTCACAGTGCAAGGTCTTGTGGGATAATTAATCTGAGGATAGATCCACTTGGGAGGACTATGATGAGTTCTACAGGTGATTTTCACATTTATTTACTTGATTTGATACTATATACTATTTTTTTTTTGTTGAATAATGTTTTAATTCAAAACTTATATTTGAATAAGTGTTATCTGAGATGATGACTAGTTTTAGGGGGGAAGGATGTTACATCCTGATTCTTTACTAAGAAAACTTACTTGATTATTTGTAGATATTTATAGTTGATAATTTGATTTGTTTATTATTTGCCTAAGCTATGAGCTATATGCTATTATAGGATAGTTGAATATTACTTAGATTACACGATTTCATTAGTTTGAGTTAGTTGTAATGTATATTCTTACATTATGATCATGATGAGTTGTTATTTCAACTATATTTTATAATATATATATGTCATGATGTTATGGTCTAACTACCTCCTTGTTATGAGTTTGACATACGAAAAACTCATCTCTTAGAGCATGACAGAGGGAGCACATTATTTGAGACAGTGACGTAGATGGAGATATTGGGGGACAATAGAGAAAATGGCTAGCACCTTGTACACACCACATTAGTTAGTACATGTTATATGCATAATGGAATGGTTAGTGTAGTATGTTTTGATATTGTTTGTATGTAGATAGTTATTTATGCATGGTTTGATAATTTATTAGTTATATGAAACTCATCTTATGTGATTGCATTTATGTCGATTAATGTTTTTGGAGATGTAATTAACGTAATTAGAGTAAATTAGAATTTATAGAATTAATGATTTGATCATTAAGTCATTATAATTAGTTATATGTATGGATATGTCATTAAGTCATATTATTATTATTTAGCAAATATACTCTAATAAAAGAATGAATAGGAAAAAATGGGAAAAAGGGAATAGATAGATAAAATAATTGTTTTGATTTTTATAAATTAGTAAATAAGGATAAATAAAATCAAAATTGGAATAAGATGAGAAAGTAGAGGTTTAAATTTAGGAAAAAAACAAAACAAAAACAAAAGAAGAATATCTAGAAAAAAAGAAAAGAAAGAGACCAGCTTTAAAGAAAGTTGTTCCTTATTCATGAAAAAAAGGAAGAAAGATTAAAAGGGGCAATTATAAAAGAAAGAGAGGCCACAATACAGAAGAGGAGAGAGACAAAGAAAAGGAGAGAAGAAAAGTAATCAAAGAGGAATGCCTATAGAGCATATTGCCAGGTAGGCAATGCAATTAAATTCTAAGTATTAATGTTGATTATTTTAATAGTCTGATAACATAAATAGTGATTTACTTATAGGTATGAACTGTGGTACATATAAAGGCTATTATACAATAAGTGGAATCCGTTTGTGTAAAAATTTATATATAAAAACTATAAAATTATGGAAGGATCCTACTATGTTCTACAAGACTATTATTTAGAATGATTTGCTTATATATAGAAACTATATATATTAAACTAGGGATATACACTTTGCAAACTTTATAAGTACATAGACATCGAAACTAGTTGAATGCATATATATATATATATATATATATATATATATATATATATATATATATATATATATATATATATATATATATATATATAGTTAATTCAGTGAAGGTATAACAAGTCATATTAAAACAATACTTTGTATTCCCACAAGATTCTCTTAGAGCATACTTTATATAAGAGTGTGAATATTCATTGATTCCAATGGGGGCAAAAATTTACATATGTTTGGGTAAAATCAATTTAGAGATTAAAAAAAAGAATAAATACTTGAACCTGTATAGTTGAGTATGTCATATAAACTGACTGCATATACTATTTATATTTAATATATGTTGACTGTATGAGAATGTTGAGTTATATGAACTGAGTTATACTTTAAACAATGAACTCTAAGGTATTCATACAACTAATTAAGTCATTATATATATGTAGTGAACACATCAATATACAGGCAAAGGATGAGCTGTACTAATATCCTTGCCAAATAACTTAGGCGATCTAAGTATAGTTGTGCATTAATTTTTATATGAGTAGCACTATATATGAGTTACCATATAAGTAAAGTATTTATTCCAAATTAGAAAATCAAAAATATGTAGATATAACATGGGCATTGTGGTATATTTTATATCCAAAATAAGTTAAAATATTGGCTCAGGGCTGTGTAAAATAAGTACCAAACCATGTATAAAATAGTAAACCATGCAAGATATGACGCAAAAGGAAAATGTATATAACTAATAAAATTAATGATCTTGGTCTCATAAGTATTTGCTCTAATGATAATAAACAAATCAAATAGTGATAATTGGTCAAGTTTGGTGGATCTCTTTATATGGGCATATGACTTGTGACATTGATTAATAATGGATTGCTAAATGTTCATATAATAATGACTTATAAAGTAGTTTATGGAAATATTTTTGATTCATTACACCAAGATATATGTAGTTATAAACATATTGAAATCATAGTATATCCCTCAATAAACCATGGGAAGCATATATAGCTCAAACATAATCTTCCATTATCTTATGATAGGCTTTATGATATGCATGAGATAGCTTATCATTTATAGCATATGAAAAAAAAATGTAGTCAAGATCTATTACTATAATATGTATGTATTAATGAGTTAATTAATAGTATACTTAATGAGAATATAGGTTCACTATGCCTAAATAGCTTATACATGTACATCATGGTGTGTACCTCTAATTAATGTCCTATTGGTGTTTCAAAGCTATATCATAGATTTATGTATAGTAGAACCTTATTTATGCGTGCATACAAACCCCTAAAAATATAACAAATGTTATAATGGAAGATTATGTGTTTTGTGAGAACTATGAATTTCTTAATTATAACTGGCTGGTTAAATTGATTAGTATGTAAAAGCATATATAAATATGTAGCATGTATTATTGTATTGTGGTGTGTGCCTATAGTTATATTAATTGATACAAACTTAGACACAGACTTTGGGAGAATAGGACACCAGCCACATATATATGTACATAGTTCTGAAAACATAACAAGATGTATAGATAAAGGGTCATGTTCAAATGAAACATAATTAGGATTATGAGACCTTTGATTCTTGGAATTATTATGACTAGTCATTTATATTGAGTAGTTATGCTTAAGAGCAATGGACTATGATATTATGAGATGCCATAGAGTGTATTTTATTGGAAACTACTTATGGGAATTAGTAAATATTAGTTTAAGTGTATAGTGTACTGGATGATATAAACTATAATTATTATGCTAAATTATTTATGTGATAGATAATATTATGAGATTCATTCATACGTTTGATGGAATAAATGTATATATTTAGATTATTCATGTGCTTAACATGTTTTATGATTGATAACAAGATGTAATTTGTATGAATCTATTGGTTATATATGTTAACCAAGTCTCTCATTGATGGTACGGAGTAAGTAGTGAAATGAACTTCACTAGCTTACTAGCATCATAATACCAGATGAAGGTAGTCTGATCAAGTGGTGTGCTTCAAATACACTGATCATAGAGATCATTAACTATTTAAAACTTTGGACAATGTAATGTTAGGGAGACATTGTTATTTCATGTGTATAATTTACATATTTGTGTGATATCTTATTAGAACGAGTTTCTTTATGATACACTGCATGTTTTATTTTAAAAATCATACAACACTTGGGTATTAGCTTGTCTCTTTAGATTCCTACACCATCACTATCTACCCATCCATGAATGAGGGTCATTCCATAATGGGGAATTGTATGGGGGATCGATGGTATGTGGTTGGTGTGAAAAAGTGCTCAGATGATGCTCTTAGTTCTCTTGATACTACTTCTTTGGAGATGACACTTGAGATTGACATAGATACTAGAGTCTGAAGAACTTATGCTCTATGGAGACATGTATCTTATATATGTACATTATATTATATTTATTATTGAAACATTATCATGATGAGATGTAATTACTTATTGTACATTGACAGTAGTGGTTGTATGTTTGTACCAACTATGGTTGGATATCTGTAATTACTTTCTATATTTAGTTATGATGTGTTTCTTATGATGATAGTGATCAATGATGAATAATGTCACCTACTTATTTTACACTTATCATACTTATAGTATTTTATATGGATCACTAATTTAATTCTTGTAGTGTAATCTAATGGAAGAATATGTTGTTAAAATTTAAAAAATATCACGTATTTCTAGGTAGATCTTAGTGGGGATGTTACATATGAACATCTGAGTATAAGTAGGTAAATGATTCATATTATTTATGTAATGTTATTTCTCTTAATGGGAAAATAAGATCTCTACTAAATATGAATTATAATTCCAAATCCGAAAGTCTAAATGCTAAGTCATTGTAATGTCCCTAATTTGGAGGTAGAGTAATTCAATTAAATTAATTGATTAAGTTGTTCAAAATAATGATATTTTATAAGGATGACTAATTGATTATTTTAATTAAATTAAAAGTTGAATTAAATTAATTATTTGTAAGGTTATTAAATAAATAAATATTTAGGTGACCTTATATTTAATTAATTTAATAAAGTGATTTAAATAAAATAAAATAATATTCTAAAAGCTTCTTGAAGGATTGGAAAAAGAATAAATAGAGGGATTGGATAAGCTTCTAATCATCCAATATTTGACATTTGCTTGATATGTTCATTTGTGGAGCCAAGGGTTTTTTTAGATTTCTACATTGGTCATTGGGAATGGAATCTCCCATTGATTTGCATAACTAAGGTGGTGAAATATCTTCTAAAGGGTTGCAGCTATTGGAGGAGATAATTCAGTCTCTTCATTGTGCTTCATTTGGTGGCCATAGTCCAGACTTGCTAAGGACAATTTTCATATTTTGTTAGGAGATCATTGGTGGCATCACCATTGCATTATTTAGTAGCATAGAAGATATATTATAAGTACATTAAAAGTCTAATATACATTTACAAAGGTCTAATCAAAAGTTACAGTCATATAGAGACACCATTGGAGACCATGATTTCACTCATGGAGGCTAAGGTTGGCATGGATTCCTCCTTCTAGCTTGAGCACTCCACTCCTTGGGACTTGGAAATAATGTTTGAGGCTTGAGGAGAGACAAAAAGGCTACACATTATTTTATTTTGGCATTTTATATCAGATCAGGGGCAGCTAGAGTAGAACATTGGTTTGGCCACGAGGAAGCATATTTTGGGACTATTTTTGTTGTTACAGCATCTCCAGCCCTAGGTGCCTCTTTTCAAAGAAAGACTTAACTCCAGTCCTATTAGAAGGAAGAATTAGTTATTGTATTGCTCTAACTCTTTCTGGGTCAATCTTGATTCCACTTTTTGAAACTAGGTGTCCCAATAACTTCCCTTCTATAACACAAAAAACTAACTTCTTAGGTTTAAGAGATATCTTATGACTCAGGCATCTTTGTAAAATGGTCTCCAGTCCTTCAGATGATCCTCTCTTTTTCTAGAGAAAATATTCAAATCATCAAGATAAATGACAATAATTCTATCTTTCAGATCTTTAAAAGATGAATCTATCACCCATTGAAAAGTTGCACCAACATTAATCAAACCAAAGGGAATACGGTTATAAGCAAAAGTTCCTTGAGGTGTAGTGAAAGTAGTTTTATGTTGGTCAACTATAGCCACTTATCTGACTATAACCTAAGAACTCATCTAACATAGACATTATTTTTGACCCAGCAATAGTTTGCAAGATGTGATCCATCATAGGCAAGGGATAATTATCTTTTAAACTAGATTGGTTCAAATTCTTGAAGTCAACACAAATTCTTATTTCTCTATTCTTTTTGCACACTAAAATAATGTTCGCCACCCAGGTGGAGTGATGAATTGGATAAATAATCCTAGCCTTCAACATCTTATCAATCTCTTTAAAGATAGCCTCAAAAAATTTTGGGTTATAATTTCTAAGCTTCTACTTGAATGGAATTGCATTTGCTTTCAAAGGAATATGACGCTGAAACTGCCCATGTCTACAATCTTTAAGATCATCATAGCACCAAACAAAGACATATTTATAATTAATCAATAGATTAATTAATTCATTTTTATCCTCTGGTGAACAACACCTACCAATGGAGATCTATTTGGGATCAGCCTCACTCCCAATGTTGATTTTTTCATAATCTTCTATTTTGTTAGGATTCTGGACAGGTTTACTTTTAGTATATTCATCTTGTCTAGTGAACAAATATTCTAGAGGGACCAATCCTTTAGGGATTTTATTTCCTTTTAATTGGATAGTTATGGGATGTTGTTGAGCAGAACTTTCTACAAAAATTTGGGTGGGTAGATTAAATTAGATTGATCAGAAGCTATAATTCTAGTGAGAAAGCATAAAGTTAAGCTGAAACCTGAACCTAAATGCAAGTTTACGGTATATCCTTATGATAATCTTAAGTCTCAAATTTTATTTGAAGAATGTGAATTTGGTAACTATTTTCTCTCCTCTGAAGATTTAAAAAAAAAATTATCCCAAAGTCTGTTCATTCAGATGATCTATGGACCATGGAATTTGATGAAAATTGTACTACTGCTGGTTCAGGGGCAGGGGTTGTGTTGATCTCACTTGAAGGTGAAAGTTTTCCTTACTCTTTCAAGTTAGAATTTAAAAACACTAATAACATTGCAGAATATGAAGCTTTATTGCTTGGGTTAAATGAAGCTAAAGGAAAGGGTGTAAAAATACTCAAGGTAAGAGGAGATGCTGAATTAATTATCAAACAAGTGAGAGGCATTTTTTTAGTTAAAAATGACAGATTAAGACATTACAAAAATAGAGTTTGGGATGAAATAGAATGTTTTGATGCCTTTTCTATTGAAGCAATTCCTAGAGACCAGAACACTTGAGTGGATTCTCTAACAGTATCAACTTCTCTTCTTCTTTCACACCTCAATTTTGAAAGGGATTCATATAAAATAGAACTAATCTATCATCCTAATGTCTTAGATAATGCTAAAAATTGGCAAGTTTTTGAGAGTAATAAATAGATCAATTTTTTTTAGAGAATACTGATATGTTCTTGGAGACTTATTTTAAAGGTTCTAAAATAGAATGTAAATAATTCAGTCCTGATCCAGGGATCAATCCAAAAGATGATATAATTCAATGAAAAGGAAATAAAATCCCTAAAGGATTGGTCTCTCTAGAACATTTGTTCACTAGACAAGATGAATATACTAAAAGTAAACCTGTCCAGAATCCTAACAAAATAGAAGATTATGAAAAAATCAACATTGGGAGTGAGGTTGATCCCAAATAGATCTCCATTGGTAGGTGTTGTTCACCAGAGGATAAAAATGAATTAATTAATCTATTGATTAAGTATAAAGATGTCTTTTCTTGGTGCTACGATGATCTTAAAGATTGTAGACATGGGCAGTTTCAACATCATATTCCTTTGAAAGCAAATGCAATTCCATTCAAGTAGAAGCTTTGAAATTATAACCCAAAAGTTGTTGAGGCGATCTTTAAAGAAATTGATAAGATGTTGAAGGCTAGGATTATTTATCCAATTCATCACTCCACCTAGGTGGCGAACATTGTTTCAGTGTGCAAAAAGAATAGAGAAATAAGAATTTGTGTTGACTTCAAGAATTTGAACCAATCTAGTTTAAAAGATAATTATCCCTTGCCTATGATGGATCACATCTTGCAAACTGTTATTGGGTCAGAAATAATGTCTATGTTCGATGAGTTCTCAGGTTATAATTAGATAAGTGTGGCTGCAGCTGACCAACATAAATCTAATTTCACTACACCTCAAAGAACTTTTGCTTATAACCGTATTCCCTTTGGTTTGATTAATGCTAGTGCAACTTTTCAATGGGTGATAGATTCATCTTTTAAAGATCTGAAAGATAGAATTATTGTCATTTATCTTGATGATTTGAATATTTTCTCTATAAAAAGAGAGGATCATTTGAAGGATCTGGAGACCATTTTACAAAGATGCCTGAGTCATAAGATATCTCTTAACCCTAAGAAGTTAGTTTTTTGTGTTGTAGAAGGGAAGTTATTGGGACACCTAGTTTCAAAAGGTGGAATCAATATTGACCAGAAAGAGTTAGAGCAATACAATAACTAAGTCTTCCTTCTAATAGGACTGGAGTTAAGTCTTTCTTTGACCAGATTAATCTTCTCAGAAGGTTCATTCCTGATTTTGGTGAGATTAAAAAATATATTGTGGGGATGATGAGTGAAAAACAAGCATTCAAATGGAATGAAGCTACTAAGAAAGCATTTGAAGATATTAAAGAGGTGATTGCATAAACACCTACTTTGGTAAATCTTGATTTCCAAAAATATTTTTTATTTACTATTATGCTTTGGAACATACCATATTTGGTATCTTGTTATAGAAAAATGAATTAAATATAGAAGCCCCAATAGCCTTTATGAGTGTTCCTCTCAAGAAGCATGAACTTAAATATTCTTTGGCTAAGAAATAAGCTTTTGCTGTAGTAAAGGCTATTAAACAATTCAAATATTATATACTTCATTCTCATTCAATTGTATTTATTCATAGTTCAGCTGTGAAAAGCATTCTAACTCAACAAGATGTTGGGATGAACAATAGAGCAACATGGTTTGCTAAAATTCAAGAGTACAACCTAGAGATTAGGCCAACCAAATTATTTAGAGGTCAAGGTTTGTGTAAATTGATATCCAGAAGTAAAGAAGAAGAAGAACTTGCTACTATCCTATTGGTGAGCTTACAAGATCCATGGTTCCTAAACATGACACACTATCTTACTTATGGAGACTATCCCAGTCATTTATCCTTGAAGGATAAAAGGAATTTGAAGTTAAAATCAGTAAAATATGTGATTTGGGGTGATGTCTTATACAAAAAGGGACTAGATGGAACCTTTTTGAGCTGTGTAGATAAGGAACAACAATACAAACTGTTAGAAGTTTTTCATAATGAATCCTATGGCAGACATTTCTCTTCTTCGGTCACAACGTTCAAAATCCTTAGAAATTGTTATTATTGGCCAAGTATGTTCAAAGATGCGTATAAATGGGTAGTTAACTATGAAAAATGCAAATTGTTTTCATGAAGACAATAAATTGCAACATTACCTCTGAGGCCTGTCATTATTGAAGAACCTTTAAAACAATGGGTATTAGACTTCATTGGGCCTCTTTCACCTCCTTCAAGTGCTGGTCATACACACATTTTTACAACAACTAATTATTTTACGAAATGGGTTGAAGCAGCCCCTGTGAAGAGAACCATTTCAAAAGTGGTATGTAATTTTTTCAAAGAAAATATACTGGTACATTTTGATGTTCTTCAAAAGATTGTGGTAGATAATGCTACCAATTTTTCTTCAATGGAACTAACTTCATTCTGATATGAACATAGTATCTCTTTTTCTCACTCATTAGATTATTACCCTCAAGGGAATGGACAAGCGGAGTCTAGTAATAAAAATTTGATAGCCATCATGAAGAAATTGGTGAGTGATAACCCCAGAGATTGGTATAAGAAATTATATGAAGTACTTTGGGTTGACAGGGTAACCCCAAAAAGAGCAATAGGAATGGCACCTTTTGAGATGGTTTATGGGATAAGAGCACAGTTATCATTACCTCTAAAATTATTTGTAGCTAAATTACAAAATATTATTGAAGATCAATATTTTCAAGATTCTTTAGAGAAAAAAGTTATGTACTTAACTAAGATTGAGGAGGAGAGGAATGAACCAGTTGATCGTATTATTGCTCATCAAACTAGGGTTGAAAAGATTTTTTATCAGAAAACTAGACCTAGAAAGTTCATGGAAGGAGATGAAGTATTGCTATGGGATAGAAGGAGAGAACCTAAAGGAACACATGGAAATTTTGATTCACTTTGGAAAGGGCCTTTCAAAATTCATCAGGTACTTGGCCCTAATTATTTTAAATTGGAATATTTGGATGGAGTTGTTTTACCCCTATCCTATAATGGACAGGATCTTAAGTTGTATCGATTGTGAAATAGGTGTTCCCTATTTTGTACATAGCCTTTCCTTTATTGTCACATTTTGTGTTTTCCTTTCCCATTTTTGGTTTGTCTTTCACCTTTTCTTCCATTTTTGTGTCTCCATTTATGCGTAACCAAAGTTTTTGAGTTTTCTACATTTTGCATAAAATGCAGTTCCCAGTTAGAGCCAATGTTACCTTTTGAGTCGCCCTTATTCAATTTTTTGTGAATTTTACCATTAAAGAAGTTCACCCGCTTATCGTCTTTTGTGTGTGAAATTTATAAAGAATTGAACCTTTGAACTTGAATAATTCTCAGAGTTCAAGAGTTCAATAGGTTCAATAGATTCAATGGTTCAATGTTTTTCAAAGTGAATTATTTGTCTTTTTGTGTATTTTAATTATGACTTTGAACCTTCCAGTTGAACTTGAACCCTTTTTCATTGGTTCAAGAGTTCAACGGTTCAAATAATTCAATACTCAATGTTTTATAAAGAGTCATGTTCACTCAGTTCCCTTGTATAAATTAATATATCATTAAATCTACCACTTGAACCTCCTAAAAAAGTTCAAGAGTTCAACGATTCATTATTTTAAAGTTCAAAGTTTATGGAAATGTCATGCGACTATTGGTTAGTCTGTGTAGTTCATCTCGTATCTTTGAACCTCAAACTTGAACCACATTTTCAAAAGTTCAAAGGTTCAATGGTTCAATGACCATACTCTCATCTCGCCCCGAGGCTTTCTTTAAGTTAAAATTAGTGGGAGATTTAGAGGAGAATATATCCGAAACTCATTATAAAGCAATTTTTTTAAATTTTTACGAGGTTACAGATAATCATTACTCATCAAAATCACATATAAAAAATGCTTTCCATTAAAGCATATGTCAAAGTGCATGTCTTATCAAGCATGTTTAGTATGTATTATTTTAGTTTAATTATTTAATTTGGTTAATATCTGTATCAAGAGATAACAAGTCAAATTTAGCAATCAAGCATATTGGGTGATACAAAGGAGAACAATACAAGTGGTATAAGATATTTGATTGCTCGAATTCATAGTGATTTTAGATACATTTAAGGTGAGTTTTACTCTTACTATAATCCATTTCCATTACTTGGTTATAAAGAAGAATCCTTTTGAGTTTACGACATTATTTAAGAAATTCAAAACATTTTCTTTTCATTATATCCTCTAACTTGTAGCCTTGAAATTTGCATGTCTTGATTATGAGCATAGTCCTGATCTCATATATTCTCCTCCTAAAATTGGAGACACTTCTCTGATCCAATATGACTTGGAAGATTTTAAGGAAAGAGCTAAAAATCCTATGTCAAATCCTATGATGCCGAAGATAGTATAAAGTGGCTTGGTTGAAGCTATGACCTTTCCCATAGCTGTACAATACCCTGAATTAGTTTTAGAATGCATGAATAGATATAAATCCCAGAACAGGTGCATTAGAAGTACTGATAGTAATGTTTTAATTTATATAAACAAACAAACCCTAATGTCTATGATGAGAATTTCTCCCAAGGAATCATATTTTGACCTCAGTATTACTTCTTCTTATGGTTATTTTTCACTAAAGAAAGCAATTTACAAGAGTGTGATTGCAAGAAACTGGCTTTTGAAATTCCAAAAAGGGGGTTCAAGACTACCCAAACCATTAACAAGAAATCACATGATTCTAGAAGTACAAGATATTATAGTGTTACTACATAGGCTAAAGGGCAATGCTCAGGCATATTATTAGGAAGACTAAATGTACTTTTTCATACAGATGATCCTCCAAGGAGAACAATATTTGGATTGGTCAAAAATTACAGCTGAATGTTTGCATCTAAGTTTAAGTAATTATTTGGGAAATAAAGATTTTTATATGTCTTCGTACCTATTCTATTGTTTGGCTTCTACAATAAAATGGGTAGGGTTACCTCATGCACCCTTGGTTGAAGAAAACAAAATTTATGACTATTAATCACAATTACAAATGAATAATTGCTATGAGGATTACAGGAGGGTTAATGATATTTTTACTGGGAGAATGACTTTTGAATTAACAAACAACATCAATAAGAGGTTGTATGATGAAGCTATGCAACTGATCAACATTTATGGTAGTTTTTTTATTCAGTTTTCCAAGTTCACTTATATCAAAGTTGGGGGTTTTGACGGTGAACCTTTAAGGTTACCTAGGTATGTTTTTGACTGATTTATGTTAATAGAAGTATGCAGACAATTAGCACATTTAGATAAAAAAAATTATTAATAAAAAAGAAATCTAGTATATATTTTCCTATTAACCTTGGACGTTATTCATGTTAGTCAGCATCTAATGCTTTGAATTTAGAATTAGATCTTAAAAAATTCAATTTTTAGTATTTCATGGCCAGATCCCAATTTAATAGCAAAGGTTTTGCTAGGGATAACTTGGATCTTGGAACATGATTGTCACATATTCCTCACTTAGAGGATTATTGGGAGGATTATTTATATGAATTTGAGGTCAGAAGAAGACTGTGGTCTAGGTTCTCCCTAGGGCAAATAATTACCCTTAATTTAAATATAGACATTTCTAGAATTTTTTATAATGAAGAACAGGTGACTGATCTGTAATTTGAATAGATAAAGTAATCACCTATTCCAAAAATTGACTCAAATAAAAATGAAGAAGATAAAATTGAGGTTAAGACCCTCCTGGTGATAAGAAGAACTGAGAAATGGTTGAGAGAGCAAAAAAATGGGGGGAGCTCAAAACAAAGCTTCCCAATAATGTAAATCAATAATTGAATCACCATCCCCAATAAGCTCCTCTAACCAGCTTATTGCTATCTATGATGTAGGCACTTAAAAGTCAAAAATTGGAAAGGATCCTATAATCAAAGGATCTGAGAAGGCCCTTATAACTACTCTACCTCCTCGTGCCACCAGATCAAGGACTCAAAGTAAGAGAAATTGTTAGATTTCTAAAAAAGTAATTATGGATTTGAATTCTAAA
The DNA here is from genome assembly GCA_037957365.1 of Torreya grandis. Taxonomy (NCBI): domain Eukaryota; kingdom Viridiplantae; phylum Streptophyta; class Pinopsida; order Cupressales; family Taxaceae; genus Torreya; species Torreya grandis. The sequence goes on from JARHVA010002419.1 coordinate 1,781,768, forward strand.
GAGGATTTAGGAGAAGCAAGAGGTGATAAATAATTTGATTCACCAATGGTGGAGGAGGTTAGTGCAGATCAACAAATAAAGATTGCTTTTGATTCTGTCGACCTGATGATTATTTCAAATGTGCCTTCTAATCAACCAAATCTTGATAAAGAAGTCTCAACCTCTGCACTTAAGTGGTTGGAAAGCTCAATAAGCAACAAAAGGAAAATGGTACCTTTTTCTTTGCCCTTGGAGGATATGGTAAGTGTTTAGGAAAAACTCCTAAATCTAAGAAAATAAAAACAACATTCAGAGTAGACATTGACCCTAACACAGGGAACTAGAATGCAGAAATAGCCTGACCAAGAAGCAATGAAGAAGTTCAAGATCCTTTAGTTCAAGATTTTACAATTGAAAAGATAAATCTTAGGACTGCATCACGTGCCATGGATGTGCATCACCTTGAAGCATCCACCAAAAGGATAATCAACATAACTTAGAAGGATGAAAAAGATATAAGGGAGTTAAAATAGACCGTGCGGTCAATGGCTGAATACATCGACGTCATTCATAATCTAGATCCACAACCAATTGTCTAATTGCCCCTATCTTTTGATCCAAAATCACCTGTTAATCAAAATATATTGGATCAGATAAACAAAAGTAAAATGGTTACCAGGATATTTGATAATTAGTTGGATGGCATCATACAAAAAGGTAAGGAATACATTCATAAATTAAAGAATGTATATGATCTAACCACAATTATTGTTGAAGATTTGAAAACACAAAATGCGTTATGGATAAAAGATGAAGGAAAATGGATGAGTGTGATGAACCAAATTGATGAGGTACAAAAGTATGGAATGACAAAGTTTTTGTCAGAAAAGAATTTGACAGGACTGAATGAAGATGTATTATATGTAAGTAAGAAAAATATTGAATGGAGAAATTCAGTATCCCAACAAGGGTGAATTGAAATCACAAAAATGATCAAAGAAATAACTAAATTCATTCAGTCATTACAGCATGATCTACAGTGTATTGATGTGAAATACATAAAGGATGATGGAAAACCAGAAAAGGACATCAATACTGGGATTTGATCCTTTAAGGAAAAGATCAACATTATAAAAGAAAGTGACAACTTATCAACTAAAAATTTCTCTCAAATTTCAAAGGTAGAGTCACTTCTTTGTCACTACATCGACACACTCCCAGAGCATGCAGAAAAGATGAAAAAAATTTAGAGGGAAGAAAACATCTGGAAGGCAAGAATAAAACACATCAGTATTCCTAATCTCTCGAAAATCTAGGAGTTTTTTACAACATTTCAAGAGTGGAAAGCTCAACATACCTACCCAACTGAACACAACAAATTTGGAGATCCTAATCCATCACTTCAGTAATGACTTTACTTACATAGTTTCTTTTATCCAGTTATTCAATTGCTTTTCTATTCAAAACTTGATCTTTAAAAGAATTTGTAAAAAAACTAAATCCCGGATGGGTGAGAGTTACTTTAACTCTGGTTTAGTTTGAAAGATTAATTAATTAGGGCAAATATATATATATATATATATATTTTTGGTTGAAAAAAGAGGATATAGAATAGAAAAGAACAAAGAGATAAGGTTTTTCAAGACTGGACCACTATTGTTTACAATATATATGATGTTTGTCTGAAACATTTTTCATCTGTGAATGAAAAGGAGAATCAATTACTGCATACTTAGATCTATGCGTTTGAGTATTTGAAATTGCATTTCTTGTGTAAAATCTTCTTTCATATATTAATTACTCTTCAATTAGACATTTTATTGTACGTGATTTATCATTTATTGGTTCATCAATATATATTTGATTATTATTGAAAATAGAATCTATGTATTCTATTACCATATATATATATATATATATATATATATATATATTTGATTGTTATTGAAAATAGAATATGTGTATTCTATTACCCATTATTGTTATAAAATCTCACATTCATAGCATGATGATGTATGGATGTTAGTATTTATTTAAACACTTTCTGATTAAAAGTGTGTTTGAATATTTGAAATCATTGAAAATCTTAAAGGGATTTGTACCTTAATTCAGAGGGGAACTAGTCTTGATAGTTCACCCATTTTTTGTTTAACTTATTTGTTATTGAAAGAAGAAGGATATGGAGTCAAAATACAATTTTTTTAGATAAGGATAAATCTGTTAGCCAACACCTACATAGCCAATACTCTGAAGAGGGCCTCAAACTTATGTAGTCCTCCCCTATGTGTTAGACTGTGTGTATCAAAATGCAATGTGTGATAAGTAATGGCATGTAGTGAACTAGCTTGTAACTTAAAAAATATAACTTTTGAATGCTTTATAATTGTGGAAATATTGCTCCTATAATTGATATATAAATAGGGATGAATGGGGTAGGTTTTCTCACTTGAATGCTTGGTCAAGTGCTTCTTGGTAGGTTTACTTGTGAGTTCCAAGAATTTTCTAGGTGATGAATGAGGGTTGTGTTGTTGCAGTAGATTGCACCCTTGACAGGAGGATGATCTCCTGTCTTCCACACCTCATAATGGAAACTCCCCTCTTGCCTGTGGATTTGGCAAAACTGGGGTGAGAGTCTCTAGATAAGGGCTAGCTCCCTCTGATGTATCTCTGTTGGTCTTAGATTCCCTACTGCTAACAAATAAATAAAAAGGGGGGGGTTCAAAAGGGAGAAGGATGCTGAAAATAGAACCTAAAATAAGTGGTGATACACCAAAAATGGTTGATCTACTTAGCTTGAGCCTACACTTTCCACCAAGAACAAGCCGATATACACTTCATTTAATACAAGAAATTCATTTGTATAAGTGAGGCGAGGTTCATGGAGATACAGGGAGGAAGAACTACTAGAGGCGTTCTAAGACACACTTTGGCAGCCTATTCACATGCACCTATACTCTGTTGTGGACACTTCTGGCTAACCTACAAAAGAAGAAATCACAATACACTAGACATGCTGGAATCATTATGTGAAAGCATGAAGGAAAATGACTTAACACAAAACAAATCCATAGACATATGTAAAAGTGTAAACTCAAAATGGAAGTAAAATTGCTATGTCTTGATTCAAGGTAAAATCTGACAGAACTCTGCCTTACAATCTGAGACCGCCATTCTCAAATGAGAGATTACAATATATATAGAGAAAGAGGAGTAGACTTTGGTGCTTTTTGGAAAATAAATGACCCATGTTGTGTTGAAAACCTTGGGAAGAAGAAGTCATTGTTTTCTGATATCATCCTTTTAGAAAAGGCTTGCTAGAACCATGCTGTGTAATCGTCGGTCTTGACTTTGGCGCTTAAAACATATTAAATGTTACTACAGAAGCATGAGTCACCCCATTATTTTAATGACAAGGCTGCCCCTTTTGTCTGCAAATAAGATCGCTCCTTCAAGGCATTCATGCGGTTTGTCTGCTCATCAATGCAAAGTGAAGAAAAAATGGGTCGCATCATTCACTATTTGTGCCCCTTAATGATTATTTGGTAGATACTATGTCAACCACTGGAGTAACTCCTTGAGTCAACACCTTCATTTGCCACTTAGACTATTTTGTCCATTTTTTCACTTGGCTCTTTTGCCTCTTCTTGGCTTTGTCTTTTCTGGCTCCTTCATCCTTTAGGGGCTATCTTTTGCTAATTCTTTGGCTCTTTGGGCTCCCTTCTCGATGATTTCTTCCTTTTTTCTTTAAGCCTTTGAATTCCTTTGGGCTTGCACCTTTCATTTAAAAGTCAATGGCTATTTCATTGCCGTAAAGTTGAGATTTACGCGCCCATCACCATTTGGTCAATTCCTTCAGCCTTTTTTTTGTTCGGGTGTCTATCGTCAAACCTTCTTGTTGAAATTGAACCATTTTTTGGCATTCAACAGTTCAATGGTTCAACACTTTGTGTTCTGCAAGGAGTCACATCTATTCAATTCCCTTGTGGATTAGATGTATCATTAAAACAACTACTTGAACCAACCCGTTGAACCAACTCATTGAACCAAACACTTTGAACCAAGCAATTGAACCAAGCGATTGAACCAAGCATTTGAACCAAGTGGTTGAACCAAGCAACAATTTAAGTAGTCATTCAAAGCTATTGAACCAAGTAATTGAACTAAGTGATTGAACCAAATGTTTGAACCAAGCGATTGAACCAAGCATTTGAACTAAGCGTCGGTTCAAAGTTTAAGTTCAAAGTTCATGTTGTTGAACTGGTTCATCCTCTTATTGAAAGACTTGTGTAAACCAGAAATTAAATTGGCTCAGAACAACAGGGGAAGAAGGAGATCAATTTTTCCCTGCAGGGCCAAAATGGTCAACAGGTTGATCATGTACATATACCAATATCTTTTAGAAATATCTCACACTAAATAACTTAGGCTAACATTTAGGATACATTTCATTTTTAAAATGATGACTTTTGGGAACTAGACACTTTATAAGAAAAGTGGACACTTGCATCGACGTAAATATCTATCCAGGATGCAAGTATCTAGGAAGATGGAAAATAGGTACATGTCTAAAGATGAAAGTGAATAATAATGATCAAGTTTAAATATTTTTACACATTATAGAAGGCCTAGTCATTAGAATAACACTAGTTAGACTAAGAGATAATAAATTTAGGCACAAAGAGATAGTGATGATCTTTTCGACAACATGCATATCTATAACTAAAAGGTACAATCATGATGGATATTTTTGTTAGGATCTTAGAGTATAATTGATTACTTTTATATAAGCAACTAAACATGAAATTGAAACCAGACGTAATAAGTAACTAGAAATCAGAAACAACAAATAATAAGAGATACAAGAAATAACCAATCTATATTAAACTCTTCCAGAAGGAAATACAATGAAGAAATATCTCTCTCCTCACACCTCGCAGATGTATAATAATTCTCCCTCAAGAGTTTTCTCTCTCTCAATCAATTACAATCAACTCAATTACTGAATTGTACATGCTATGAGGATCTAACCCTAATATATAGAATACTACAACACTAGGGTTCATGAGCCATGCATTCACCACCCTTAGATCCACCTCTTAAATCAAAGGCTCAAATATGTTCTCCTAAAAATAGAACCTCCTAAAAATAGAACAATTTTGGAAATGCACAGAAGTTGGTGTCGGTCTAAAGATGACCAATGCCGGCTGACCCCTAACCGATGCTGGTCAACCCCTAACCAATGTCAGTTGGTTTTGACTGATGCTGATTACTGTGTAAGCCCAGCAACCTCCATATTAGCTCATTAGTGAAGCTTTTAGCTCCACAACTCAACAATCTCCCACTTAGAGATAAATAGCTGCACCTGTACTTGTACAACAACATCCTCTAAACATCTCTGGCTTGTTTCTCCCTCTTCAAGTTCAATCTTGAAGACCAACAAAAGTTGAATGAAGATTCAACTTCTCCTTTATTACCAGCTTTGTTAACATATCAGTAGGGTTTTTATTCGTATGGATCTTTTTCAACTTCAACTGTCCATCCTCCAATACCTGTCTAATGAAGTGGTACCTAAGCTGTATATGTTTGGTTCTTGAATGAAAGGCTAAATTCTTTGCCAAATGAATTGCACTTTGACTATCATTGTAAAATCTACAACTCTCTTGTTCCTTTCCCAACTCTTTCATGAATCGAGTCATCCAAATCATTTCCTTGCTAGCCTCTGTGACTGCAATGTATTCTACCTCTATAGTAGACAAGGCAACAACCTTCTGCAACTTTGAAAACCAACTAACCGCCGTTCCACCAATAGTGAACACATATCCTGTGGTGCTTCTCCTACCATCCAAGTCACCTGCCATATCCAAATCTACATACCCATGTAAAGAAGTGTTTGACCCTCCATAGCATAAATGCCTACTGCTGGTCCCTCTCAAATATCTGAGAATCCACTGAACTGCTTTCTAGTGTTCCTTTCCTGGATTGGCCATAAACTTGCTGACAACTCCCACTGCTTGGGCAATATTTGGTCTACTACATACCATTACATACATCAAGCTCCAAACTGCTGAAGCATATGGAACTCTACTCATGTACTCAACCTCATCATGTGATTTAGGACACTATTCTTTGCTCAACTTGAAGTGTCCAGCCATAGGTGTGATTAACGGTTTTGCATCTTGCATATTGAACCTCTCCAACACTTTATTCACATTATCCTCTTGAGACAAAATCAAACCATGATTTTTTCTGTCTCTCTTAATACTCATGCCAAGGATTTTCTTTGCTGCTGCTAAATCCTTCATGGCAAATGTGTGAGCTAATTTTACCTTAAGCTCAGTAATTTCCTGCATATGTGAACCTGCAACAAGCATATCATCTACATACAGTAACAGGATAATATAACTACCATTATCCAATCTGTTAAAATAAACACAATGGTCAGATTGACATTTACCAAAGCCATGCTTTGTCATAAACCTGTCAAACCTCAAATACCATTGTCTTGGAGCTTGTTTAAGACCATATAAGCTTTTCTTCAACCTGCACACAAGTTTCTCCTTACCTTTGACCTCAAAACCTTCTGGCTGATCCACATATATCTCTTCATCCAAATCTCCATGAAAAAATGTTGTCTTAACATCAAGCTGCTCAAGATGCAAATCCTCAATAGCAACTAAAGACAATACAGTCCGAATAGAAGTCATCTTTACTACAGGAGAAAAAAATTCACCAAAATCAATACCTGATTTATGTGTAAATCTCTTTACTACCAACCTGGCCTTATGTCTCATTTGTCAATTCTCTCCTTCCTTTAACCTGTATACCCATTTGTTTTTCAGTGCTTTCTTTCTGACTGGCAACTCAACCAAATCCCACGTATGGTTCTCTTCCAAGGAATCAATTTCTTCATTCATGCCATGCTCCCACTATTTCCTGGATTCTACCTGTATTGCCTCATCAAAACTTTCTAGTTCTCTACCATTAGTGAGAAATAAGTAGTATAAAGAAGGGGAATAATGAATTGGAGGTTTAATTACCCTTTCAGACCTCCTTATGGGCGTTTGAGACTCATTTACAATTTGTTGTCTGCCCAAATTTTCTTCTGACAGTGACCGATCCCGATCATCTCTGATCGATGTCGGTCTGCACCTGACTGATGTTGATTCCTCCTGATCGATGCTGATTTCTACCTAACTGACATCAATTTCCACTTAATCGATGTCAGTCTCCACCTGACCGATGTCAGTCTCTGTGTTTTCTTGAGTGATGATTTTTACCTATGAGCTCATTTTGGATCATAACCTTTTCCAAATCAAGATTGACCTGCTCAGAATTATTCAGCCTCTTGAGCTGATCACTGTACATCACCTTCTCATTAAAAACTACATCACGACTTCTAATAATTTTGTTAGTTTCTAAATTCCACAATCGAAATCCAAAATCTCCAAAACCATAACTGATGAAAGTGCACCGCATAGATTTAGCATCCAGCTTCTTTCTATTTTCTTTATCAATGTGCACAAAAGATTCAGAACCAAAAACTCTAAGAAATGAAAGATCTACCTTTTTACCTATCCAAGCCTCTTTTGGAATTCCACCATTTAGTGCAGTAGAAGGTCCTCTATTAATCAGGTAAACCACAGTATCTACAGCTTCTGCCCAAAATTGTAAGGGCAAACCAACATGCAACCTCATACTCTGTGTACGCTCCATTATTGTTCTATTCATTCTTTCAGCAACTCCATTTTTCTAAGGTGTCCTTAAAACCATCCTTTCCCTGTGTATTCCACTCATAGAACAGTAACTGTTGAATTTATTGCTGCAGTACTCACCACCATTGTCAGATCTAAGACACTTCAATCTCAAACTTGTTTCATTCTCAACTAAATCTTTCCATTTTTTAAATATGTCAAAAACATCAGATTTCCTCTTTATACAATAAACCCATACCTTTCTTGTAGCATCATTAATGAAAGAAACATAATACTGTGATCCTCCAATAAAAGCTACCTGAGCTGGTCCCCACACGTCTGTGTGAACAAGCTCCAACTTGTGCTTCTTCTTTGTTGACCCAGTTTTGAGAAACCTCACTTTCTTCTGTTTCTCAAAAATACAATGCTCACAGAAATATAGATCTATGCTTTTCAAATCTGAAATCTTACCTTTTGACTTAAGAACATTCATTCCCTTCTCACTCATGTGACCAAGCCTACAGTGCCACAACTTTGCATCTACATCTAAAGATGATAAAATAGGAGAATAATCAGTAATACAAGTAGATAGAAAAAGTGTACCTACTCTTTTACCTTTTGCTAATACAAGTGCACCCTTGGAAACTTTCCAAGATTCAGCTGTGAGAGTTACTGTGCAACCCTCATCACCCAACTTTCTTACAAAAATCAGATTCCTCTTCAGGATGGGTACATGCATGACATCCTTCAACACCCATGTGTTGCCATTCTGCAATTTCAGTTGCACTTTTCCTTTGCCAACAATTTTACAAGGCTCATCATCCCCTAAATAAACTTTTCCAAAATCTCCATGGACATAATCATTGAAAAATTCTCTATTTGGGGTTGCATGGAAAGAGGCACCAGAATCTAAAACCCATGATTCTACTTTATTATCCAAAAAAAAATAAGAGCATCGTGTGCAACAATACCTGCAACTTTTGCTTCTTTATTACCTTCATGCTGATTTTCTTTGTTATCCTTCAACCAACAATCTTTCTTTGCATGCCCTTTCTTTCCACAATTCCAGTATGTTATTCTTCCATTTATGGATTTAGATCTACTTTCCATCTTTGACCTTGATTTCCCTTGCTTGCCCTTCTCTCTTTGCCTTCCCCTGCTTTCAACACTTAAAGCATTACCTGATGTTGCCACTGTGCTTTTCTTATGAATTTATTCATTCAAGATTACACTAACAACATCATCAAATTTCAAGATATTTGACATAGATGCAGTATTACTAACTGCCATTACCAAACTATGCCAACTTTCAGGTAAAGAGCATAATAATAAGAGAGCCTTAATTTTATCACCAAAAACTATTTTGACTGAATTTAACTGATTTACTATTGTATGGAAATCATTAAGATGACTAGATACAGATCCACCTTCCTGCATTTGCAAATTAAATAATTGCTTCATAAGATATACCTTATTCGAAGTTGAGGGTTTTTCATATAAATTTTCCAAAGTATCCATTAACTCTACCATTGTCTTTACTTGTGATAAGTTGGAAAACACATAAGCTATCAGGCTCAACCTTATAGATCCAAGAGCCTTTCTATCATGAACATTCCATTCTTCATCTTCCATATCTATGGGCTTCCTTGAAACCCCACCCAATGGTAAATACAGATCTTTCTGATACAGATAATCTTTAATTTGCATCCTCCATAATTAATAATTCTTGCCATTGAATTTCTCCATTCTTAGTTTACTTTCTTCTGCCATTGCTTTGCTCCCACTCAATCAAAAACCCCTGTGAGTGAATTTTGTAATCAACAAACACTAACATGCTCTGATACCAGTTGTTAGGATCTTAGAGTACAATTGATTACTTTTGTATAAGCAACTAAATACGGAATTGAAACTAGAAGTAATAAGTAACTAGAATTTAGAAACAACAAATAATAGGAGATACAAGAAACAACCAATCTATATTAAACTCTTCCAAAAAGAAATACAATGAAGAAATCTCTCTCTCCTCACACCTCATAGATGTATAGTAATTCTTCCTCAAGAGTTCTCTCTCTCTCTCTCTCAATCAATTACAATCAACTCAATTACTGAATTGTACATGCTATGAGGATCTAACCCTAATATATAGAATACTACAACACTAGGGTTCATGAGCCATGCATTCACACCCTTAGATCCACCTCTTAAATCAAAGGCTCAAATATGTTCTCCTAAAAATAGAACCTCCTAAAAATAGAATAATTTTGGAAATGCACAGAAGTCGGTGTCAGTCTGAAGATGACCGATGCCGGCCGACCTCTAACCGATGTCGGTCGACCCCTAACCGATGTCGATTGGTTTTGACTGATGCCAGTTACTGTGTAAGCCTAACAACCTCCACATTAGCTCATTAGTGAAGCTTTTAGCTCCACAACTCAACAAGTTTAAAAGTGTATACTAGTATATTACTTATGAATTATATTTCAATATCTACACCCTTACCAAATTTGATCATCCACTTCTTACCATAAAAGGATAAGAGTCCTTCCAAGTGTTCTGATAGAATCACACGATATGCTTCTATGGTGACTCTAATGTTCTAAAATTTGATGCAAAGGTTGTATTTTTTAAGTGATATACCTCACCAAATTTTATCACCTAATTCTTAACACAATTGAAGAACCATTTATGATACATGTCTTTATTTACTTAAGTTGATTATCTCTATTTTTCTTCCATTTCTAACTCCCTCTTGTTGGTTTCAATTTTTGTGTTCTTATTCTTACCTTTGCTCTTCTTTTTTCTTCTCTTCTCACTCCTCCTTTTGTGAGGTTAGACCCACCATAGTCTATCCTCCTTCACCAAAGGCTAATCCTTTCCACTCTGCATCTTCTTGTGGGATGAAACATACTCTATTCATCTGATCACCTCCACCAAAATGCTTATTCTTACATCTTACTCTCCCTTATGGGCTTAAACACACCATTGATTGACCACCACCTCCTAAAACCTTCTTGGCTTTGGATACTAACTATTTCTTCCTCTATCACCCTTCTCTATTTGTATATCCTCTTCTCTCATGGTTGTCATCTCCTCTTTCATCCTAAATATCATCTTAGCAAACTCAACATACATTTAGGCATCTAAATGATCACTAATATCCTCAAGTACTACCTCTAGGATAGTATTCACATTCCCATATCTCATTGTCCTCACTTCCATGTTAAAAAAATACTCTACCTCTATTGAAATATCATCTCCTTATTCACATGCTTTAGTTGATATGCAAATCAATATCTCCTCTGCACATGTTGTGAACTCAAGTGGATCACTATATTCACCTTAGGAGGCCTCTTTGAATGCCTCCCTTTTCTTCATTTATACACTTGTAACAACATGCTCATAAAGACACTCTTGGGCTACTAACAAACTTAGCTACCCCATAACAATGTTGTCGTATTTCATCTTCACATTATTAGCTTGTTCCATTATGTTGATGTTTTTGTGATAACTCCTCTTCACTTCTCAAACTCTTTATATCAGCTATAGGTCAATTACTTTCACCTTATTTCATATCCTCCATGTCATGTGCAAAGGATATTTCACTCTCCTTATCCATTTTAAAATATTTCAAACCTTGACTCATAATATTTTCTCCTCCAACATATATATGGGTTGTTCCCACATCTATAACATTAATTTCATCCTTCAGTCCTCATGGTAGAAACTTATCCACCATCTCTATCTCCATCTTCTTTATTATAACTACATATTGAATACACGTATTTAGGGAATCAAGAGTTCTAATAGTCACTTCTTCCAGCTCTTATTCACACTGTAAGGACATGTTGTCCAAATATTCTATGTTATGCACAATCTTCTCCCTCATGATGGATTCCCATAGATCCATTTTTAATAACCTCCATAATTTTTCTCTCTTTATTCTTATTCCCTTTTTATTCTCTTACAAATGGATAGTTTGTAACCATACTCTCATTAAGTGTATTAACTTCAAATTCATCTACCTATGTGGTTTCCTTCCTAGAAACTTGTAACTCCTCAAGGTTGCCTTACTCATTCGTATTTGTTGTTTCCTTTATGAAAACCTTAACTTTCCTTGGTTTTCATCAATTGTTCTTCCCTCCAAATGAGAAATAGTGTTACATCCTGATTCATCGCTAAGCAAACTTACTAAATCATTCATGGATATTTAAATTTAGTGATTTGATTTTATTAATACTAGCTAAGTTTTAAGTCATATACTATTATGAGATAATTGAATATTGCTTTGGTTTCATGATTTCACTGCTATAAGTTAGTTATAGTGTATATTATTTATATTGTGATCATGTTGACTTGTTATTTAGTATTATTTTATGATATACATGTCATGATGTTATTGACTAACTACCTATTTATTGTGAGTTAGACACATGAGAGATTAATTTCTCAAAGCATGACAGAGGGAGAGCATCATCAAAGAGGGTGATGTAGATTGAGTTATTGGGAGATGACAGAAGAACGGCTAGAACCCTGCACACACCACATTAAATAGTATATATTAGATGCATGGTTAGAATTGTTAGCGTTAATGGGTTTTGGTGATATTACATTTAGAAAATGGTTTATATATGATTAGTTGTGTGTGTTAGCTCAAATGTATGCTTAAATGAATTAATCTTGTGTGATTTATTGCTTAATTCATTACTAGTTTAGAATGTTAATGACTTACATTAGTAGCATTATTACTAAGTCATTATGATGAATTACTTATACTAAATAATTATTTATTATTAAAAAATTATAAAATAAAAATATGTAAAGCCTAATAAAGTAATTATATTTTATACTTAGAGAATTGGACACTACATATTTGGGAAAATGAATAAATAAAAAAAAAAACAAGAAATTAAAGAATAAAGAAAAAAAAAAAGAAAGAAAATCTTTGAATAAAATAAAGAAAAAGAAAAAGCTCACAAAAAAAGAAAGCATAGAGTTGTAAAGAAGGGCACACCATGTAGAAAGGGGAGAAAAGAAAAAAGGAAGAAGGGAAGAGGAGAAGGAAAGAGGAGAGGAAATTGAGCCAGGTCAAAATCCTTTCCTGATCGTGCTAACTAGGTTGGGTGCCATCAAGGAAGGTAGGTGATGTAATAAAATTTTGTGTGAGTTTCTGGGTTTAGGCACTTCTTTGAATTTTTGTAAAATGTCATATAAATTGGGTGTACTTGAAAACAATGAAATTGTTAGGTATGACGAATCTGTTACTATTAAATTAGTATATAGTGACTAGTAGTGGACTCTATAGGATTTTTATCAGAGTTTATACTATTAGTGATCTCCATAATGATCTTAAAAAGAGAAAGCATATTAAATAACTAGTATTTCAGTAGTATTTTATATACCATATCCATATATATTACAGGAATATATTTACTAAATGTAGTGAACTTATATAGTTATTTGTATTAATCTGGAAAATACAATGAACCTGTTTAATACATGGTGATTGTATTAGCTTGAAAAAGAACCAATATATATATATATATATATATATGTACTAGATATAATATTACTATGTATGTATGTATATATAAAAACTTAGTATATATATATATATATATATATATATATATATATATATATATATATATATATATATATATATATATATATTACTAAGTTTTTATATATACATACATACATAGTAATATTATATCTAGCACGTGTGCACGCGCGCGCGCGCACACACACACACACATATAGTGATTTCAAAAAGAACAACGTTTAATCATGCACATTACAACAAATTTACTATCTGGTTCCAGTATATCGGATATATATGTATCAACAATAAATTGATATGTGTTTATAATATAGTCTGATATATATACAATAGCTATATATAGTAGGGGATATATGTGTAGTGATTTTTATTGGTTGGTTTTACTTAGCATTGATTTTTTTTTACAAACTCATACATCAATTCCTATATAGTATACCATATCAACGTATCAGATTATTAGATATGATTTTATACTTATAATTGTCAGTGATATAATATGATCAAAACTTAGTTATGTTATGTGAGCACTTGATATGGTATTAATATAAATACATTGATATATGCATTGATATAATGTAGATTAATACAATTACCAGTTGTATGTAGGTTAGCATTTAATGGCAATGGTTATATATACATTTTTGGTATATATACTATGAATCATGGAATCCGTATATAATAAATGATAAATTTAATAAGGTATATAGAGAATTTGTGCTTATATTGATATTATTAAATCGCTTCAAATACATATATTGATATATACATGTATGTATGTACTAGATATAATATTACTATGTATGTATGTATATATATATATATATATATATATATATATATATATATATATATATATATATATATATATATATATATATATATATATATATATATATATATATATATATAAACTTAGTAATATTATATCTAGTACATACATACATACATACATACATACATACATATATATATATATATATATATATAAACTTAGAAATATTATATATATATATATAGTGATTTCACAAAGAACAACGTTTAATTATGCACATTACAACAAATTTACTATCTGGTTCCAGTATATCGGATATATATGTATCAACAATAAATTGATATGTGTTTATAATATAGTCTGATATATATACAATAACTATATACAGTAGGGGATATATGTGTAGTGATTTTTATTGGTTGGTTTTACTTAGCGTTGATATTTTTTTTATAAACTCATACATCAATTCGTATATAGTATACCATATCAACATATCAGATTACTAGATATGATTTTATACTTATAATTGTTAGTGATATAATATGATCAAAACTCAGTTATGTTATGTGAGCACTGGATATGGTATTAATATAAATACATTGATATTTGCATTGATTTAATGTAGATTAATACAATTACCAGTTGTATGTAGGTTAGCATTTAATGGCAATGGTTATATATACAGTTGTGGTATATATACTATGAATTAGGGAATCCGTATATAATAAATGATAAATTTAATAAGGTATATAGAGAATTTGTGCTTATATTGATATTAAATCACTGCAAATACATATATTGATATATGTATGTATGTATGTACTAGATATAATATTTTTATGTATGTATGTATATATATAAACTTAGTAATATTATATCTAGTACATACATACATACATACATACATACATACATACATACATACATATATATATATATATATATATATAGTGTTTTCAAAAAGAACAACGTTTAATTATGCACATTACAACAAATTTACTAACTGGTTCCAGTATATCGGATATATATGTATCAACAATAAATTGATGTGTTTATAATATAGTTTGATATATATATATATATAATAGCTATATATAGTAGGGGATATATGTGTAGTGATTTTTATTGGTTGGTTTTACTTAGCGTTGATATTTTTTTTATAAACTCATACATCAATTCCTATATAGTATACCATATCAACGTATCAGATTACTAGATATGATTTTATACTTATAATTGTCAGTGATATAATATGATCAAAACTCAGTTATGTTATGTGAGCACTGGATATGGTATTAATATAAATACATTGATATAATGTAGATTAATACAAGTACCAGTTGTATGTAGGTTAGCATTTAATGGCAATGGTTATATATACAGTTGTGGTATATATACTATGAATCAGGGAATCTGTATATAATAAATGATAAATTTTATAAGGTATATAGAGAATTTGTGCTTATATTGATATTATTAAATCGCTGCAAATAGATATTGTTAAATTGCTACATATAGAGATATTGATAATCACAACATATTTATATAATAAATCACTGCATATACTATTAATTATTGCATGTATAACAATATATAAGTATCATTGTGTGGTATTACCATTGTAATATACATATATTGAACAATGATTTATTTGGTATAGCAAATTTCAGCATATCATATCGTTGGGTACACTACAAATTATATACAATGACTAGATTTAGTATAATGAAACTGTATACATATGTGACGATAACAATAATGGTTCTGGGTGAATAGTTGTATGTGGTGATGGTTGTAGATTGAATATCTTCTTCTCTTAAAAGTTAAAACTGAGATTGAATTTTCACTTGTACAAATATAAATAATAAATAATATCAAAATTCAAATGGATTATACTATATCGATCTCATACTGAAGAATTATATAGCGAGCATACCTTGGTATTGTATACACTTTGTATAAACTATGATATTATTTAAAAACTCATATATGACATCGAGCATATTGTGGTAACGAGTCGTTAATCCATAGTGGACATGATAAGGTGCCATATAGACTTTGTATATTAATTCATATGATATTATGTATAATTTTAACATATTTAATGATTTATTAAAATTTATGAGTTAAAAATATAATCAATTAGTAGATTGAGATGTGATTACATATCCTTTAAATGTCTTGTGAAGCATAGTCATATGATGACCATGCTCGATAAGGGACGTACATGGATATGGATGTAGATGGACATTGTGAGATGAATAGTATTATATAGCTTATTAATAGGGATATTGCTAATAATTGTATAAATAGTAGCGATAATAAATATTTTACTTGTAGTGTTACATTATCGTTATACTTCTAGATGACTAATGTTATATTCATTATTGATATAAATATATGAACTAAGTATATATTGACATCCAAAACTATATATATATATATATATATATATATATATATATATATAAAAGCTTTAAGGAGGCTAAATCTATGTTTTGGCTATGTATCTAACTCTATGTAAAGACAAGTAATGTATTTGAAACATAGTAGTTTTATATAAAATTAGTCGACAGAGTCAAACTTGTAAATACATAGTCTGTTGTAGAGTATAAACATATAGAGGAGCTCTACAAATGCCTTATAAGGTAGATTTAAATTAGAGCTTGTTTTGTTCTATTTTGAGGACTAACAGTAAATAATGAGAATGAAATATTGTTGGTCTATTAACTGTAATATTCAGTTTATATCTATGATTCGTGGATGTACTGATTGTGAAAATCTTATAAAGACCTTGATTAGAGTTATAAATAATTGTTAATATATATACATATAATATTGAAAACTTGTGTGTGTCATATATTATGTGTATATTAATATGTACAAGTGTTAGACATATATAATATATAATAATGCATCGGTATGTGTGCCTATAAGTCATAGTAGTATGCAGTTTAAGAAATAGGATATATCCAATTGGTATAAACTATACTTGTTTTCTTATTATCTAGGATTATGAGACATTTGATTCTTGAAATTATAAAATTGATTGTTCGTAACTATGTAGTTGTACTCATGAACAATGAACTATGATATTATGAGGTATTATAGAGTGTATAAAAATTAAAAAATTGTAGTTTAAATGTATGTTATATCTAGGTGGTACAAATTATAATTGTTATGTTTAGATTCATTCATACATTTGACAGATTAAATATATGCATTTTGGTTATTTCTATGTTTATCATGTTTTATGATAATTAATAGGAGGTATTGTATTGTGTCTACTTATAGAAAATAGAATATGTAGTATATTATATATATTATACCTAGTTGGTATAATCTGTACTTAGTTGCTTATTATTTATGTAATAAATGATATTATGGAGATTCATTCATACGTTTGATAGACTAAATGTATGCATTTGATTACTCTTATGCTTATCATGTTTTATGATTTCTAGTAGGAAGTAATCTATATGAATATGTTGGTTATATTTATGTTAACCAAATCTCACATTGTTGGTGTTGGGTAAGTAGTGAGATGGACCTCACTAACTTACCATCACAATGCCAGATGAAGGTAATATGATCAAGTGGTATGTATGAAATTGACTGATCCTAGAGATAAATAACTATTGAAAACTTTAGCCAAAGTAATGTTAGAGAGACATTGTCATTTCATGTGTATGATTTACATGTTTGTGTAATATCTTGTTAAAACAAGTTTCTTTATGATACATCACAAGTTTTTTTAGAAATCATACAACACACAAGTACTAGTTTATCTCTCTAGATTCTTGCACCGTCACTATCTACTCATCCATGAAGGAAAGTTCATTCCCTGATGGGGAATTGTGTGTTGGATTGATGGCCCATGTTTTATATGTAAAAATTCTTAGATGATGCTCTCCCTGCCCATAACAATACTTACTTGAAGATGACACTTGAGATTTTCATAGATACTAGAATTTGAGAAATCATATTCCATGGAGCCATGTATCTTATATTTTTACATTATATTGTATTTATTATTGAGACATTATTTGATGAGTTGTAATTAATTACTTATTTAGTTTGATAGTAGTGGTTGTATGATTGTACTAGCCATGTATGAAAGTCTAAAGTTACTTTTTATATTCAGTTGTGATGTGTTTCTTATGATGATAGTGATTAGTGATGTATGATGTCACATGATTTATTTACAGTTATTATTCTTAGATTATTTTATATGGTCACTAATTAGATTTTTATGGTGTAATCTAGTTAAATAATTTATTGATTAAACTAAAAAAAAGTTATCACATTTTCCTAAGTTCAAACCCAGTGGGGTTGGCACAAATGGGAACGCATTGTCATAACTAACCAATGATGATTCTGATTTTTCCCTCTCAAGGGATATGAAAAACTAATCCCCATCATCACATAATGGGTCTCCTTATTTTGTTTTAATAAATATCACCTCCATATCTTTTTGCATGAGGATGTCTCCTTTGTAGGCTACTCAATGCTCTCATTCTCCCTGTTGTTCTAAAAATTTGATTTGGGCTCCTCACATGGAAGCCTCACATTCTTGTTGTCTTCTAAGACAACTTTATTTTCTTCACATTTAACCTTCTCCTTGATACTTCTCAAAGTATTATTTGGTTGCTCACATGGCAACTTCCCATTCTTATTGCATCTCTTGGCAATATTTTTCTTTTCATCTCTCTCAAGCCTCATCACATGAATTTTATTCATCCACTCTACATGTATTATTTGGTGAAAAACATGACCCAAAAACATAGAAACTATATGTTCCCATCTACTCAGCTTCTTCTTTCCTTTTCTTTATCTTCTCACTTAGAGATATCTCTAGTATACAACTGCACTTCCACACAATCTCTCACTTGAAACCTTTACCCTCATATGGCCTTCAATATTATCATCTTCAAATTATATTTATAACTCCACTATCCATTTCATAAACTTATCAATGTTATCTTTACCACATAAAAAATCAATATCACAAATAGACTTACCTCTTTTCTTCATCATGCTCTTTACATGTCTCTTTTATTTTCCAACTGGTCATTTCTTTAAGGCGTATTACCTTTTTTGTAGGGACAATATCCCCATCATCATATAATTTTCATCCTCTTCACTAATAGTTGTAAAATTTCTAATTTTTACAATCTCCATCATATCCAATTTTGATCAGAATTCCTTAAACATCTCTATCAAATTTTCTACCTCTCGTGTTCTTCTTCCTTTATGTGTCATCTTTCTGCAACCAACATGTTTATCTTTCACAACCTACAATAGACTAAAACAAGATTCTCTCTCACATTTATAATGATTGTAGGACTTCTCTCACACTTGAAATAAACTTATGCAAGCTTCTCTTTCATAACTTGCAGCTCAATCAAGCAGACTTCTCTTTCACAACCTACAACTGACTCACACACGAGTCTTACACACTCAACCTATATAGAAAAAAACTTGTTATAATACCAATTCATGCAATCAAAAGAGATGGAAACCAATTAAGTTATATATTTATCTTTGTGTTATTCAGACTGAACACTTATCTATGGGAACACATTCAACACATACTTCATACTTGACACACTTAACACATTTTCATTACATTCATATTCAAAACATTACAATGAAATAAAAATTGCACTCACACTCTCACACATGCCTTGATAGGATTATTACATCACATTAAATAGTTATATATTCTCATTCAGTTTCTCATGCATTGATATATCTCTTTGTTTAGCTTATAGAGAGTTATGCTCCTTCACAACTCATCCTCTCCAAAACTTTTCTCTCCCTTTCTATCAATATCGTATTGCTCTTGGCATTGCAAGATTCATGGGGTGTATTTTAAATTTCCCTGACCACCACATATTTAAAAATAGTTTTGTTAGGAATATATAATGTAAAGCAATAATAATGAAATAAATACAATTAATATTTAGAAAACACAACAGAATAGAGAAACAAATTTAACGTGGTTCACCCAATATGGGGTACTTCCACATAAAAACTTTCAGTCTTTATTATTCAGTCCAATAGATGAAGGGAAAAAACTTGTAATACATCCACTACAATAACCTCTTCACTCTCTCTCTTTTACCACCTAATTACGATGCCCTCATATCAAAGGAGGGTTATAAATTAGGGCAAAAATGCACTAACTTAATTTTTACCACTATATCTAAAACCTAATATTAAATAGTCCATATTAAATATAAATTTACAATATTTTATAATGCATTTTTCACAAAATTTTGCTTCGAAGACGTTGCTCCCAAACCCCCGTTAGGGAGGCTTCAAAATAGGTCGCTGACCCTTGGACCCCCATGGTGACCCTAGTGGGGGGGGCATTGCCCCCCCAAACCCCCCAGTCAAGAACTGGGCATTAAAATAAGATCAAGCTCCACCATCTAATAAGTTTGACCTCTTTCAGTTTTCATGATTAAACATCAATTTATTAGTAATAACTCTTAGTCCTCTAGGCCAAATAATAGTTACCAAAACTATCATAACTTTACTAAAATTTATCCAATTGATATAAAATTTGAAACACAACTTGATAACTACATTATACATCATACCAAAATTTTAAGAAATATAATTCATACTGTAACAAGATAACCATTTTTTCAAGTGTTGTAAACTAGATAGATGACATAATCTGATTAAAAAAAAGCATTACATTACTGTTATAACTCCAAATATTCTAAAATTTGACATGTAGGTTGTGTGTGTTAGGTAATATCATATCACAAAATTTGGAAATAAAAATCTTACCACAACAAGATAACCATATTTTCAATTGTTTGAGATGTAATCTGACATAATCAAATAGTACATTTCTACTATAGCTACAAATTATCTTAAATTTTGTGCATAGGTTGAAAGTGTCAGGTGATAATACATTACAAAATTTCATCATCCAATTATTAACACAAGAATAAACATGATTCCAAGTGTTATGTGAGAATTGTATGGTATGCTTTTGTGATGACTCTAAATGATCTAAATTTGGTATAAAGGTTATCCTTGTTAGGTGTTATTATCTCACCAAATTTCATTATCCAATTATTACTTTAGAAGGAGAAAAAGCCTTCTAAGTGTTTTGATATAATTAAATGGCATGCTTCTATGGTGACTCAAAACAATCTTAAATTGGGTGCAATATTTGTTCCTAATAGGTGCTATGACCTGACCAAATTTTATCAACTAATTATTATCGTAGTTGTAGAAATTTTTTTAACCAATGTCCATGTCTTAAAAATTCGTGTAGACTAACAAATATATATATATATATATATATATATATATATATATATATATATATATATATATATATAAGAGGTTAACAAGCTCAATCCAACAAGGCCACAACCCAAAAACCTAAAAAACATATGTCACTTTATTTTTGGTTGATGCAATATTACATAAACTCTTGGATGCTCCTACATCATTTTATGTTCCTTGTATGTGGCCCTTGACATAATGTGTAACACTAACACTTGTGATTGTTGAGCTTACAAACATTGAGCGATTTCATGATATATATCATGCACTTTTTTCTATGTAGTCTTATTCAATTACACTTCTACTATGTGTTTCATTGATACATTTATTTAGACATGACACTTACTTGACTGACATTACATATGTTATATACATGCATTGATTGACACATAAATTACTATGCTAACATATTCTCCATATGATCAAATGATATTATAATGTTATCTTTATACATGACATGATACAATTAAATCTTGTTTTGAGATGAGTGACTTATAAGATACATCCTTCCTCTCAAAAAGGGGAATTACAATGGGCTTGTCATAGAGACATAAGCATCCATAAACATAAAATTATATCATAGTACATGTTTAAATTTTTTTAGAGATTCATATGTCCTATGGTTTAGATACATGATAAACATGAGTACATTGATATAGATTACATGGGCATATTCCAAGCAGATGCATTCACTTTATAGACATTTGATAGTAGATTTATATACACTTGAGTGCATATGCATGGGCATATGCACAATAATTTATATTTATAAGAATTACAAGTCTCCATATACACATTTCAAATTTAGGGGGCATGATATTGGTTCATGTACATTCACACTTGAAATCATAGTTAAAGTTGAATGACAAAGTATAACATCCCTACTAGAATCTACCTATAAATACATGAATTAAAAAAGAAATTAAATGCATACTATTAATAGATTACACAATGAGAATCCAACCAGTGATCATATAAAATACTCTAAGTAAAATAATTGTAAACGAAGTATACCATATCATACATCTCTAATCACTATCAACATAATAAAACACATCATGATACAAATATAGAAAGTAATTACAAATAACCAACCATGATTGGTACAATATACAGTCACTATTGTCAATCCATAGTAAATAGGTAATTATAGATCTTCATGATAATTTTTTTAATAATAAATACAATATAATAAAATATACATAAATAAGATACATGGCTCCCAAGAGCATGAATTCCCCAGACTCTCCAGTATTTGTAGTAATATCAAGTGTCATCTCAAAAGTAGTACTGTTGTGGGGAGGGAGAGCATCATACGAGCACTTTTTTACACCAATTATGGACCAATGATCCCTCATACTAATCCCATCAAAGAATGGCCCTCCCTTTATGGATGAGTAGATAGTGATGGCATGAGAATCTAGAGAGATAAGATAATACCCATGTGTTGTATGATTTTTAAAACTAACCATGCGATGTATCATAAAAAACTCATTATATTGCAAGATATCACACAAACATGTAAATCATACTCATGAAATGATAATGTGTCACTAAACATTACTTTGGTCAAAGTTTTCAAGAATAATAAATAATAGTGATCTATAGATCAATCAAAATTCATACACACCACTTGATCGAATTGCCTTCATCTAGCATTATGATGCTAGTAAGCTAGTGAAATCCATCTCACTCCTTACTCAGTATCAATAATGCAATATTTATTAACATAATATAACTAAAATATTAATACAATTTACATCTTACTATAATCATATCACATAACATGCTAAGCATATGATAATCTAGTAGTATACATTTATTCTATCAAACGTATGAATGAATCTCACATTATTTTCTATCCCATACTATAAATAATAAGAAACACATTTAAATTATACTACCCAAGCATGATATATATTAGACTTCACACTTTATTCTCTATAAGCATACATAATACAATACTTTCTATGAATTGACATAAAACATGTTATTCTTAAAAATATCCAATATGCATACATTTAATCCATCAAACGTATGAATGAATATAGACATATTAATTATAATTAATACCACCCATATATTATACGTTTAGATTGTAATTTTCAAATGAAACACTCTGTGACATCTCATAATATCATAGATCATTGTACATGAGCACACTACTCAATCACGAACAACTAGTCTCACAAATTTTAAGAATAAAAAATCTACAATCTTAAATATTTAGGTAAACAAGTATAGTTATACCAATTGGGTATATCCAATGTCTAAATTTCATATTAATTATCATAATAACCATAACTTTTAAGCACACATTACGATGCACTAATATATGTCTAAACATTGATATATTTTAATCTACTCATAATATGTACCACTCATCACTATATCTGCATATATCAATAGTCAATCAAGCATTTTCAAAGAGTCAAATAACCTATAACCAAATTATACCATAACTTTCATTTAAATAACTTAATTCTATTTTCTAGAGATTGCTTTCGTATGGTTATAGTTTCTGTCCCTCGGACACCTTATTACTCAAAATAACCATCTATTTAGCTGTAAACTTAAGTATATGACCTGCCACACCCATTGATGTTATGTATTTATATTGCATACTTAAATTTATATGAAGATATACTTCTTATATATGCACCCTTGTACATATTAACTATATTTGCACTATGTATCGCATACAAGTACTCATCATCATAGAAATATTATAGTCATCAACAATTATTTAAAATTATCATCATCATAAATAGTTTTCAAATATATTACACCTTATGAAAACCCATATTATCATAGTCTAGTGTTCTTAGACATAACTACTAAATACCACAACTAGTCAAATAAAGTAGTTATAAATTAATGGAAACATAAGCTTCTATTCAAACATCATGAGTTAATAAGAAAAATATCAGTTTCCTTAAACACATAATATTCCATTATAGCATTAATTATAATCTTATGGGTTGTATGCTTGCATACATAAGGTTCTATCATACATAATTCTATAACATTATTTTAAACCACCGAAGGAACTATAACTAGAAGAACACACCTCTATGTATAGTATAAGCTATCAGGTATATGTATACCTAAATTATTTTAAGCATTCAATTAATTAATCTATTATTGTGTAGCTTATTATAGTAATCTACCCACAATACGTATTTTATTCCATATGCTATATATGATAAGAGATCTCATGCATATCATAAAACTAGTCGTAATATAATGAAAGACTACGTTTTAGTCATATAAGTATCCATACTTTAACAAAACCATATTATGACATTGGTATGCTTATAACTACCTATAAGTTGGTGTAATGGTATATAACACACATCATATCACTTTATACTATATATACAATTTTCCATATTACAAATCGATAATTTATACATACCAAATATATACCATTACTAGTTATATGAAAATGATTTGTATAAAAGTGTATCATTATGAGCATCTAAGTGACATAACATACTAACTATGAGTCAATTAATATATGATAATCTTCATGCTCTCATAATGAGAATGTGTGTGTGTGTGTGTGTGTCCCCTAACATATATGAGTCGATAAATTTAATTTAATATATATACTCCATATGAATTATGATCCATCTCCATATTATACATATCTATAAAGTAAGGATTCAGATATTATATTATCCATAAAATATAATCATAAAGTTTTGATATTCCAAGAATTATTAAGTAATATATGTACTCTTTTGTTTGCATCATGTAAGACAGAAATAGCTAATGATGGGTATTTACAAAGTTTGTAAGAGGGAAATCTAGCATAACAGTCAGATTTACCAATCAAAGTCTGTAACAAGGAATTATTATGCTCACCATATATATATATATATATATTCATGGTATATAGATATATGGAGGACTATAGCATATGATTAGTAATATAGATATATTATTCTTCTCTTAACCAATTTAATCACACCTCTATTTGGCTTGTGGTTCTTTTATTTGTGAATGTCAAGATTACAGTATAATTTAAGAAATAAATTATGTTGATCTTAAATGTATAAATTTCATCCAATTATTTCAATAAGAATTCAATAATGACATTCCATAAACACAAAATAGTTAAAAAATATTTACCTTGATGCCACACAAACATTGAACTCCTTTCCTGGATGATAGAATTCTGCAAGTCCCCAATCAATGAGATGAAGCTTTCATTGTTCATGATCAATCATCACTTTATGTCGCTTGACATCACGGTGCATAATGCCCTGTGAATGATGATAATCTAAAGCCTTAAGAATTTCATAAATGTAGTAACAAATGTCTTAATCTATAAGAGTTGGATATAGGACTTTAAAGTCTATATTGTTCACCTATTCAAAAATAAGATTAGGAGTTTTTGACTATTGATCATGAACTATGTCAAGCAATTTCACTATATTTGGTCCCCCATAAAGATTTTGTAGTATATTAATTTCTCTCTTAATCTTATTCTTCTTGATAGGGTTGAGGATCTTGATAATTCAAGGCTCATTATTAATGTATTTATGCCCTCAAAAACCTCATTGTATTTTACCCTCCCATGTTTTCTCACCACTTCATAGTCCTCCTGCTCACCCTATTGTACAGTAAGAGACTTGTAGTCCCAATAATCTTTGGGTCTAATGATGTTTACATCTGTGTACATGTGGGCCTTAGACATAATCCCAAGCCATCAAATCTATTTGCCTATTTTATGAGCTATATTGATGGCCTCTTTGATAGCCTATAAGGTCAAGATGGATCCCTCCTCCCCCTATTGTGTAGACATGTCAAATGATATCAGGCAGGAAGAAACATTGAGGGAAGTGGAGATTAATACTGAAGGGAGAGTGAATAAAGTGAGGCAGGGCAGGCAGAGAGGTTGCATGCACATAGGCATGGTAACAAAGATGAAAATGATTGCAAAAAGGTTTGTGTCCATTCATTATTTGTATACTATTTTATTTTAGTTTGGAAATTACCTTTTTCTCTTCTATTTTCTTCTCCTTTTCTTCATCTTCTCTATTCTTCTTATTTTTATTTCTAGGAGTATGATGCCCTCTGATTTAATATTTCTTTCTTATTTAAGGAAAGAGGCGTAGCTTTATATCTTTTAAGATTTTATTTTAAATCTCTCTTTTGTTTTTCTTTCTTTTTCTTTTAATCTATTTTTTAATTATTTAATTAATATCTTTATTTATTCCCTTTTTTCCTATTTTAAAACTTTCTTTTTTTTACAAGATTTTTTTTCCTAATCATATATTTTTTAAATATATAATTTTCTTAATTATTTTTACTTTTTCCCATTTTTTCCTCTTAAAACATAAATTATTGCATTTTACTAATTTATTACTAATTGAACTAATTAATATCTATTCACTAATTAATTTAGCATCGTAGATGTCAAAAATGGTTTAATGATAAATTCACAAATCAATAACAACATTTAAATATGTTAATCATGTTACTAACAACATTTAACAGTCACACATGCAGTCACACAAAACAAATTTTGCAAAACCATTAAACTATGTTATCAAACCATGTATAAATGACTATCTAATATAAATAGTATTAAAACATATTATGTTAATCATTTTATCATACATCTAATATGTGCTAGCTATTTTAGTGTGTACATGGTTCCAGTCAATTTCTCTATCGTCCTCCAACATCTCCATCTACATCACCCTCTCTGATGATGCTCTCCCTCCATCACACTTTGAGAGATGAGTACTCCTACATCAACCTCACAACAAGCAGGTAGTTAGACCATAACAGTAAAGATATACATCATAAAATATAGTTGAAATAACAAATCAACATGTTCATAATATAAGTTCACATACACTACAACTAACTCATAGTAATGTAATCGTGTAACCTAAACAATATCCTACTATTCCATAACAACATATATATCAAAGATTAGTTGAAATAACCAAATCCAAATTTGTCAACTATATATATCCATAGATAATCAAATAGTTTGCTTGGTAGGAAATCAAGATGTAACATGCTTCCCCCCTAAAGCTAGTCATTGTCCCAGATGACTCTTATTCAAACATAAGTTTTAAATTAAAAACATTATTCAAAAAATAAATAATATAGTATAAAGTATCAAATCAAATAAATAAATGTAAAATTACCTGTAAAACTCATCATAGTTTTCCCAAGTAGTATTATTCTTGGAGTATTAGTCCCACAAGACCTTACTCTATGACATTATGCAAACAAAGTTTATGATTATTAAGTACTTTGAATGGTTCTGTCATGACCACCCTGAGGTCCAAAAATATTAAGACAAGCCTATAAACTATAGGACTGACCACTTCTAATATCTCAAAGAGTCCCACATATCTCAGTGAAAGTTTCATTGACTTTCTAAAAGCTCATGAGATCATCATAAAATCCAAAAACAAATGGCCAAAGAGAGTTTCACAAAACCTTTCATCCCCCCTACACATGTTTCTAACCTCGAGAGTTTTTTTCATTCCAGATAGAAATATTTAAGGAGCCTGGTAAGAATGATATATTTAAGTTAATACTATCACTACTCTACGTAGCTTCAATTAAGTATAACATGTCAATACTACTATTAATCCACATAGCTTCCAAATAAGTAGGATGATGAATAGGAACTAAAAATACTACATTTCAAAATTAACAGATATCCATTTTATAGTATACATATGTATGGCCATATGACTAAATTTTACAAGTCCATCTGCCAAATCTTGGATTTGATAAACTCCCCTTGTCGGATCTAAATTTAGTAACTACTAATTCAATGTGAAACTAAATAGGATCCACTCCCATCTCACGTTCCTAATTCACCAATCTTCCCTTAGGTCTCCATGACCTAATGATCTCCAAAATGTGAACAAGGTTCAATGAATCACAATTATATACTAAGAGATCATAGAAAGTAATATTATATGCTAAATAACTCTAGATGTACCAACATACATAAAATAAAAATCATACAATCATTCCATAATTATATTAAGTTGTCATTAGCCAAACATAACTAATATCATATTTCACAGCTTAACCTATTTTGTTATATTTTTAGTTAAGATGAAATAATGTTAAAATTATCTTAACATACAAAGGCCAAAGATCACACCATCCTTACAACCTTATAAAGGTAACAAATGAGATAATGTCTCGCTACTTGTTCGACTAATTTACAATAAGTTAAAAGTTTATGCCAACCATTTTATACTAGCAAGACATTTCACACACCTATACCCTACTTGCTTCCGATGAAAGGTACATAAATATCTCTTTAAAACAACATGATTTAAGCAAAAGAGAATAATATCAATCTAATCAAGGGTATATAATAACATAAAAATTTAAATCAACTTATAAACCTTAATCTTGAATCAATATAAATTCATAGTTCGCCACTCCTCATGATCAAAGTTCACAAGATTAGATAAAGTAGCATTGGAAAGTATAACTCTAAGAAGTCACTAATGGAAAGTACATAACTAACATCTGAACAACAAAACTATTAAATACCTTCACATGGTAAAAAGAAAACACCACAACTCAAGTTGTCAAATCACTACTCACTTACCAATCTTGTATGAGTAGTATCATAACCTGATTCCATAATCAGAAAGAAAATTCTAACCACATAGATGTATCAATCTATCCAATCCTACAACTTCTATCTAAACAATAAGTAGGAGACATTATCCCACTAACTCAAGGGAATAAGGTCAAAACAACATTTTAGAAACAAGTTTTCATTTAAGGGAACACTAAATCAACATCAAAAATAATGATGTCAAAATAAGGTGGGAGAACAACTCACCTCTATACTAACTAACACTTCTTCCTAATCCACATAAATATATGGGGTGTCAACTCATGAGCCAACTCCTAACACATTGGAGTCCTCACATCTACACTCTACTACAAGAAAATTCCCACCACACTAAATGGTATTGAACTAAAATTGGTCTTTTAGGTTTCCCACTCCTCGGATTAGTGTATATAAGACACAAAGCTAAAGTACATATACTTAAGTGAGAAATGTCTCATGATTTTTTTAAACACTCACAACACAAAACATAAATGGTGAAGGTGACTTGATTAACAAATAAGAATATAATCATCCTCAAGGTATTTGATCTAAATGATCAAAAACATGTTAGGAATCTTTTGTTCATAACTCATGAACTATGTTATGTACTCACCTAACCAAATCTTGTATACAACCATCACCATTGAGACATTCGATAAACCAACCCTTTAACAACTCTAAGAGGATATGAATGTTCTTAAGACACACACTCAATGTACCACACACATTTCACTATTCTCATTTCTGATAAACAAAAGATATAAAAATGCTAATGGACTCATTAGGTCCTAAATTTTTAACCACAGCTCTAATACCACATGTAACATCTCCATTGGGATCTACCTAAAAATATATGAATTTATTTTAATTAAACACATATACTATTAATATATTACACCATAAGAATCCAACTAGTGATCATATAAAATACTCTAAGTGAGATAACTGTAAAGGAAGTATATCACATCATACATCTTTGATCACTATCAACATAAGAAAACACATCATAATACATATATAAAAAGTAATTACAAATAGCTAGCCATGATTAGTACAATATACAACCACTACTATCAATCCATAGTAAATAGGTAATTATAACTCTTCATGATAATGTTTCCAATAATAAATATAATATAATATAATGTACATAAATAAGATACATGGTTCTCTAGAACACGAGATCTTCAAACTCTCCAGTATTTGTGGCAATCTCAAGTGTCATCTCAAAAGTATTACTATTATTGGGAGGGAGAGCATCATCCAAGCACTTTTCCACATCAATCGTGGCAACGATCCCTCACACTAATCCCATTAGTGAATGGCCCTCCCTTCACGGATGAGTATATAGTGATGGCATAAAAATACAAAGAGATAAGTTAGTACCTGTGTGTCATATGATTTATAAAATTAAACATGCAATGTATCATAAAAATCCCATTCTATTACAATATATCACACAAACATGTAAATCATACTCATGAAATGATAATATCTCACTAAACATTAATTTGGTCAAAGTTTTCAAGAATAATCAATAATAGCAATCTATAGATCGATCAAAATTCATACACATCACTTAATCAGATTGCCTTCATCTGCCATTATGATGCTAGTAAGCTAGTGATGTCCATCTCACTCCTTACTTAGTATCAACAATGCGAGATTGGTTAACATAATATAACCAAAAGATTCATATAATTTACATCTTGCTAGCTATCATATCACAACATGCTAAGCATAGAATAATCTAACAACATATATTTATTCCATCAAATGTATAAATAAATCTCACATTATTTTCTATCCCATACTAGAAATAATAATCAACACATTCAAATTATACCACCTGAGCATAATATATATATTAGGTTACACACTCTATTCTCCATAAGCAAACACAATACAATACTTTCTACTAATATAAAACATGTTATTTTTAGAAATATCTAATATGCATACATTTAGCCTATCAAATGTATGAATCAATCTAGACATATTAACTATAATCTATACCACTCAAGTATATTATATGTTTAGACTAAATTTTTTAAATGAAACACTTTATGACATCCCATAATATCATACATCATCATACATGAACACATTACTCAATCATGAACAACCAGTTTCACATATTTCAATAATCAGAAGTCCACAATACTAAATATTTAAGCAAGAAAGTATAGTTATAACAACTGAGTATATCCCATGTTTAAACTACATACTAGCTATCATAAGAACCATAACTTTTAGGCACATATCACGATTCACTAATATATATTATTTATGTCTAAACACTTATACATTATAATTTACTCACAATATGTACAACTCATCATTTTTTATCACTATATATATATATATATATATATATATATATATATATATATATATATAGTCAGTCAAATATTTTTAAAGATTCAAATAACCTATAACCAAATTATACAATAAATTTCATTTAAATAACTTAATTATGTTTTCTAGGGATTGTTTTCATATGGTTATAGTTTCAATCCCTCGGACACCCTATGACTCAAAATAACTATCTATTTAGTTATAAGTTTAGGTATATAACCCAACACACCCTTTGATATTATGTATTTTTATTGCATATTTAAATTCATATGAAGATATACTTCATATATATACACTTTTGTACATATTAACTGTATTTGTACTATGTATCGCATACAAGTACTCATCATCATAAAAATACTATAATCAACAACAATCATCTAAAATTCTCATTATCATAAATAGTTTTCAAATATACTACACCCTATGACAACCCATATTATCAGTCTAGTGTTCTTAGGCATAACTACTAAATACCACAACCAGTCAAATAAAGTAGTTATAAATTAATGGAAACATAAGCTTCTATTCAAGCATCTTGAGTTATCAAATAAAATCTTAGTCTCTCAAACACATAATATTATATTCTAGCATCAGTTATACTCTTAGGGGTTGTATGCACACATACATAAGGTTCTATCATATAAAATTCTATAACATTGTTTAAAACCATCGAAGGAACTGTAACTAGAAGAACACATCCCTACGTGTAAGTATAAGCTATTAGGTATATGTATACCTATATTATTTTAAGAATTCAATTAATTAATCCATTATTGTGTAGCTTATTATAGTAATGTACCCACAATACATATTTTATTTCATATGCTACATATGATAAGAGATCTCACGCATATCATAAAACTGGTCATAATATAATGAAAGATTATGTTTTAGTCATAAATGTTTATCATACTTTAACAAAGCCATATTATGACATTGGTATGCTTATAACTACCTATATGCTGGTGTAATGGTATATAATACATACCATATCACTTTATACTATATATACCATTTGCCATATTACAAACCAATGATTTATACATACCAAATATATAACATTACTAGTTATATGAAAATGCTTTGTATAAAAGTGTATCATTACAAGCATCTAAGCGACATAACACACTAACTATGAGTCAATTAATATATGATAATCTTCATGCTCTCATAATGAGCATATTTATATATGTATCCTGTAACATATGTGATTCGATAAATTGAATTTAGTATATATATTCTATCCGGACTACTATCCATATCCATATTATACATCTCTATAAAGTAAGGATCCAGATATTATATTATCCATAAAATATAATGATAAATTTTTGAGATTTTGGGAATTATTAAGTAATATCTATACTCATTTATTCATAGCATATAAGAGGGAAATAGCTAATGGCATGTATTTACAGAGTCTATAAGAGGAAAATTTAGCATAACAATCAGAGTCTGTAACAAGGATTTCTTATGCTCACCACATATATCCTCATGGTATATAGATATATGGAGGACTATAGCATATGATTGGTTATATAGATATATTCTTCTTCTCTTAACCAATTTAATCACACCTCTATTTAGCTTGTGCTTCTTTTATTTATGAACATCAAGATTATAGTACAATCTAAGAAATAAACTATGCTGATGTTAAATGGATAAATTTAATCCAATTCTTTCAACAATAATTCAATAAAGACATTCCATAAACATAAAATAGTTTTAAAATATTTACCTTGATGCCACACAAACATTGAACTCCTTTCCTGGATGATAGAATTCTATAAGTCCCCAATCAATGAGACGAAGCTTTCGTTGTTCATGATCAATCATCACCTTATGTGGCTTGACATCATAGTCCATAATGCCTTGTGAATGGAAATAATCTAAGACTTAAGGATTTCATAAATGTAGTAGTGGATGTCATAATCTATAAGATTTGAATATAGGACTTTAAAGTCTATATTTTTCACATATTCAAAAATAAGACTAGGAGTCTTTGATTGTTGATCACAAACTATGTCTAGTAGTTTCACTATATTTGGTCCCCTGCAAAGGTTCTATAGTATTTTGATTTATCTTTTAATCTTCATCTTCTTGATAGGATTAAGGATCTTGATAACACAAGGCTCATTGTTAGTGGTATTTATGCCCTTGAAAATCTCATTGTATTTGCCCCTCCCAACTTTTCTCACCACTTCATAGTCCTCTTGCTCACCCCATTATACAATAAGAAACTCGTAGTCCCAATAATCTTTGGGTCTAATGATGTTTACATCTACATACACATGGGCCTTGGACATAATCCTAGGCCATCAAATTGATTTGCCTAATTTGTGAGCTAGACTGATGGCCTCTT
This sequence comes from Torreya grandis, assembly GCA_037957365.1. Lineage (NCBI taxonomy): Eukaryota > Viridiplantae > Streptophyta > Pinopsida > Cupressales > Taxaceae > Torreya > Torreya grandis. Next base: position 1,815,431 of record JARHVA010002419.1, read on the forward strand.
TGACAACTTATAAGGCTAAGATGGAGCCCTCCTCACCCCCCACTACGTAAATGCATCAAATGATATTAGACAGTAAGAAACATTAATGGAAGTGGAGATTAAGACTGAAGGGGGAGTGAATAAAGTGAGGCAGGGCATGTGGAGAGGTTGTGCATGTAGAGGTAGGGTAACAAAGAAGAGAATGACAGCTAAAAAGTTCATGTCCAATCATTATATGTATACTATTTTATTTTAGTTTAGAAATGACCTTTTTCTCTTCTATTTTCTTCTCCTCTTCCTCCTCTTCTCTATTTTTCTTATTTTTCTTTCTAGGTGTATGACACCCTCTTATTTAAGATTTCTTTCTTATTTAAGGAAAGAGGCATAACTTTATATCTTTTAAGATTTTCTTTTAAAGTTCTATTTTGTTTTTCTTTCTTTTTATTTTTATCTATTTTTGTTATTATTTAATTAATATCTTTATTTATTTCCTTTTTTCTATTTTAAAACTTTCTTTTTGATTTACAAGATTTTTTTCCTAATTATATACTTTCTTAAATATATAATTTTCTTAATTATTTTTACTTTTTCCCATTTTTTCTTATTAAACATAAATTATCATATTTTACCAATTTTTTGTTAATTGTAATAATTAATATATATTCACTAATTAATTTAGCATCTTAGGTGTCAAAATGGTTTAATGATAAATTCACAAATCAATAACCTTGAGTTTAATCTAACTATGCCAATCATGTTACTAACAACATTTAATGGTCATACATGCAATCACGTAAAATAAATTTTGCAAAACCATTAAACTATGCTAGCAAACTATGTATAAATGACTATCTAATGTAAACGACATCAAAACGTATTATGTTAACCATTTTATCATGCATCTAACATGTGCTAGCTATTGTGATGTGTGCAGGGTTCTAGTTGGTTTCTTTATCATCCTCTGACATCTCCATCTACATCACCTCTTTGATGATGCTCTCCCTCCATCATGCTAGTTAGACCACAACAGTCATGATATACATCATAAAATATAGCTAAACTAACAAATGAACATGTTCATAATGTAAACATATACACTATAACTAACTCATCAATGTAATCATATAACCTAAGAAATATCCTACTATCCCATAACATAATATATCTCAAAGCTTAATTAAAATAATCAAATCTAAATTTGTCAACTATATATATCCACAGATAATCAAATAGTTTACTTGGCAAGAAATCAAGATGTAACTATATATATCCACTTGATAATAGATTCATACACACTTGGGTGCATATGCATGGGCATATACACAATAATTTATAGTTATAAAAATTACAAGTCTCCATATACACATTTTAGATTCAGGGGGCATGATATTGGTTCATGTGTATTTACACTTGACATCAAAGTTACAATTGAATGGTAAATGATTGGCATTCCACCACTTCACACTTATTAGATCTGCAATTATGATGGGGGCATAGACATGGCTCATTTTATTTGGTTCATGCATTATTTCTACATTGAGTGAAACTACATAATCAAAATTACATTCATGATAGGGCATGAACATTTTTAATTCCCTTTCAATCATGCATTTCATTTTTTTACTTGGAACAAACTTGATTGAACTTGAGTGAAACATTACAACTAAATCTATAAGCTATTTACAGTAGTTGATTCATTTTATTTCATTTTACTGATATAGTTATTTATTTGAGTGAACCTGACCTCATGGTTCTCTTTTTTTCCTACACAACTATTTTGGTTAATACATTATGTATATTTCCCCACATTCATGAGGGTTGGGGCATGTTTCCTTCCCAACCCAATATCTTGCATAGTTACACAAGTTTGGGGCATGATCACCCCAACTCTCCATGTGCTTCAAGAAAGGAAGCACAAATCTCTCCAATCCTTCAAAGAAGCATCATCTCCAACCATTTTAAAGGACAACATGGTTTTCACCAACATACAAATTAACCTATTAAGTGACCTACACAATTAGAGCTTTATACCAAAGACAAATTTTGTTGTACACACTCAGGTATATTTTATCCTTTTACTCTAGAAATTTAATTATTATAATAGAAGGGGGAAGTTTAAAATATACTCTTCATACTTGAAAATGATAATCTTAACATACATTTACCACACATGACTTGAGCACTCAAACAAGGTTCTAGTTTTCCATTCTCTCACAATTGCATGTTATCTTCTGAGTCAACCCTTATGTTATGCTATTATAAACCTATAATAACCTCATTATCTATTTAAAACATGTTAAATATCCTATCAAGACATCTCTATACTCTTAGTTCAAACTACCTATACATAGGTGGGTTTTGCCAGTCGATCTTAACTTGATTTGGTCGGTACTGACCTACTCTAAGCAATGGATATTTTCTAAAATTAAACCGATCATTAAGGTCAGACTATTATCTTATTGTCTCAGTGGTGTGATAAATTATTTAATTAGATCCATATATAAACATATCAAGTCTCATTCAAAAGGGACTTGACACATTTATGATATAAATCTATACTTTATTACAAATTGAGAAAATATTCTCTATTCTTCCAAATTTCATACCTATCATTAGGATCAGTCATTAAAAAAAGTCTAAATCACTCTAAAGATAGGTCAAAGAAATCATTGATCAACAATTGTAGGCATATAGTGAAGGATCACAATTTCACAATCACAATAGGTGGAAGAGCTACATGTGGCTTGATTTTTGTCCTTGGCATATTGGATGTACAAGCAATGGTAAATCATCAAATTTGGGTGATTGGGATTATCTTAACCCATTACACTTCCCCCATTTTAAAGGTTTATAGCATTCACAAGTAAACCTAAGGTTTTAAGATAAGAGACTAATTTTTAGAGTTACATTCATCATGGTTCAGGATCACAAACACATATCAAGCAGAGATAGGTGCAGAAGACCATATAGTCACTGTGACCTACTTTGGTGCAAGTTAGTAGTGACCATCAGGTTAGTAACGACTAATATTACTAGCCTAGATTAGTATAACCAACCCAACACAAATATATAATTAGTTCCAAAACCTAATGAACCATAAACTTATTTATCCTGATTCTCACTTCCAAAAAATAGTCATAACCAAATAGTTAACTAGAAAAGGTAAAGATTCATCCCTTTTTTGTACTTACTATATTTATCATATGCCACTTTAAAAACTAGATGAATTGATCTCATTCTTTTACTTCATATGTATGTTTGAATTCTATGTCTTAATATATGAGTTATATTTCAAAGTACTATCTTTATTAGATTCATCTCACCCATTAATCTAAATCATGGTAAAATAGTTGGCACTCGACATGGCTTAATTTGATTCAAAATTGGTTGATGATTGCTCCTAGTGATTGGTTTGTAATTTGGGAAGAATATGGTAGATTTGTTCAATGTGCAATAGTATCCTTGATAAGTACTTGAGAATTCCAAATGGTGAATATGTTTGACCTTGATTTGTATTTATACATGCTCAATTAGGGAATTTTTATGCCACTGACATATTAGATGAAAGGGATGGCCTATGTAAATGACTTGTTTTTAAAAAATAGTTATTAAAAGATAAAAGACAGTAACGTCAACCTCAAGATAGTAATGTCAACACTATTGTCTGATTTTGAAGTTATTGTTTAGAAGATATAAATGTAAATGTGGTATTCTAGAAATGTCTGAGTACGGTATTTAACTGATTTACTATAGATTGGAATGTTCTTGTAGGTGATTGTTAGAATAGATTGAGCTCACAACTAGTATGTAGGTGTGTGGGAATTGTGAGTGAGAGTTATTTGGATGCACAAAAATCATGTAGGATAAGTGTAGGTCAAGATTTCAATTTCCAAGCGTCAAATACCATATTTTATTATCTATATAGAGATACCCTATAAATTATTCAAATTCATTTATTTTTTTTACTATAGAGTGATATACCAAATCAAAGCCCTTTTGACTAGTAACTCTCGATCATTTGTTGCACCCTTGTGCAAACTGTAAAACCCCCAAAAAAATACTCAATGTAGAGTAAAACATAACATACCTATACGGAATCTCCTCTATGTTTTGAATAAAAAAATTATGATCTAAAAGGATGCAAAGTATTACCATCATAGAGAAGACATAGAGCTCCCAAACTGGGTTTTCAGAAATCCTACAATAGAAAGAAAAATTATTGTAATTGGATTCACTAACAATGATTAATGTTCAATATTGTTTCCCTTTCTTGTGCAGGTTTATTGTTAGATGTAACCATGATGTATATGTTTCTTTTTTGTGTATGTACAATTTGTAAGCAATGCATGATGTCCTTAACCTACGAACATTTGCATAGGCATAACTCTGCAATATTCCAAATCAGAATATTTTACATTAATTTGGTTTTCTCGAAAAACCTATTTTTTTATAAATATAAATATTGAATTTAAAATGATAAATTAAATAAAATATAAGTCCACAAGGGGTTTCATTCTTGGGCTGTTATAATCACAAGGGTTTTCATCCTTGAGAGTGGTTGTATAGCATGACGCTTATACAAGTTAGATGATTGAATTTATAATTGGATGATTTTCATACTTCCACATCTCTTCTCCATTATATAGTCTTTAAAAACTTCTCCCAAAGGAGGCATCCCATCCAAGAGCCACCTTTTCACCAAAATATGTGACCTTTGACATTTCCATCAACATTTTTGTCGATAATTCTGTTGACATTTCCATCGACATTTTCATTCACTTCTAGAAATAATTTTGTTTGACACTTCCATTCACTTTCAACAATAATTTTGTTTGACATTTCCATTAATATTTATTTAAAGATCATTGTATTAAATGGCAACACTGCTTCTTGGCAGTGATTTCTCTTTGGCAATGATTTCTTCATGTGAAGTGGCAGTGCCTCTCCTTAAATTTAGTGATCTCCTTCTTGGGAATATTACAGACCTCCATGCCTCAAATTGCTTGTCCTCAAGCAATTAAAAATTGGAATATTCAAGACGTAAGGCTCCTCCCCACATTGCATCTTCTATTGACAATCTAGAGGTATCATGATCATATGAACTCCATATGAGAAAGTACCATAGGACAACCTCAGTCTCATTGGGAACCACCAAAATGTCAGAAAAGTTTGTATACATTTTCAATGAGACAATTTTACAAAGAACCAATACTTTGAAATCTTTAGGTTTCTTGTTTTCATTCAACAACGAAGGAGAGCAGAAAAAATATGAATAACTCTTGTCAATCAAGAGGTGGATGCAAACATTTTTAGTAGACATGTACTTTATCTTATGAAAACCCTTTAAGCCATTCCTTATGATAGAGTACCAAGCACATGTAAAAATTCAATGGAATGCAAACATAGATCCTTCAATGGCCTGACATTGATCCATGATTTTTTCTTCTTTAGAATCAAAGAAAGTATAAATGTATAAATAAATTCCTGCACATTCAACAACACATATATTATATATGTAGAATCTTTTGCAAATAACTCAGCTTCATTAAAATTATCAGACTAATAATCCTTTTGCAGCCATGATATACCAGATTCCACAACTAATTTAATTTCACTGGAATACGGTTACATCTCTGAATTCAGGGGAAATGAATCTATTCTCTCTAGTAAATATAGTGAGCTATGCTTAGAATATTTAATAGTGAAATAAAATCCCACATGACAATGATAGACTGGAGGGGAACACCAAATAGAATATTGTAGTTGCTCTTTGTAAAATGGCTTGTGAATAATACCAAACAATTTACCATAGCATGTGCTCTCGTGGAAAATAGGTCTAGTTGGAAAATAATCTGAAAAGAAGTATTCATATCAAACTTGTTCTTAATAAATTTGTTCTTTACTTGTTGAGATCTATGTAGAAGATCTACCTTTTGATAACCGACCAGAACTTATGTAAGTAATGTTGATACAAATGTATCTTCAAATGAATCAATAATTTTATTAACATTCACCTTTGATAGTTTGTCATGGCAAAGACCGATGATATTGATAAACCTAAACAAATCTGAGAGAAATGTTGTCATGTCTAGAAGAAATAATGAAAGGAGGCAAGAAAACTAGTTATCAATGTTGGGTAGTTTGCTTAAATATTGTGAGTGCATTTTAGATTCCATACTAGCATTTTTATAACTCATTTCTCTATTCTCTCTTACAAAATCAAAACTTCCCTCTGTGTCTTGAAATGTTTTGACAAATTTAAATTCTAAGAGCAATAGATTTTTGCTCAAACCACATATCTTGATTTTAGAAATGCAGGTTCTAGACACACAAATTTTGGTATTTAACGGAGCCACATTTGTTTGATACAAAATCTCTTGAAGAACATCTAAGAATAGTGAAACATACATATCTCGTAGTACATTGGACTTTACTAGTGAAAACCCTAATATATTATCATAATTTATGATTAATCAGGCTTTTGTATTAGTAATTTTATTTACTTCATGATGCCATACTTTGATCGAATGGTCATCTCCTACACATTTTGGAATTTCAAGGTTCTATTTGAAATTATTCATGCTAGTTAAGTTTGATGTACAATAATGCTCTGGCATATAATTATGTTTAAGTGGCAGATGTAAGTGAAGTCTCTCAATAAGGGCCTTTTCCTTTCCTCTAAAATAGAAAATAGAATCTTTTCAATAATGTAAAGGGCCCAAACCATGGTTTATGTTGGACATTTGACAATTCATAGGGTAATGATTGGGTCACTATGTCAACTCGTATATTTTGTGATTTTAAGAAATTTAAACTTTCTAATATCAAGTATGGATCCCATATTTTGAATACAAACTTCTGATGAAGAATGTCTTCTTCCCTATACACTAACGAAGGTTTAACCATTTTAGATGAAAAGCCAAGTTTAAACTCTTGAGACTCATGATATTGTAACTCTGGAATTATGAAGGTTGAATTATGATAACTTCAAGATCCTTAAAAATCCATGCTTGAGGACCTACATCCTCTAATATCTTGATGCATGGATACATAACCCTTATATTTAATATGAACAAATTTGGACATTTTCATCTGGTTGTTAGGTTCACCACATCCTTGGCATTCCATTCATCAACATCCTTTAATATCCCATCATCATAGTTTATTTTTTCCAATATCACTTGAACTCCTCATACTGAAGAAGTAGACATGGAATCAACTTCTCATTAATTTTATTTTGTGGATGGTTGTGTGTAATTTATCTCTAAGTCACAGCCCTCAAGTGCAACATTTCCAAGATTAATAGTTATAGCTTGATTGCCTTTATTGATTTTTGAATGTTTTGAGCACACCTCCAAGGACTCTCCATGTTCAACATGTGAATTTCCTATTACTCCAAGACAACCAAACAAATCCAAAAGAAAATGTGCACATGTAGAGTCCTGTTTATTATCTATAATATCACTGGAAGTCTCTTTAGTATACTTCAATGAGTGAGGTGAATTTAATGATTGTTCCTATTCCAAGGCATCAAGGTTATATGGTGGACATTTTTTCCCATATTTTATTAAGTATTTTTGTTGGCTCTCCATCTTGTTTATTTTTAAGATCGTAGCCCATGATATCTTGTTGATAGTGTGCATTAATTAGACAATCAATTGGTTTATTAAACTTAGAACCTATATTCGAGGAATAAATCCTAAAGACCTTTGTCTTACACACACTAAAGTTTATCTTCACTCTGACATAAACAACACATATCAACATCATCAATAGTGTTTTGGATAGATAAATCATGTGCATCTCTAATATATAAAGTTTGTATGTCATTATTCCCGATAGACAAGTCTTTATATATATCAACTTCTTCTTGGATAAATATGTTTGGGCATTCCCTTAGTTCAACATTGGATGCCTCATTTATTTGTTCTTAGATAGGGAAGTCAGTCTTGAAATTTGTCATCTTCTTTTCTTCTAGGACCTCTTAAAAATTGAATTTCTCATCATATTTAGTACTGCCATAAATATGATCCACAAACTCATCTTCCTCATAGTGTATGTTTCCATTCCATGACTCTTTTAAATTCAAAGAGTCTGAAAAAGAGATTTTTTTGAATCTCTACTAAAATGGAATTGTATGACTCGAACCTATCCATAATTTCCTTATGTAGTGACCCCATTGTTCACAGGCTAGCAAGAAAAGCAACTCTAATACCACTGTAATATTTCAAATTGGACTATTTTACATTAATTTAGTTTTCTCAAAAAACCTATTTTTTATAAATATAAATATTACATTTAAAATGATAAATAAAATAAAATATAATTCCATAAGGGGTTTCATCCTTGGGCTATTATAATCACAAGGGTTTTCATCCTTGAGAGTGGTTGTATAGCATGATGCTTATATGAGTTAGAATATTGAATTTATAATTGGATGCTTTTCATACATCCACATCTCATCTCCCTTATATAGTCTTTAAAAACTTCTCCCAAAGGAGACATCCCATCCAAAAGGCACCTCTTCACCAAAAGATGTGACTGTTGACATTTTTGTCAACAATTTCATTAAAATTTTCATCGACATTTTCGTTCACTTTCGACAACAATTATGTTTGACACTTCCATTCACTTCTGATAATAATTTCATTTGACATTTTCATTTATATCTGTTTAATGATTGTTGTATTAAATGGCAACACTGCTCCTTGGCATCAATTTCTCCTTGGCAGTGATTTCTTCATGTTAGTGGCAATGCCTCTCCTCAAATTTAGTGATCTCCTTCTTGGGGATATTACAAACTCATTGGGAATGATCCAAATGATCAATCATGGAGACATTGTGTGGCATAAATACCAGGATTACTGTGTAATTTTGGATGGTTCAAATCGCTCTGATGGTCCCAAGATGGTCGACTGACTATCTTGGAAATTATTACATCATTAATTATTCATTATGGCTACAACACATGGTTAAACAATCATGATGTAAATAAATGCCTATCAATGTAAATATTATCTTTCAGATGCTAGTAGTTTATATTATTAAAAAATAACACTAAAAATAACTTATATTTTATAATTCATTATTGATGATATTACCTTTCAGATGTTAGTATATTTTACACTGGAAGGAAAAATACAATATATATACTATAATTCTTTATGATAATATTACCTTTCAGATATTAGGAGAGAGGAATCATTTCTCATGTACCCTAAATTGACCACCTAATAAGTACATCACATGGACACCAATTGATAATGAACAATGTCCATTTGAAAGTTCAAATGGAGGGAAACACACATTTTTGGTTTGACATGTTTAAATGGAGGGAAAGGCATATTTTGGATGAATTTAAATAAGAAATTTGAAATACACTACAAAATGAGTGTGATCAAAATATGTGTATTCAATATATTATACTTGTGAGGGTGATGCACCATCATATTATTGATTTTTTTGTACTATTATTTAGTCATAGTTGTAAAATTACATACAAATTATACACCTACTTTTTTTTAATAGAAAACCTTGTCCATGATTTTATAAAATATTAGTATACAAATTTAATAATATTTATCCTAAGTGTTGGTATCGACCCAAGTATTGACTCCTCTCCCTAATAAAATTCATTCTCAAAAAATAAAAAAGTAAACATTAAAAACTACACACACACACACACATATATTAAAATTAAAAATTAATTATTATTTAATTCCTTATTTTAATAACAGAGAATTATGAATTTTCTCAACTACCTGACATCACAATGTTTCAATGTTATTACCTTTAAATAGAAACTTGAGTCTGCAATCTAGTCATCTATTTTATTATTCTCTCATCTTGATGATGGTTCATGAAGTATAATTTGAAATGTTAATTAAAATTTTGTACACGATTTTTACTAGAAATATGCATTTTACTTTATTGGATTGTAGGAATACAAAATCTTTAATATATTTATTGTAATTCTTTATAGTTTTAAAAGGTATGACCGAATTTTCACCTTCCAAAGTATATCCCCCCCAAAAAATTATTTTATGGTTAAGAAAAAGGCATACAAACATCAATTTTGATTCTTAGATTTTAGTTTAACATTAAAAAAATAAGGGCGGCTAGTCCATGCTTCTACTGTGTCAATTGTAATAAAAATTGTAATTTTAGTTGTGTCAAATTTATAAGACATTGGAGAATGTGTGAAATCTGAAAAATATATGCAATGTAGGGCATTTTGGAGGCTAAATTGTAGGTTAGTAGAACAAATGTTGCACATTAGCAAGGGATAATTTTGGATATGATAAGGGAGTGATATAGCTAAACAAAACTACATATTAATATATCAAGGTAAATGTAAAAATAAATGAAATTTAAAGTGAATTTATATAGTAGTTGCAACATAGATATGCAAAAAAAAAATTAGTGAAGTATAGTGACATGCATAAAACGAATTAAATAAAAAGCCCATGTAGTAATTAAATTGATTTTTTGTTAAAACATCATAAACATAATATATAATCAGATATATAGATACTTGGCATTGTCTTATAATGTTTTTAGTAATGTATCAAATTTTGTCAATAGAGTAATTTCATATTATAAAATACAATAATTGATCTAAAAAAAAGTATGGAAGGAAAGTATAGGATTTAATTTGGTGTCTTTTAATTTTTTAAATATTAATTAAAAAAAGAGTTTGTTGGAGGTGGGAAGTAATGAATTTACATATGTTAATTTTAATTTGTTATTTTGGCATGTATAATATTTTTTAATTGATCGAGTGTAATTGTTGCTTGAAAATAAAATTCTCAAAGCATGTAGATGGTTGCATATTTGTCCTTTATGTAGTCTTCATAAGAGATTTTTGTTAATGTAGGTAACAATGTTTTCAAGAGAATGCCTTGAAGAAAGCATTGTTGGTAGCTATTTTTAACACTTTCTAGACTATAAATGAGGTGATCTGTATAGATGTATGAAGTTTCTTGTTGATAGTTGGAGCAATGTAAGGTTGTGTTGTGTGGTAGTTGAAGTGTTTCAATGGGTGCTCTGCATTTTTTTCAAATGAGTTGAAAAGGCATGGAATATACATTTACAACTAAGAGTGTTCCTTGTACATGTGAAAATACAAATGCAAAATATTAGTATATATAGACAATGTGGATTTGACAAAGAAATTAAAATTAAAGCTATTTTTTTCTAAATGTTATTGCAATGTAGGAAAGATTTGTCACAAAAACCATACACTCTAAACATTCAAAATATTTATCTATTAAAATATAAAACTACCAAAACTTAAGCAACAAATGCTTATGTTTTGGAAATATATACAATATAGATTTAAAATAAGAAACCATATGATTGACATGTCTAAACTACCAATTTTCCTAATAACTATATTTATGTCTATACGTAGAGATTAAAAAAACTACTAATTTTTTTTAATGATATTCCTACAATTAGAGAAAATATAAAATATTTTATGTAAATTGTTAAATTTGACATAAACTAGTCAATTTTTACCTCAAAATTGAGATCCTCAAAGGAAATGGTGTAAGTTATTTTGAAGTTAATTCTCGCATACTGAAGAATTTCCTCCAAATTCACATATGGAAAATAGTTGATATTTTCAAGGCAATTAAATGTCAGGCATTTGTAATATATATAGTAATGTGGAAACTATCTATAAATTATATATCACCTTAGTCTTGTACACTTGGAAAATACAAACCTTAGTTGTTTCTCTCAGTTCTAGACCTTTCCTACTTCTACAAGTCTCACATTTGCCATTTCTCTATGCTCATTGCCTATTTCTTAGTCTAACTAGTATCATTTTGATGACCCAAGCCTTATATCTTGCTCAAAATGTTGTAAACATGTTTGTCTTCCATCTTTACAAGTTTTAAACTTGTGCCTATTTTCTAACTACCTAGACACTTATGTCCCAATCAGAAGCTTGCATCGATGCAAGTGTCCTACCCTAACATATGTGTCTAATGCCCTAAAGTCATTGTAATTTACAAATAAAATGTATCATAAATGTTAACCTAAGTGCTTTAATGTGAGATATTCTCCAAAAGAATTGATATAAATACAAGCTAAACCATCATTCATTCCTCACCTAGAAGGGACCTAGAGAGACCAAGGCAATTTATCAAAAACACTCAATCAAGCACTCAAGTGAGAAAAAGATTCCATATTTTCTCCTATTGACATATCAATCATAGGGACATCACATCTACATGTATGAATTATTGAAGGAGTATCCCAAGAGCTATATTTATCAAGTTACAAGCTAGGTCACTATTGTGCTTACTTATCACACATTGCATGATTCACACATAATCCAACACATAGGGGATAAATACATAAGTCTAAGGCCTTTTTCAGGGTATTGCCTATGTAGGTAGTGCTCATTGACATAGGGGTCTTTAGGGAAGATCGACACCATGTGCTCACTAACCTAGTTTTCCTAGAGCATCATTCAAGGGCAAAGACGAGTGAACCTAGGGTTCTGATCAATAAACTAAGAGTTATAACTTGTGCACATGTTCTAAATACATCAAAAGAAAGGAGAAAAAAACCCCAATTGATGGATTAAAAAAGGATTTATATTTTGTTTTGGACACTTCCATTAAGATTAGGATGCTTACATGGATGCAAGTGTCCATTGTGGATACAAGTGTACAAGGGTTAAAGGTAGTCAAAATGCAAAGTGAATAGAACACAAACTTCTAATATAGTCTTATGATGATTCTTAATCACTTTCATATTCTAGAACAACACATCAAACAAGATATGATCTCTCATCCTTTAGTAATGTGGTTGTACAATTATTGTTATATTTATTACACATTCTTAAATGAATTGTATTGTCAAAATAATGTATTACATTACTTAGATCTTAATATTATAATACTAAATTCATACAATTTTATTTTCTTAAGTTTTCTTGTGTAAAACCCAAAATAGCATAAAACATTTGGTGAACATGTCCTTTGTTTGTTGAGCCAAAACCCTAGTTTGCATGTGGGGTTTTCTCCTTCTCCAAATTCATTTCAGATTTCTATATTTATTTTTATATCTAATTTTTTTTCTTGCATGGGCCTAGTTTTGGAATGTTTAGTTATCTTTTTACTTTGGTTTTTGTGGTTGTACACTTTGTCATTTTTTCCAAAGTTAAAATCCTTATGGAGTCCTTAATTAAAGACCACATAAAAGCACAATCCTTTGGATTGCTTGTTTAATGTGCCTGATGATCAATGTATTGCATATGAAGATCTTATGGAATATCAAAAAAGGATCAAACCCCTTATTTTGCTTATAATTATGATAATTAATGAAATAATGATGAAAATGCAATTATAAATAAACATGGAAATGAGCATGGCATTTTTTCATATGGTTATGAGTGTCTAAAAAGTCAAGCATGATAAATTTTGTTAGTGCAATGCATAAGGGTAATAAAATATATGAGCAAGAAGTTAGCATTCATAATGTTTCAAGTTAAAATGTTTCATGCATACATTCTCTAGATGCATCAAAAATTGAATGTCTCTCTTCCCCTTATAATGATACAAATGTTGAAAAAGTTGAATGTCCTCCTTCTCTTTCCAAGGATGCAAATGTCAAAAAAATTGAAAGTTCTTCTCCTATATCATATGATGAAATCAAGTGTGTGAATTCTTTTCAAATTGATACTCATGTTAAGAATTCTCTCCCTTCTTTGGATGACTGGAATGAAAATAATGAAAGTACTTCTCTTTCTAAAAATTGTAATGAGCAAAATGCATGCACTACTTCCTCTCCTCCCTTGCTTGAAGGACATAATGAAAATACATGTGAAGGTCCTAAGAAAGTGGTTAAACCAGATACCTTACATGGAGATACAATTAACTTTCCAAGTACATTTGATAAAAATAAAATCAAAACTTGCATTATTCCCGCTCCCAGTGTTGCAAATGAAGTATTAAATGTTTCTTTTTCTCCCTCCTTTGCCTTTTTTGCTAAAAAAAAGCATGTGTTTACAAGTAAAGTTCCTTTCCCTACTCTTATTATATGTTGAAAAACTTCAAAAAATGTATCAACTTGCAATGATGATTATATCAACCTCCGTGCTATCCAAAATGATAAAATTGTCTCTTTAGCCATTGATACTCCTTTACCAAATATTACACAACCATGTGTTGATCCTCTTTTAGAAGGTGTTCAATAGTCTATCATTCTTATGTTTCATATAAATGGTAGCTTACAACCTCTAATCAAATATTCAATTTCTTCACCACTTTATACTTGTGATATGTTATCCATCATGGCTACCATAGGAGATATTCAACAAGTTAATACCCTTAAGTTACAAGTTTCATCTCATGAGGCTACCTTTGAGGAGAATATGTTAAAGGAATAAATCTTATTCGAGATGTGTTTGAGTTTCCTTACCCTTATAATTTCATCATGCTTAAGTTCTCATGCTTTAATGGTCATGGGGATCTTGCTATTCACTTACAATAATATATACATTACTTTAAACATTGGACTAAGGATGGATGCCTGTTATTGAAGGCCTTCCATCGAAGTTTGGCTCAAGAGGCTTTAGATTGGTTTTATAGCCTCCCAACTCCTTGTCAACATTTTGAAAACTTGAAGATGTGTTCTAATCCATCTTTCATTGACATACCTTATTGAAGTTACCATTAGAGCATTTATTAACACAAAATGAGAATGAGTCCATTCCAAACTATGTTATCAGATTTAAGGACATATTGTATTTTTAGAACTATATCCCCTCAGATTTAGAAGTGCAATTTATATTTAGTAGGGGTCTTCTTTTTCATCTTAAATAAAGAGCATTGCATAAACCCTTTGCTTCATTCAATATTTTTTATATTAGGATGTGCATAAATATGCATGTGCTTTAACAAAATAAAAAATCAAGTTATCTGCTTCACCACCTAAAGGTAAACATGGTACATACCAAATAAAAAATAGTAAAAGTATTGAATAAAGGAAAGGAACATACTTACATAATACCTGTTACAATTTAACCATATGCCTCTAATAAAAGGTGATCACTCCAATTTGATTATTATTGAGATAGACCACATGATATATTATGAAAATTATTAGATAAATGAATGATAAATCTTCCTCCTAATTCTCATTACCCATCACATAGATTTGAAAAGGTAAAAAGACAACACTTTTGAACTTACTATGGTGTAAATGGGCACATAGATAATGATTGTTTTGCTCTTGAGTAAAAGCTTACACAGTTAGTTGATTAAAAAATTATTACATTTCAAAAATACATATCTAGACCTAATTCACATACTTATTCTAAATTTTATTCTAAGAGGGTCAAGAAATCCCTTGTTGCTCCTTTTTAGGATCACGTGGTTCATCGACCTTCACAAAAGGTGACTGTTGAGATTTTGGCCTCCTAGGCTAAAATTCAACCCATACCATCTAAAACCTGACCATTACATCAATTTACATTTCAAAAGAGGTCTAAATGAGGTCTTATGAAGGCTTTAGCATTGTTTAAGATACTTTAGCATTGTTTAAGGTTTATTTTTAAAAGTTAAGGTAATTTGTTCAAGTCCAACGTGCTTCAAGTTGGTCCAAAGGTCACAAAGGTAATATATACATTGACACACACATGTCAAGACATCTTGAGTCATTACAACATGGATATGGTAGTTTGAAGTCAGAAAAGGTAACTTACAATTATCTTCTTTGAGTTCCCAAAGCAAATGAGCATTCAAGGTCAGGTTGTCATAATTGCGAAAAAGGTTTACAATGTATCTTGCATCAAGAAATAGGTTTTAAACTCCTTATAAATTTGGAATAAAATTGATAAGGTCTCAAAAGGTTGTAACATTTATCATGTTACACATTTTGAGGAAGATTACAGGTTTTCATAGTGAATCAGAGCATGTAAAAACAAAATATCATTACCATGGGGTGATAGAGGCCTATCACAACCTATTCTAGTATTCTCAGTTTCAAAATCAAGCTTATATAATGTTTTTAGGTCCAAACAAGGAAAAAACCTACTCAAAAATTCCATTGGGTCACTTGCAAGAGAATAAGGCTCATTTTCATAATGTTATTTCATGGAGGAAAAATGCTCTTAGGGGATGTTGACCACCCCTATCCCCTTCAATTCCATGGAAATATTTTTGAGATTATGGGGTAGAGCTTTATAAATCATTATTAATAATTTTATTGCCTCTTAAACCCTTCAAAACCCCAATATCACAGTTTTCCTCTAAAAAAACCATTTATGTGTTTGATGAGTGCATGATGAAAGTTGTAAATCATAGCCCTTGCAACATAAAACTCAACTCAAATTCCAAATGATCATGTTGGTACTAACAATAAATATCATGGTTGTGCTAGTGTTGACATGGCAGGCAAGGTTTTTAGGGGCTATGAAGTGTTTTTCTAGCATGAGGGTGATTAAAAACATATGTCAACAATGTATCCAACCTCATACAAACTAAATAAGTTCTCCTAAACCTATTCCAAGCATGCATTTAATGCAAGAATGAGTAAAATGTGAAGGTATAGGTCTATAGGGTTTAAGAAGGTACAAGTTTGCAAGCCTATTTTATAATATTGAGAGTTTCATATATTATGAAGAGGGTAAGGAACACCTTTTTACCAATCTCTCATACCCCTTTTCATGTTTCTACAAGCTTGTATTCATCCCCCAAAGTGATCTTCTAGTGTTGGTTTAACACACAGGCCTCAAATAGAAGAAACACAATTCTATAAGTAAGCATATTTTATGTTTTGATGATTAATCCATCTAGAATAGGGTTTGAATAACTCATGGTTAAGTGTATGGAACAATTATATAGAATCCACCAAAGTGATAAACCCCCATGATCATCCATGACAAGCTTAAGGCCATTGATATAATGTTCTTAAATAGGGTTTCAAGTGTGGAAAAGCAAATAACAGACCAATGACGAAAGAATAAGTTTTTAATGCATTATTTATATGTTCACCTTGATGATCAACCTTAACCAAGTCCCTCAAACTCCTTCAAGACCACTCATGGTCAAAATGGCAAAATAAGACAATTGATGTATGAACACTCAAATGGATTGTGTTAAGTCTATAATCTAGAATGAGAATTTCTTGGAAAACCCTATACAGTTTATCCTTAGGAAAGGTATTCAAACAATTCAAACAATCTACACCTTGATATCAAGATCATTTCAAATCAACAAAGATAGGGAGGTCAATTTAAGAGCAAGTTTGAATGGGTTTGGAGCCTACACACCAAAATATGGGAAGAATATATAATTTTTGTGTACATCTTGAAGTTTGAGGCCTGTGTAGGATTTTAAGGACCCTATAGAAATTTTATACAATGATTTTATTCCTTGGAATGAGGAGAAAACATTAAAATATGGTAATTAGGGTTAAAACCCCTAAGCTTTCAAGAAACACTTGGTGTGGGCTAAAGCAAGTGATAAAAGGATTAAGGGGTAAAATCCTTTGGAAACCATATTCAAGATCCATGTGGAATTTATCAAGCCTATAAGAGAATTTCCAACTAAATACAAGCATAAAAAATGACCTTTTGCTCAATACAGTCTCTCAAATGCACACCTACAGGGCTGTAATGCCTGAGAAGGTAAACTTTCTCACATGAGAAGTTGACTAAGTAGATGCATGAGGAATAATGGCCTTATGGTATGTTGGTAAGGTTTTTCTACTCTATATTCATAGCATTTTTTAGTCCATCAAGGGGCTTAAGTTTCTAAACAATCATTAAGAAGTTGGAAACCTAAAAACTGCCTTTTGTGCCCTCAAAGAGCTTGATGACTACGAATGACTCCAAATGGACTCCAATGCATGTGAAATGTCTTTAAAACCATTTAATGATGTTTTCAAACATTATGGGAACATATTAGGCCAATAATTAGCACATGTGGAGGAAAATTATAGGAAATTGGCTTAGAAACTGCACTTTCAAACTTATTTGTATGTGTTTGAGTAAGTGAAGTCTAATTTAACCATTAGAAGAGGCTTTTCAGATTTTTAAAAATGTATAATTACCTTATACCATAAATATAATATGTATATATTGTTATATAATAGGTTTCAAGTCTCTAAACCAAGCCATGATGAAGATTGTTCTCTTATTTGCATAAAGTAAGGTTGCAGACCTTTTTTAGGTCACTTGAGGCATGATAGTCTTCATGACACCCATATAGACACATAAATGAAATAATTAAAATATTATATAGGTCATTAATAAATTAATTATAATGGCTACAAACAACATGGAAGGGCCTATTCATAGACAGTCCACTAGTCATGTTGTTGAGAACATTTAAGGAAGCATACAGTCCTCCTTCAACTCCTTCAAGCCCATATTGAGATGTTTCCACTTTATACTATGTTTATGGAAATATTTATGGATTTTATTACTTGGTAAATATATTTTTCACCTTTAATAATCCTAGAAAAGAGGGCCAAAAAATTTTTAGAGACTAGTTCTATTAAGTGTCTTTCATAGAGACCTTGTTGTAGTTGAATATGTTCTTGAGGAATCAAAAAGAGGCCTAATACACATCTACATATAAATTCTTGAGATTATCACAAATATTATATAGGTAGTGGTGAATAAGGTGGCCAAGAGATAAGTCCCAAGAGTTTTTTTTAGACAAGTACCATCTTTGAGACCTTGTGATAATTGAATATGCTTTTGATGGATACTTACAACCCTCTCCTAACCTCTTGTTAGTAAGCTGTGAAGACTCATTTGAAGATGAAATATAATATTGAACATAGGTTGTATGATCTTATACAATACCTACATGATGTGGATAATATTGTTGTGGTAGTCTTCAAATAAGGACAAGGTTTTGGACGAAGAGATAGACCTGTCCTCATTGCTTTCTTTTAGATTAAATAGGTTTAGACATGCAAGTTCTGGGTTCTAATGATAGAGATTAAAGTGTGAATATGTCTAATCCTAGGTCTCATTCTCACCAAGATGGGATATTTATTACACTAGCCAATAATGGCATAGAAAGATGTCAAAGAGGTCAAGTAAGCCATGTGTCAAGATAACAACTTGTAACTCCTCATTCAAGAAAAGGCAATTTCAAGAGAGAAAATATGAGTCATAGGGGATGAAGAGCCACTTTTACACACCTCTCATGAGGCTATCATCAATCCAAGCCAACACATGTTAAGGATGAATTATATGACCATTTTTTACCTTCTTTTGGCATTGTAACTAGTTTCATGATAGATGACAGTCATAATGGACTTCCTCCACATCTACCCTCTCTCTCTTCTCCATTATTCTATATATACTCATGAAAAGGACATTATAAAGGATCCTCAATGTTAGTATGGTGAAGCCCTGCTAAAATTGATACTTGTTATTTATTTTGAAGTGAATACAAACTATTTTTGCCTTCTTCATCTCATATTTAATGTTTTCATGGTCAATTATTGATGAATGTTAGTGTTGATATTCAATCTCCTTGCATTTGTCCTCTTCATTATTACTTTGTTATGAGTAATTTATCTTCTTTTAGGTCATATGGTGTGTATCAAGTGGTTATACAAAGGTTAAGTTTGGAAAACCTTCATTAGTGCCTCATTCTAGGCCTCTTGATTGTCCCTCTTAGTTAATGTATCAGCTACAACCTACATATTGAAATACTTATGCTAGATAACTATTTGAAGTTATGTGGTTATATTCAGCCTTGTCTTAACTTTATTATCAAATTATGGTCAAGAGGAGGTGACCTACAATTTGGTGCATCACCTATTTTTATATTTTATTTTAGCTTTCTCTTTCCCTTTTCATTACAGTTTGAATATGTGTATTGTTAGTCTTAGGTGTAGCATCAAGGGAGCCAACCCTCTCTATAGGTTCTCTTTAGTCATAAGCCACCCTCATCCTTAAAGAGTTCCCATTATGTCAATTGAGTGAGAAGACCTAAAACACATCCTTAAAAGGTACAACTTAAAGTGATAACAGTGACCGCAGTATAAGTCCTCCTAGTACACATGTTTCAGTGAATTTAAGCTTACATTTCAAGAAAGGAAGAAGAAAATAGATATGAGTATGGTTGAAAAACCTATTTGGTTGTGCATGTGTTGAATCAAATGATTGTGAATATCTCCTCTTTGGCTTGGGAGAATGACTTGAAAATAAGATATCACTAAAACAACTAGTTAGTTAGATAGATAGCTAGGTAGATTACTTAGCACTAGCTAGATACTGGAAGCAAGAGCTTCCTCAAGGGCTGTCATTCCACACATGTTAAATAATTAAGTTTATAAAATAGAAGATAAAGTACTTGCATCAATAATCAAGAAGGTATTAAAATCGAATGCAAGATATGCTTGATAAAGAAATAGATTAAAATGACTAATATAACAATAAGTGGGTTAATACTAATACTAAATAGGTCGGGTGTGGTTTAGAAAATAGGCTGGGGGTCTATAAATAGGAAAATGAAGAGAAAATTGGATTTGGTTGAGGGTAGGTGGGTGAAAGTAGCTTGTATTTATTTTATATCACAATGACCATCGATGGTTAGTGTGACCATCAACAGTTAAGGTGACCATCGGTGGTTGAGAAATTTGTTGATGATTGGACAGATCATTGATGGTTAAAGTGACCATCAACAGTTATGGATCACAGAAGATAATTCTAGGAGGTTGGTTTGTGTTAGGCTAATTTTGAAATGGAAATAAAGTAAATGAATAATGGAAAACAAATACTTAGCTTGTTGAATATTGATTAGATGAATAGTTGGGGTAGTTGGCTTGTTGATGGATTTTGGCATGATTTTGACAAAGTAATGGTACTTAATTGTCAATCAAGTGGATACAAAAAATTGTTTCTTTGACATGATGGTTGGATCACTAGATTGCCAGAGGAAGTGACATGTATAGAAACTCTGGGTGTAAAAGCTCTTGAAGTCTTGGATTGATTCCTTTGAACTTCCTACTCCTCTCTTCTTATAGGCAAGGAAGGAGAGGTGCAACGAGATGTTAACAAGGGGTCTAACTTGTTGTGTAATTTTAACTTCATCATGGATGGGCTTGTACACAAATTAGACACTCTAATTATAAAAAAGCAAGGCAGAGTTAAAGGGTCATTTGAACTAGTTTAGATGGTGGAACTTGAC
The DNA here is from genome assembly GCA_037957365.1 of Torreya grandis. Lineage (NCBI taxonomy): Eukaryota > Viridiplantae > Streptophyta > Pinopsida > Cupressales > Taxaceae > Torreya > Torreya grandis. Next base: position 1,836,586 of record JARHVA010002419.1, read on the forward strand.
TGTCGATGGTTAGGGTGACCATCGATGGTCAAGAACCAAGGTAACATTGGGTAAAAAGGTGGGTTTAGCCAGTAGGTCAAATTGACTAGCATTAGGTTTGGGTTAGGTTTAGTTAGGGGTCAAAAAGGTCAAGGTTGGGACCAAAAGGGTCCTAAAGTGGTCCAAGGGAGTTGTGACATTCAGAACCATCGTGTGAAGAATTTTGGTTTCTACATTTACCCCTTTTTGTTATGTGGTTTGAATCAACAAGCTATAAAGCAAAAATGGACTATGAGTCAAAGGTCAGGTTGCCCTAAGTATGGGAGGAGGTGTTCCACCTCAAACTGGGAAGTGATGCAATAAAATAGAATTGGGTGTAGGTTTGATGAGTTGGTAAGTTGATGATAAAAAGGGTGAATGATAAGCTGGGAACTAAAGCATAAACAAGCACACAAAATATGATAAAAAATGTGATAGCAAAGATCACGCATAGACTAGGTTACCATAGTTGGTAAAAATAAAGGTCGGTGTTAGAAGGACAAGTGAAAAGTGGACCATGTGACTGGATTTAGGTATGGTGGCTAGGTATACTCATAAATGCAAGTCTCCTAGGTGATGTCAGTGTTTCCATGGGTATTCAAGTCAGGAAGTGCTTTTAGGGAAAACACAAATTGGTTAGGTGAAGTCATAGGTATCCAAGGTAGGAAGTGCTCCTAAGAAGTCACAAGTTGGTCTAGTATGCGTGAGGTAGTGCAAGTTCAAAAAGCGGTCAACATGGAAAGTGTTGTCATTATGGTCAAAAATACCATACAAAAGTTATTGCAAAATGTGTGTTAGTATGGCTGAAATGGACCAATGGTGAGGTGATGAGGTGGTTGAGGTGGGTGGAGAAGGTAGTCTCCATGGGTAGGTGCTTTGTGAAGTTGGTTAAAAATATACTTGCTTGAGGTAAGAGAAAAAAAGTGTGAAGCTCTTGACCATTGATGGTTAGGGGTTTAGGGAGTGATCGTCGATAGTCAACGGTCAGGGTGCAAACCCTAAAAGTGTGGCAATCAAAAGTGAAGTTGCTTGTCTCATTTGTCTATTTACTATTATTGACTTGCTAGTTATATCTTTTGTCATTTTGGGTGAATTTGGTGATGGTTATTTATGATAAGTTTAATGATTGTTGAGTTGGACATGTGAATCAAGTAGATCAGTAAAGATGCAAGGTGGGCATGGATGCGGATGAGGATGGGTAGTGGGGCCTTGGATCCCTCCTTGATAATGGTCAAGGAATGAGGTAGGTGGCATCTTCAATTGATAGAGTTAGAATTTAAACTTGGTACTTGTGTTATTTATTTGTTGGGAGGGTGTTGTGTTCTACCCAGGGATTAGGGTTTTTGGTTTGTTTGGTTTAAATTTGTTATTGATTTAGTGTTTGGTCAAGGGTAGATGAGGTATGGGTGGGATAGAGACCAAATTGAGGTTAATTTGTTGGGTTTTAGGGTTATGGATGTATGTTTGGGTAGATTAGGTTTTGGTTGTTTCATCTGTGGAACACCCATATTGACTATCGATGGTCAGTACCAACCATTGATAGTCAACATTCATAGGGAATTAGATGCTTGACCATCAATAGTCACTATGGCCATCGACGATCAAGCCAATTAGTAAAAAATTTTGGGTTTAATATTTTAAAAGGGGGTATAGATCATGTTTAATCATAGTGTAAATGAGATAGGGTAAGTATTTGGTGTAGGAAGTAAGTTTCAGGTATTGGTTGTAGGAGGTTGAGAAATGGTCAAATGGGTAAAGTTGGGTAGGTGTAAAAGAGGGTGACATTGATTTTGGTAGTTGTTGGTCTATTAGTTTTTTTAGTTAAAAGGATGTGGATTGGCTCTTAGTTAGGATATAGGTAATATATGATTTGGGCATAAGGTAAAAATAGGCTAGGGTAGGATAAATGAAGTATATGAGAGATGGGTGTTAGTGATTAAGTTTACAAACAACAATAGTAAAAGGAACTAAATATGTCTTTTAATGAGCCTTGTAAGCACAAGAGTAGATCTAGATGCAAGATCAGGTACCTCTAATCTTCATGGAGATCCACCAAGAGATGACCCCAGTGGATTGGGCACATATGGAGGAGGTTAGGCTTGAAATGATGCGACACTACTAACACGTGCCATAAGATGAGATGATGATCATGGCCCTCATTGATAGATGGGATCTGACCATGAACACCTTCCTACTACCCACTAGTAATATGACTATCTTTCTAGAAGATGTGCACAAGATCACATGGTTACCCCTTCGAGGTGATCTAATACATCACATTGAGCAAAAGGAGTGAGAGGAGTTCTTGGAGCTGATATATGGAGATGACCATGATCATGTCAAGTGGCATGCTAGGGGTTTGGCTACTCTATGCTCTATCAAAGGATATATTGTGAGAGGAGATTGATGACCATGATGATGATGGTTGTGTCATGCTTTACCCTTCTAGATTCGAGTAGTGGGAGGTTTCCCTATCTACCAATGGGGGTGTTATTCAAGATGCTACTAGGATGCACAGTGTTTGGATGGGTACCTATATTACTTGTTTAGATATACATGGAATTGTGGGGATTTAGAGCTCATAGGAGATATGACATTAGCATCAGGCTTGTCCTACACTACTAGGCTTATGAGCACATCTGACTGCTGAAGTTGATGGGGATGTCATGGGTGGGTTATGCTCAGACAAATTTCCCAATTGGTTTTATGTGATGGAGAGATAAATTTTCCACTTCAGGTGTAGGAAGAGGATCCCATGATGTAGATTCATTCAAGGTGTAGATTCATTCAAGGGTGTACTAGTTGCATTGGTGATCAATGATGTTACCTGAAGGCCATATGTTGGGTTTCCAGAGTGGGATAGATATAGGAGGCAAAATTTATCCCTGTAGAGTTACAGGTGGATATTTGGTAAGCGAGATGGGGAGGTAAATCTCATCACATTTGATAGGGTATGGAGGTAGTTCAACTTGGTACAGGGTATCCCAAACCCATTTCCCAAATATAGGTAGGAGGATGTAGAGATCGTACTACCTGAGCCACATCTAGTACAGACCTTGCTAGATCATGAAGAGTTACCAATGTGGCCAATGATAAATGATGTAGGTTTTCTAGATGGTTACCCTACATGGTACCATGATACTTATGTAGTAGCAAACTTTGGTGGGGATGGTGGTGGTAGGTAGCCCATAGATGTTGACCCAGCTGGTAGAGATTAGTGGGCATAGGTTTAAGGGATTACCCCAGATGCAATGGTAAGAGCGATGCTAGCCACTACATAGGCACAAGTTATAGCATTACAGGGTCAACTGGCAGCTTTAAAAGGTTAGGTGGCTACACTTACATATGAGAGGGACCAGGCTAGAGATTCACTAGCCTTGGTTACCTAGGAGAGAAACACTTTGAGATAGACAAGAGGAGGAGTTGTATCACCTATATGACCACCAAGAACTATTCCCATGGAATGATACCTAGCCAAGGTGGAGGAGTTATGCTACTATGAGGCTCTAGTCCTGAGATGGTGTCCTGATGAGCCCTGATGGGGTGAGTACAAAGCTATTTTGGTAGGCGGTGCTAGCATGGTGACACCAAGTTAGTGGGTTGATTTTATAGGTGGATCAGTAGGTACTTTAGGGGGATAGGCACCAAGACCTAGTGGTGCTCTAGAAGATATTGATGCTCTAGGGGCATAGTCATGATATAGTTTAGATATATTATATGTTGTTGTATATCATTCTAATACCGACCTGGGAGCTGATGTGGTGAGATGTACATTTTTTAAGGAGAGACATGTATATTTTTATATACATTATGATGTTATTGATGCTAGATTATCAATTTATATATATGGTCCTTGTTTATTTCTTATTGCTCATGGATACAATGTGCTGATATATGATGGATATGTTGATGTTGTATTGTTTATGCTCATGATGATATTTGATGATGTGGACTCACCAAGCTAGGCTTGTGATGAGATGTATGTTGTTTATGGTTATGGTTATGATGATAATATTCATGATAAAAGTGAATTAGTATATGCTTCTTCATTTATATTTAGACATGTGGTAGAAATGGTTTGTTGTTTTTAATGTTCATGTGATGTTTGATTTTGACATGATGATGGATATACTAATGATGTATATTTTTATTCATGACACATGTTGATATGTTATGGTTATGATTATAGTTATTGTTTCTTAAGGTAAAACACATAAAGTAATATTGAAGAACAACTTTAGATTTTTGAAAATAGAAAATTCTCTAGAGACAAATGTTTAAGTGGATATATTATCTAGTTACGAGAGGATAAAAAGAGGGCATGATGCTTCTTCTTTGGCAAGGACTAAAACAAAATTGAAGTTGGATTGGCTTAAGGAACATAATCCCTTCGAATGCTTCATATTAGTGTTTGTTAGTTGGTTAAAAAGGCTTCATGATCACATAATGTCAAGTGAGCTCAAAATCCCTTGCTTATAATGTATAAAGGGGAGATGGATGAAAAACAAAAAATTCTTGTGAGACTAGCATGCCTCTTTTATAGATTTCCAAAGAGTCAGTATAAATAAGTCTATGTCATATAAAGTGTAGATTGATCAATGTGGTAAGTCTACTCATGAGAGTCAATTACGGCTTTCAAATTTATTTTGTTTTTGTTATTGCTTGATAATGGGTCTTTTGCTTATGTTGTTATTCCTTCGAGGATTGAGGAAGTTGATCGATGCAGAAAGCTTCTAAGAAATTGCTATGCTTTACTCAGAATTTGCTATGCTTTACAAATGCCTTACTCAGCCATCCTTTTAGGGAGTAGTATAAGCTTGTATGCTTTATTTAATGCATTTTAATAGCTATCCTTCAAGGGAGTAGTCCACCTTATTTTGAGCAATTATTGAATATGTTTTAGCAGTTGTCCTTCAAGGGAGTAGTCTATGAATACTAGGAATGACCCATGATTGTTTTCGGTTATGACCTTACTTTTACTTGTTTGATTTTTGCTTGACATAGACATGCTTATATAGGTTTAAAGGTTTGCCTTTATGGAGGCAAAACTAGAAGCACAAGAAGGTTGATGAGGTGTAAAGAGGTTTTAGGTGATAATGATCATGGGAATCCATCCTGTAAAAGGGGTGGAAAGTACCATGAAAATCATGACATGGGTAGAGCCATGGTACCCATTATTTCAAGATGAGGCCATGATTGTGATGGATAATCACATGATTCAGTTTTAACCAGTTGTCCTTAAAATAATGAGATGAATGTGGTTTATAAGTAAGGGATGAGCTTAAGTTAGACAGAAGATGAGTTTGATCCTCTTTAACAAAAGAAAGGACATAGATGCGAAGCATTGAGGGGCTTAGTCTCTAGGTTGCCTTCAAAAGAGGACAATTGATAAGCTTTTGATCCATACTTATGGGTTATGATATAAGGTCCAAGCCAATTGAAATCAAACTTGCCACACTTACTTTTTTCCATATTAGTGACATGTTGATTTTCCTTTAAGACGAGGTCTACTATATTGAATTCTCACACTTTAAGGTGTTTTTTATAAGCATGTTTGATTCACTCTTGATAGATATGAAGATGGGTAAGGGCTGCTAAATGACTCTCATCAAGTAAATCAAGCTGGGCTAAATAGTACTAATGATAATCATTTTCAGAAATGAGATCTTACAAGGATATGCAAAAAAAAAGGAATTTGGACTTCAAGAGGCAAGACTACCTCCTCTCCAAACACAAAAGAGAATGGTGTATCACCTATAGGGGTTTGAATGTTAGTATAATATGACCATGAAGTAAAACAGATGTGCACATGCCAATACTGACCAGAGGCATTCACCATTTTAGTGAGCATGTTGTTGAGAGTTTTGTTAGAGGCCTCAGCCTGTCCATTTTCTTGTGGATGGTAGGGTGATGAAAAATTGAGCTTGATTCCAAATGTGTCACAAAGACCTTGGACTTGTTTGTTCTTAAATATTTTCCATTGTCAGTAATGATTTTGTAAGGAACACCGAAATGGTAGATAATGTGATGATTGATAAAGTCGATAATCTTTTTGGATTTGGTTGAGACTAGAGGAATAGCCTCTACCCATTTAGTAAAGTATTAGATCACAATGATGATAGAATGGTGTAACTATGAAGAATGGGGGTTAATTTCACTAATAAGGTCCAAACCCCATTATGAGAAGGGCCATAAATCAATGGATATGTGAAGACTATGGTTAGGTGCATGATGTAAATTGGCATGTTGTTGACATTTAACACACTTTTTCACATAATCACACAAGTCTTGGTTAAGGGTAGTCTAGTAATAGCCAAGATGAAGGATGAATTTAGTGATGACTAGGCCACTAAAGTATCCCCCATATATCCCATCATATGTTTCCTTGATAGCATGAGAGGTATCATGACTGCATAGACAACAAATGAGGAGAACATCAAAGTTGTGTTTATAAATAATTCCCCCCATAATGGTGTAACATGAGGTAATATGGATAAATTCTCTTTGAGCATTCCTAGAAAGACCAGAAGGAATGATGGCTAGGTTAAGATAGTTGAAGGTTTGTTGATACCAAGGGTCAGGTTGGGTCTCCCCCACATTAAATATGGTGGGAGAATCTAGTTTGACATAAGAAGGTTGGGTAAGTCTATAGATAATGATAGATAACTTAGAGTTATATGGTGCAGATAGGATCTGAGACATGAGGGAAGCCATGGTGTCTGTAAACTTATTCGTAGATCACGGGGTGGATTGGATATGGTAGTATTCAAATGATGTTAAGAGTTCATCAACTAGTTATTTGTACTATTGTAAAACATCATTCTGACACTAGTAAGAGTCATTGATTTGATTAACCACAAGTTGGGAGTCATCAAAGATATTGATTATTTTGACTCCCAAGGCTAAAATAGTTTGAAGGCTTATGACTAGGAATTCGTACTCAGCCATATTGTTGGTGCATTCAAAATCTATCTTAAAGGATAAAGTGAGGGGCTTTCCATTAAGGGGGATTAGGATGATGCTAGCTCCCCCACCACATTGACATTTTGATCCATTAAAGAACATGGTCACTTGATAGGTGAAGTCTACTTGAGAGAGGGTCATGATGGATTCATCAATAAAAGTAGGGGGAGGAGGTTGGTTATTTGCTAATGGTGCTTCAACCAACTGGTTGACAATGAATTGCCCTTTAATTGACTTATATTGAAAAAAAAGTAAGGTCAAACTCAGCTAAAATCATGAGCCACTTGGCCATACATTGGTTTTGGTATGGTTTGGAGTACATATACTTGAGTGGGTTGGTATTGGTTATGACATAAGTTTTATGGTTAATAAGGTAGTGGCAAATTTTGGTGGCCATGAAGACTATGGCTAATCAAAGTTTCTTGGTATGGGTGTATCGAGTCCCATATTCTACAAGTGTGTAGTTGATGTAGTAGATGGATTGCTCTTTATGTTGTTCATCTTGATGAGCAAGCATTACCCCTAGGGAGTGATCAGTGGTGGAGATGTAAAATTAGAAGGGTTGATCATCCTTAGGAGGGGTGAGGATAAGTGGAGACAAAAGGTAATTTTTGAGTGAATCAAAGGCCTTTTGATAGTCATCATTCCACTCAAAAGATACGTCCTTCTTCAGAAGGTGATGGAAGGGTTGACATCAATCTGAGAGATGAGAGATAAAGTGACGAATGGATTGGAGCTTTCCCTATAAACTACATAGTTACTCGAGGTTTATTGGAAGAAGCATGTTGAGGATTGATTTGATTTTATCGGGATCAACTTTAATTCCCTGAAGGGAAATAATAAAACCAAGGAGCTTTCTTGATAAGACCCCAAAAATGTACTTATTGGGGTTAAGGAGGACATGGTAATGGATGAGTCATTCAAAGATAATTTTGAGAATTGCCAAATGATCCTTACCATATTTGGATTTCCCAAGGAGGTCATGCACATAGTCTTGAACAATTTATGGATAAGATCATGGAAGATATAAGTCATGGCATGTTGGTAGGTTACACCAACGTTATTTAGTCTGAAAGGCATGACTCTATAGCAGAATGTTCCCCATGGGGTGATAAAGGTGCTTTTGTGCTGATCTTTGGAGGCAATCAAGATCTGATTATAACCTAAGAATTCAACTAAGACATGATCTTTGCTTGGTAGAGGGAAGTCATCTATGGGGTAATCAAGTTTGAGGTCATAAAAGTCCACATAAATGCCAAAGGTAGGTTAGAGGTTGATAATAAAAGTAGTGGGTTGGTCTACCAAAGATGTGGTTGGAGGTTCTTGTTTGGTGATGTAAGGGAGCCCCAGTTGTTGCCAAAAGGTGGCTCGATCCATGTTAGGTTTGGAGACAAATTCCAACTTCTAAACTAGTCTAGAGAATGCTTTGTAGATTGGTCTTATTCCATATGTAGTGGACTTGAAGGATAAGCCCATAGGTTAAGAAAGGGGAATGGTGACCTCATCCTTCTCCTCAATCAAAGGATGAAAGGTTTGGATAAGTAGTTCCTCTGTGGGAGGTGTAGGTGTGGTGGTTTCCTCTTTTGAAATGATCTCCAAAGGGGAGGTAAATTATTTGGTAGATGAGGAGGAAGGTAAAGTGGTGATGGTCGCTTGCTCAGGTATATCAGTTGAAGGAGGGGTTGATGACTCCACTACCTCAATAAGTAGAGGAGAAAGGGGTGTTTTCTTGGTTTGGGTCTCCAAAAGAAGAGAGGGTAACTCCACTACCTCAATAAGTGGAGAGGGTGAAGAACAGGTGGATTGGGTGGTAGGTTCTTCAACAACAAGTGTGTCAAGAACCATCTTGATGGTATGGGCATCATGAAAACACTCAACTTTGTTGCTCTCATATTTTGTAGGTGCATGATTGGGGAAAAGTTATCTAAAAATGTCAAGCGATTGGTTTAGAGGTGTGTTGGGGTTATCCAACATAAGCTCCCCCTTGTTAATGAGGGTTTGGACAATGCTTTTGAAGGTATTACACCTACTAATGTCATGCCCCACCACTCAATGGAAAGCACATTAGTCATCTTCATTATACCAACTAGGTGCAGGATGAGAAGAATCAAATTATTGAGGGGGTTTGATAAGAGGAAGATGTATGATATTAGCCTTCTATAACTTCTCCAAGATTGAAGCATAAGATTCCCCAAGCAAAGTAAATTACTTATGATTGTTTTGGTTTTGGTTTTTCATGTTTTGTTTTGAAGAGTTAGAGGAGTTTGGTTGATTCACAGATGGTGGAGAAGAGGTTTTAAGGACAACCGCATTCGTAATGGCCTTGCTCTTAGCATTGGTATTGGTTTGGTTGCTTGGTTTAGAGGAAGAGGCCTCATTGGTTTTGTAGGTAGAGTTTTTGTTTTTCAATTTTAGCTTTCCCTCATCAATGGATCTATTTTATAGCTTATACAACATGGTAAAGGCTTTGTAAAAGGTTATAAAACTCTGAACATGCAACATATAAGAGATGTGCTTGGCACATGCCCATGCAAAAATTTATATTAGTTTAGGTTAGGGTAAAGAGAAGGAAAGTTGATTGATTATGCTCCTTCAATGAACTACAAAATTGGCAATAGATTTGTCATCAAATTGTTGGATAGAGTAAATGTCAGTGATGGAAACCTTTTTGGAGATATTTACTGAAAAGTGATCCAAGAAAGTCTAGGCCAGCTAGGTGAAGGAGAATAAAGAGTGTTTGGTTATGACATTATACTAGTCTAATGTTGAACAGGACAGGGACATAGGGAAGGTACGAAGAAGGAGGGAATCATCATGGGTAATCAAATAACATGCATGCCTAAATTCCCTAGGGTGTTGTTGAGGATCCTCCTTACTCTAAGACTTAGAGAACTTGGGGAGCTCCCACTGAGGAAGATATGGTCTGATAGGGATAGATGGGTGAATGGGTTCATTGTAGATCTGGTCATATGATAAGATGTTGTGAGCTCCCAAAATGGATGATTCTAAGGTAGTCATTTTATCCATGAGCATTTTCATTAGATCTACTTTGGGTTATGCACCTAAAAGGTTGTAAGGTGCATACTATTGTTGTGGTTGGGTGGCATATTGATAATTGGTAGGAGGTTGAGAAGCTGCCACATATTGATATGTGGACACAGGTGGTTGGGTAGATGCTATGTAGGGGTAGGTGGATGCAGGTGGTTGGGTAACAGGAATAGGTACATGCCCTTGTGGGTTAGGGATGTAGCTCGAGTTTGGTGTAATGAGCACTTGTTGGGTAGAAATGGTGGTTAGGTTGGTGATCAAAGGAAGGGTAGTGACCCTTGTACTGATTGGTGGTAAGGTAGAAGGTATAGACACCACAAGATTTTGAAGTGGGGTAGTGGTTAGTGGATTGGGGGTAGCCGAAGGAAGGTTGGCAATGGTAGTGGTAGGTAATCCCATGGTGAGGGGAGTATAGGTGGATAATGGTTGGGTTGCTCCTAAGGTAGAGGAGTTGTTGGTGGGGGTGGAAGGTATAATGGTGTTTGTAGGTTGGACAGGTTGGTTTTCCACAGTAGTATCAAAGGGATTATTGGTAGATGAAGAAGCTTTGGTGGTCAATGGTTGGGTGGTGATTATGGAAATGGAAGTGTTTCCCATAAGGTGAGAAGGCATGTCATAAGGTGGGTCCATAGGTGGAACTGAAGAGAGGGTATAGTAAGGCATTGTGTTAAGATAATACTAAAGGGCCACATGATTGTTATCTAAAAAGGTAGAAAAGTTTACATCTCCTTAGGGAACTATCCGAGGGAAAGAAGGACTTCTAGAAGGGTGAGGAGAATATTTTGGTTCAGAGACATACTCCATGGATGAGGAGGTAGAAGAGGTTGATTGGTTTGGTGATGGGTTCTGTTTTGCTAGGCTCTTTCGTTGTTGACAAGTTAGAACCATATAAGATAAGGGAGAGAAAATATAAAAACAATCTCACCACTCCAACAAAGAGAAGACAAGAAATTAGCAAGGAAATCAAACACAAACTAAAAAGTATGTTAAGTCCTAGTGTTCTTTTTAGTCTTTCTTTTGGATTATGCCTTAAGCTTTGTAAGAAATTGTGTGACTGAAATTGGTTTGTAGAGTGGGTACTAGAAAATAAGTCTATGACTGGTTTCAAGTTGTGTTTAGGCTCTTAAAAGGATATATATTGGAAATCAATACGTGGCTTGGTATTGGAGCCTACCCCCTCACTTCACACACCACAGTGATAAGGGTGTTGGGTGCTTAGCCAATATATACTAATTTCTAGAGTTTATACTCAACCAAAGAGCTGAGTTGGTTCTCCCCTTGGTAATGACCTCTGAGTAGGGTTGTCGAGAAAGGATAAGGTAATCTACTAGGTGATGAAATCCCAATTGGGCCTTATGTCAAGTTGTTTTGATATTTGATTGATGTAGGTGGTTTGGTTTAGTGTGCGATACAAGTGATGCTACAATTAAATTACTTTGCCTTAATTTAACTAAGTGAGATAAACTTGCAAGCAACTAATGTATGGAGTTGATTTTAAACCCAAAAGGAATTTTGATGTTATTTATGAGCATAGAATAGAGAGAAGAACATGTAGATGCAAACAAATGAAACCCAAGTAGAGACTCAAGGGTCCCACCAGGCATGCCAGAATGTTTCAGTGAATTTCAGCTTATATTTCAAGAAAGGAAGAAGAAGAAACTAGATATGGGTATGGTTGAAAAACCTATTTGGTTGTGCACATGTTGAATTAGATGTTTGTGAAGATTTCCTCTTTGGCTTGGGAGGATGACCTACAAATAAGACAACACTAAAGCAAATGGTTGGTTAGATAGATAGATGGGTGGATTACATAGTGTTAGCTAGATCCTAAAAGTAAGAGCTTCATTGGGGGTTGTCATTTCACACATTTTAAATAAATAAGTTTAGAAAATATAAGATAATGTACTTGCATCAATAATCAAGAAGGTACTGAAATCGAATGCAGGAGATGCTTGATAAAGAAATAGACTAAAATGACTAATATAGAAATAAGTAGCTCAATACAAATGATAAACAAGTCGGGTGTGGTTCGTAAAATAGGTTGGGGGTCTGTGAATAGACAGATGAAGAGAAAATTGGATTTGGTTAAGGGTAGGTGGGTGAAAGTAGCTTACTGTTATTTTTTGCCATAGTGACCATCGGCGGTTGAGGCAACCGTCGGTAGTTGGACAAATCATCGACGGTCAAGGTAATTATCGACAGTTACTATATGTTGGGTTTAGGTGATAAAAAGTCTGATTAACATGATCATGGAAGGCAATTATGGGAGGTTGGTTTGTGTTAGGCTAATTATGAAATGGAAATAAAGTAAATGAATAATGGAAAATAAATACTTAGTTTGCCAGAGATTGATCAGAAGAATAGTTGGGGTGATTGGCTCATTAATGGAGTTTGGCATGATTTTGGTAGAGTAATGATATTTGGCTATCGACTGAGGGGTGGCAGGAAGACAAATCTTTGACGTGATGGCTGGATCACTAGATTGTTGGAAAAAGTGACCTGCAAAGAAACTTTGGGTGCAAAAGCTCTTAAAGTCTTGGATTGATCCCTTTTCACCTCTTACTCCTCTCTTCTTATAAGCAAGGAAAGAGAGGTACAATGAGATGTTAACAAGGGGTCCAACTTGTTGTCTAATTTTAAATTCATCATGCATGGGCTCACATGTGAATTAGAAACTCTAATTATAAAAAATCAAGGTATAGTTGAAGGGTTAGTTGAAATGGTTTAGATGGTGGAACCTAACCATCGATGGTCAAGGTGACTATCAATGATTGAGGACCAAAGTAATGTTGGGTAAAAAGGTGGGTTTAGCCAGTAGGTCAAATTGACTAGCGTTAGGTCTAGGTTAGGTTTAGTTAGGGGTCAAAAAGGTCAAGGTTGGGCCCAAGGTGGTCCCAAGGTGGTTTAGGGTAGTTACAACATTCAAAATGTGCAAAATTTTGGTGTCTACAACACCATCTCCTATGACTAATATCTCCCACACGTATCCCACCAAGGAGCCATTGGTTGATCAGGTCCTTCATAAAGAGACATGTGGAGAAGGTGAAACTACACATCAAAAATTGGGTACATAAATAGATACATACATACTCACTATATATTTCTATAGATACTTCATAGTCAAGACAGAAAAAAAACCAATAGTTCCATCACCACATGATCATTACAGTCAATATTTCTTATTTTCATCTAGATTTTATTGCATATGGTGATTTATTTATTGCCACTATAATACAAGTATTTCATTACATGGAAATATTTATTATGCAATTTGTTATATCCAAACATATGTTATGAAAATAAATGCACATAATGTATACAAAATGAATAAAGAATTAAATGTATATGTTCATGTGAAGCAAGGATACCAAATACAACCTTACCAAAAGACCATGATAAAAATTCCTAATTCTAATACACACCATATTCAAATATCAAGAACACCTATAAATGTTCCTATTATTGCTACTTCAAATAAACCATAGTGTTAAGGTGTGGAGCCTAAAAGCTTCACCAAGGAACACACTAAAACAGTTTCGGGTTTACACAGTCACCGGTGTCGGTCAGGAGCGACCAACGTCGGTCAAGAGCAGTTAGAGGAACGCCGGCGTCGACAGAGTATCGGCCGATGACGGTCACATGCAAACAGGTAGGAACCGGCGTCGGTTACCTGTGTGTCCAGAATGCTATTTTTGAGGACAGAAGCGAGTGTTTGCATGATGAGTTTAAGTCTTAGTCTTAAGTTCGCGTTTCTATTATTAGCAAGATTGTTTTTAGAGCCCTTGTTCAAGAGGCTTAATTGTTTGTTGTAAGTGCATGCTCAAGTTTCCTAATTCTATATGTAGGAAAGATCTTCTTAGCTTAGTGAGTTGAATTGTATGAGTAGAACATTGTGAATGTTTGAAGGACAGTACAGAAGTTGTATCAATCCAGGTTGTTGGAATTGATTGTACTTGAGAGAGAGAGCTCTTAAGGAATAGAGATCTAGTGAGAGATCTTGTGCATCTGAGAGAGGTGTGGAAGAAAGAAGTTTCTTCAATTGTATTCCTTTTGTAAAGAGTTTTAATACAAGTTTTCAGGGTGGTTTCTTGTATCTCTTGTTCTATGCTATTTATCATTCTAGTTACTTATCTATCTGATTTATTTCTGCGTTTATTGCTTTCACAAGTGTAATCATTGTTGGTTGATCCCCAACAAGTGGTATCAGAGCTCAGGTTCACTAACAGGTGGTTCAGATCTGTGTAGTGTGTTTGGATTACAGGTTGCTCACAGGGGTTTCTGTAGGGATTTCTGTTTGAGTGGGAGAAGCAATGGCAGAAGAAAGTAAATTGAGAATGGAGAAGTTTAATGGCAAGAACTATCAACGTTGGAGAATGTAGATAGAGGACTATCTGTATCAGAAAGATCTTTACTTACCGTTAGGTGGGATTGCAAAGAAGCCCAAGGACATGGAGGATGAAGAATGGGAAGTTCTTGACAGAAAGGCTCTGGGGTCTATAAGACTGAGTCTGGCATCCACTGTGATATCTAATTTATCACAGGCAAAAACAACAGTGGATTTAATGACTACGTTAGCAAATTTGTATGAAAAACCCTCAGCTTCTAATAAGGTATATCTTATGAAGCAGTTATTTAATTTGCATATGCAAGAAGGTGGATATGTATCTAATCACCTGAATGATTTCCATGGAATTGTTAATCAGTTAAGTTCAGTCAATATTGTATTTGATGATGAAATAAAAGCTCTTTTAATATTATGTTCTTTGCCTGAAAGCTGGCATGGCTTGGTAATGGCAGTTTCTAATACTGCATCTGCTTTGAATATTTTAAAAGTAGAGGATGTTGTTAGTGTTATCTTGAATGAGAAAATTCACAGGAAAAACACATAAGAGACATCTGGGAACGCTTTAAATCTCGAGAGTAGGGGAAGGCAAAAAGAAAGGAGCAAGAGGAGATCAAGATCTAAGTCTAAGGGAAGAGGCAGATCTAAATCTAGAAATGGCAGAAGGCCACAATACTGGAACTGTGGAAAGTTGGGGCACATAAGCAGAGATTGCTGGTCAAAGCCTAAGGAGGACAATCAGCACGAAGGAAAGGAAGAGGCAAAGGTTGTAGGTATTGCACAAGATGCTCTAATTTTATCTTTGCATAATAATATAGAATCTTGGGTATTAGATTCTGGTGCATCTTTCCATGCTACCCCTAACAGAGAATATTTCAGTGACTATATCCATGGAGATTTTGGAATAGTGTACTTAGGGGATGATGAGCCTTGTAAGATTATTGGCAAAGGTAAAGTGCAGCTGAAGATGTAGAATGGCAACACATGGGTGTTGAGAGATGTGATGCATGTTCCTAGCTTGAAGAGAAATTTGATTTCTGCAGGAAAGTTAGGGGATGAGGGTTGTACAGTAACTCTCACAGTAGAATCTTGGAAGGTGACCAAGGGTGCACTTGTTATGGCCAGAGGTAAGAGAGAAGGTACTCTCTATTTGTGTAATTGTGTTACTAACAAATCTCCTTCTGTATTATCCACTTCAGATGTGGATGCTAAATTGTGGCACTCAAGGCTTGGCCACATGAGTGAGAAGGGGATGTCAATTCTTAAGTCTAAAGGTATGCTTTCAGATTTGAAAAGTATGGATCTAGAATTTTGTGAGCATTGTGTATTTGGAAAACAGAAAATGGTTAGTTTTCTCAAGACTGGGTCTACTAAGAAAAGGCATAAGTTGCAGCTTGTTCACACAAACGTGTGGGGACCGGCTCAGGTAGCCTCTATTGGAGGATCACGGTACTATGTTACGTTCATAGATGATGCTACAAGAAAGGTATGGATCTACTGTATTAAGAAGAAATCTGATGTTTTGAGACTTTTAAGATTTGGAAAGCTATGGTTGAGAATGAAACAGGCAGAAGATTGAAGTGCTTGAGATCCGACAATGGCAGTGAGTTCTACAGTCTTAAGTTTAACTGGTATTGTTACACACATGGAATCCGTAGGCAAAGGATGGTTCTAAGGACACCTCAGTAGAATGGTATTGCTGAAAGGATGAACAAAACAATCATAGAACGTGCAAGATGTATGAGATTACATGCTGGGTTGCCCTTAGAGTTTTGGGCAGAAGCTGTTGACACCGCAGTGTACCTGATTAACAGAGGACCCTCTATAGCTCTAGATGGTGGAATTCTAGAAGAGGCGTGGATAGGTAAAAAGGTAGATCTCTCATATCTTAAAGTTTTTGGTTGTGAATCCTTTGTGCACGTAGATAAGAAAAATAGAAAGAAGCTTGATGCTAAGTCTATGAGGTGCACATTTATTGGCTATGGCTCAGATGATTTTGGTTTCAGATTTTGGAATCTAGGAACTAACAAGGTAATTAGGAGCTGTGATGTTGTTTTCAATGAAAAAGTGATGTATAGTGATCAGATGAGGAAGCTGAGTCAATCTAGGCAGAGCAATGGAGAATTGGATGAAGTGATGGTCCAAAATGAGCTCGTGGGAAAAAGAAATAATCACTTGTAGGAAAACACAGAGACCGACGTCGGCAGGATAAGGAACCGACGTCGACAGTACAGAAACCAATGTCGGTCATACAAAGACCGACGTCGGTAGAACAGGGACCGATGTCGGCCGGGAAGAACCGGCGTCGGCCAGTAACAGGTCTACAGGTGGCCGAGGATGGTCACTGTCAGAGAATTTGGGTGGACAGCGTGTTGAGAATGAGTCTAAGACACCCATCAGGAGGTCAGAAAGGGTAAGTAAGCCTCCAATTAGATATTCTCCTTCCTTATACTATTTATTGCTAACCGATGGTGGAGAACCAGAGAGTTTTGAAGAAGCATTACAGGTGGAGTCCAAGAGCCAATGGGAGCGTGGCATGGTTGAGGAGATGGAGTCCTTGAGAGAGAACCAAACATGGGATTTGGTTGAATTGCCAGCTGGTAAGAGAACACTGAAGAACAGATGGACCTACAGGTTGAAGGAAGGTGAGGATGGACAGATGAGATATAAGGCCAGATTGGTAGTGAAAGGATTTGCACAAAAGCCAGGTATTGATTTTGGTGAGATTTTTTCTCCTGTTGTTAAGATGACTTCTATACAGGTTGTATTGTCTTTGGTTGCTTTTGAGGATTTGCATCTTGAGTAGCTAGATGTTAAGACAGTGTTTCTTCATGGAGATTTGGATGAGGAAATATACATGGAACAGCCAGAAGGATTTGAGGTCAAGGGTAAGGAGAAGTTAGTGTGCAGGTTGAAGAAAAGCTTGTATGGCCTCAAGCAAGCTCCTAGGCAATGGTATTTGAAATTTGACAGGTTTATGACTGAGCATGGCTACAGTAGGTGTCAATCTGACCATTGTGTATATTTCAAGAGATTTGATAATGGTAGATATATTATTCTATTGTTGTATGTAGATGATATGCTGGTTGCAGGATCACACATGCAGGATATCTCTGAGCTTAAAGTGAAATTAGCTCAAACGTTTGCTATGAAGGATTTGGGTGCAGCTAAGAAAATCCTTGGCATGAGCATTAAGAGAGACAGGAAAAATCACAGGTTGATACTGTCTCAAGAGGATTATGTGGACAAGGTGTTGAAACGGTTCAATATGCAAGATGTTAAACCGGTAAGCACACCTTTGGCTGGACATTTTAAGTTGAGTAAAGAACAATGTCTTAATTCACATGATGAGGTAGAGTACATGAGTAAGGTTCCATATTCTTCCGCGGTAGGAAGTTTGATGTATGCAATGGTGTGTACTAGACCGGATATTGTCCAAGCAGTGGGAGTTGTAAGTAAGTATATGGCCAATCCAGGAAAGGAACATTGGAAAGCAGTTCAATGGATCCTTAGATATCTGAGAGGAACCAGCAGTAGACACTTGTGCTATGGAGGTTCAAATACTTCTCTACATGGTTATGTAGATTCAGATATGGTAGGTGATTTGGATGGCAGGAGGAGCACCATAGGTTATGTTTTCACTGTAGGTGGAACAACGGTTAGCTGGATATCTAAGTTGCAGAAGGTTGTTGCCTTCTCAACTATAGAAGCAGAGTATATTACAGCCACATAAGCTAGCAAGGAGATGATATGGATGACACGGTTCATGGAAGAGCTTGGAAGGGAGCATGGGAGTTGCATATTGTATAGTGACAGTCAGAGTGCAATCCATTTGGCTAAGAATTCAGCCTTTCATTCAAGAACCAAGCACATACAGCTAAGGTACCATTTCATACGGCAGGTATTGGAAGATGGTGAGTTGAAGCTAGAGAAGATCCATACAGATAGGAATCCTGATGATATGTTAACCAAGCCAGTTACTAAGGAGAAGTTGAATCTTCATTCAACTTCTATTGGTCTTCATGATTGAGTTGAAGATGGAGGAGCTAGAAGATGTTGCTGTACAGGTACTAGTGCAGCTGTTTATCTCCAAGTGGGAGATTGTTAAGGTGTGGAGCCTAAAAGCTTCACCAAGGAGCACACTAAAATAGTTTCGGGTTTACACAGTCATCGGCGTCGGTCAAGAGTGACCGACGTCGGTCAGGAGCAGTTAGAGGAACGCCGGCGTCGACAGAGTATCGGCCGACAACGGTCACATGCAAACAGGCAGGAACCGGCATCGGTTACCTGTGTGTCCAGAATGCTATTTCTGAGGACAGAAGTGAGTGTTTGCATGATGAGTTTAAGTCTTAGTCTTAAGTTTGTGTTTCTATTATTAGCAAGATTGTTTTTAGAGCCCTTGTTCAAGAGGCTTAACTGTTTGTTGTAAGTGCATGCTCAAGTTTCCTAATTCTATATGTAGGAAAGATCTTCTTAGCTTAGTGAGTTGAATTGTATGAGTAGAACATTGTGAATGTTTGAAGGACAGTACATAAGTTGTATCAATCCAGGTTGTTGGAATTGATTGTACTTGAGAGAGAGAGCTCTTAAGGAATAGAGATCTAGTGAGAGATCTTGTGCATCTGAGAGAGGTGTGGAAGAAAGAAGTTTCTTCAATTGTATTCCTTTTGTAAAGAGTTTTAATACAAGTTTTCAGGGTGGTTTCTTGTATCTCTTGTTCTGTGCTATTTATCATTCTAGTTACTTATCTATCTGATTTATTTCCGCGTTTATTGCTTTCACAAGTGTAATCATTGTTGGTTGATCCCCAACACATAGAGCATGATAGATTATATAGTGATAAATATGACACCTATACATGCTCCTTGGTAGTACCACCAATTTATTACACCAAGTTTATAGTGGGGATATATCTATGACCCTCCTTTGGACACAATCATAGGATAGTCTTTTCCCTCCAAATATTCCAAAAATACCAAAATAATAAAAAACTTCAAAAATCCAAAAATATTTTTAGCATTTACACAACCTATTGGCTCCTTGGCATATATGTTGTTGGTTCTATGTTCATAGATGGCACATCAGTATTTCTTATATACACATGTGTTTCACACATATTTTGAGTGTGATTTAGGTATACACATATACATGATATATGCACCTTTGGATGTTGGGTTTTCCCTCTACTCACAACACTAGGACGTTGGGGGCATCCACCTCTTTGATCACAATACATCCAGGTTATATCATCATATGGCTAATTTACATTATTATGTTTGAACTCATATATGTAATTACACATGCCTTTATCATGTTTATATCTTTCATAGTGTATTTAATATGATATGTAATTGACTATTTTTGCTAACACATATATCCAGGTACTTGTATGTTATGTTTTAAGTTTCTTGTCTTGTTATTTTATTGCTTATTTGAGCATTTGAATATGCTCCATTCTTTATGTCCATGTGCCTGTGTTTACCTCTTTGACATTTGAATATGTCATTGTTTGTTGTATGTTAACATTTGAATGTGTCATTTCTTGTTCTGTGGACATTGGACTAATTCATGTCCCTTCGATTGTGTGGCATTTAAACATGCTCCTTATTTGAGGTCACCTTGGACCATTATATTTTGATTTGATTTTGAGTGCTCTTGTGTGTGTGCATGATTACTTGTTGAGTTTATATTATTACTATCTAGACATTGCCATGATTCACATCATGTATCTTAGGACTTGGTGTGATCACATTCTTTGTGTTTCATTGATATATTTACCTAGACATGTTCCCTCTATAAGCTACATAGTACTTTCATAGTTTACATGGTTACCTTATCCTTTTGAGGTAAGGTAACTACCAGTTGTTATTTCCCTCACCTCAAAAGGGGGGTATATTAATGGGGGCATGCCATAGAGGCATGAAATCCACATTGCTTTATGGATTCAGATTGTAGTGAGAGCATGTTTGAGAAACATGGTCTCCACATTTGTCACAATTTCAAATTATAGTAGGGGCATGTTTTAGAAACATGTTCTCCATGCATACACCAATTTTCAATTTCAGATTCAATGATGGCATGTTTTGGAAACATGTTCTCCACACTTAATCAGTACACAACATACCTAGATTACAACAGGGGCATGTTGGAAACATGTCCTCCACGTTGACACTTTATCATTTTTTAGTTTTAGATTATAGTGGGGACATTCTTTGGAAGCATGTTCTCCACACTTACACAATTTTAAAAATTGCATAGTTATATGATTTACATACACATTTATGGTGGAATTATATACATTGGTACCATTGTTATACATAGTTTCAACATGATACATATCTAAGATGCATATGCTATGCAATGGTCACCTACTATTGTAAAATCAAATCATTTTAAGATTTAGAACACTTTTAGGGACTATCATCACCTACCAGGTTGGACTTTTATGGACTATATTAAACCAATCTACTGTAATAGTTGGTTCACTTTTTAGTATGGTTGAGGTGATTACATCACTCAATCTTACCAAATTTACAAGTTGGACTTGATTGCATCACTCAGCCTCACCAATTTTTTAGTGTGAGTTGACTTGGTTCACTCACACTCGGGGATATATATGATTGGGTTGCACAGTTGAGTTAGTCTCAACTATCAGGTGGCAATCCATATTTTCTCCAAGGTTGGGGGCATGTGACCTCTTCCTTCTCTCTCTCTCTCTCTCTCTCTCTCTCTCTCTCTCTCTCTCTCTCTCTCTCTCTCTCTCTCTCTCTCTCTCTCTCTCTCTCTCTCTCTCTCTCTTTGTATACACACACACACACACACACACACACACACACACAGATATATGCACTTTCATGATTTATAGTTATCCTAATCTCAGCTTCAATGATTCACAATGATACATCTTTCAAATGAAATTGCCAAAAGGTAAGACGGTTGCTTCGATACACATGTGTACTCCTAAACCTCTATCTTTTTCAATTTCAATCATTTCAATCCTTTCAATTTTAGATTATATGCATTGATTATATATTGTAACATGCTCTTATTTGTAAGTTATTCACTAACGAAGTACTCAAGTTGGACTCAAGCAAAGACAAGGTGTGTTATACACATCTAGGTACACATTTCTTTTCCTTTAAACTAGAAATTTCATTTCTAGATTAAAGGGAGACAAATGTAGACATTATTTTTAAATTATATGACACTTTGGCTTTGTACACTTGGATTATATATAACTTGGTTGTTCCTCTCAGTTATAGGCCTTTCCCACTTCTACAAGTCTTGCATCTACTATCTCTCTATGCTCATTGCCTATCTCTTAGTCTGACCAGTATCATTTCGATGACCCATGCATTATATCTTGACCAGAATGTTGTAAACTTGCTTATCTTCCACCTCTATGAATTTTGGACCTGTGTCTATTTTCTAATTGTCTGAAGATTTACATCCTAGTCAGACACTTGAGTTGACACAAGTGTCTTGCCCTAATGTAAGTGTCTAGTGCCCTAAAGTCATTTTAATTTATAAATGAAATGTATCCTAAAAGTTGGCTTAAGTGCTTTAATACAATATACTCTCCAAAGGGATTGGTATAAATACAAGATCAACCCTCATTCATTCCTCACCTAGAAACTACCTAAAGAGACCAATGGAACTCATCAAAAGCACTCAATCAAGCACTCAAGTGAGCAAGTGCTTCTCTATTTTCTCCTATTACCATATCAATCATAGGGACATCACATCTACAGGTCTAAAGTATTGAAGGAGTAGTCCAAGAGTTATATTTTTCAGTTTACAAGATAGGTCACTTTTATACTTGCTTATCACACATTGCATGATTCACACACAACCCAACACATAAGGGAGAACTACGTAATTTTGAATCAACATAAGTTTGAGGCCTTTTTTAGAGTATTGGCTATGTAGGCAATTCTAATTGATAGAGGGGTCTTTGGGGCAGCTAGACACCATGTGCCCACTAACCCATTTTTCTCAGGGCATCAGTCAAGGGCAAAAAAGAATGAACTTAGGGTTTTGATAAATAAATTAAGAGCCACAATGTATGCACATGATCTGAATACATCAACAGGAAGGTGACAAAACCTCCAAAAAATCCCAACCATCAGATTCGAAAAAGGATATATATTTTGGGCTGGATGCTTCCGTCAAGATCAAGATACATGTGTAGATCTAAGTGTCCATGGTGGACACAATTGTCTAGGGGTTAAAGGCAGTTAAAACACAAACCAAACAGAATCCAAACTTCCAATATAAACTTGTGATGATTCCTAATCACCGTCATATTCCAGGACATAACATTAAACAAGATATGCTCTCTCTCATCCTTAAGTCATGTAGTTCTACAATCATTATTATATTTATTGCACATGCTTAAATGGATTGTATTATCAAAATTTATATTACATTGCTTGGATCTAAATATTATAATACTACATTCAAACAATTTAATTTGCTTAAATTGTTTGTGTAAAACCCCAAATAGCATAAAATAAGTAACATATTGTGCCTAAGGACTTTTGTTGCTACAAAACTTGATTAAATTATGTCTCAACATGCAAGAAGACTCCACAATTTGTTTACTTGAAAGAAGGCATGATCCCTGTGAAATACACTTAAAATTTACACCATACATACAGTTAAACAACGTAGTGAGGATTTTGTAACATTTTTCTTTGCTATCAAAGATGCCCATGAGATTCAAGTGCACAACATTTAAATGTTTTACTATTTTTTATTTATTTAAGCTAAATCTATTATACAATTATTACTTTCAAAGCTGGGAAGGTACTTATAGAAATAAAAATGTGTGTGAGCAAGCTATGGTGCATTCAAAGCATTGTTCAAATCGTTACTTGTTGGAAAATGTGGCTTCTTTTCACTTTAAATCGTTTGATTGATGACAAATCTAGAGAAATTACATCACACTATCAATTTTTATTTAAAAAATGCCAAACTCAAGTCAAAAATTTCCTTCAAATATCAATTTTTGTAGTAGAGAATGCAAGGAATCAAAGAAATGTTGAATCTATATGCACAATACTTATGCCTAAAGCAAAAAAATTATGAGGAACTTGTTGGTTTTGTCTCGATAATGCCATAAAATTGTTGAGTGAAGATAAAAGTGTGCCTACCTTGTATTTCCCAATGTAGTATTGTTACAGGTTACCCATTTAAGGGTTGATGAACCTTTTAGTATATGGGACAATCATAATATGATGTTTTGCATCTGTTGTTCATTTAAAAATTACAACATACCAATTTGAGGACGTTCCCAACTTGCATTAAGAACCTTGTGGTGCAATGTTTGTATCGATTTGGGGACTATGGATGTTATTAGGATTGAAATAATATCTTAATAATGTTCCCTAGCACCGTGTTGTGTAACAACACGTGCTATCATGAATACTTCCTCATATTGTGATCTCATTAAGTGCAAATTGTAAACATTGGTAAATGAAAAGATTGTACGAGGAAGTATGAAGGGTATAGGTGTGTTGCTTCCCTGTCTTTTATTGTCACTTCCATGTTGAGATTCAATGTTGTATTGATCAAAATGCCAACTTGGAGAGTGAAATATTTATACAGTTATTCCTTTTTGATGATTTATGACATGTGCTCAGTTATGCTTTGTGCATGTAAGTGGTTAGCCTAGTTGTTGAAATGATGTAATCAATACGACTATAGTTTGCACTAGGAAAGTCTAAGAATGAGTTGGTTAATTCTATTGTAACACTTTAGATTGCCCTATGTTATAAAGTATGATGTATTATGTACCTTTGGGTTTGTATATTGACTTATTTATCATTTAAACATATAAACCCCAATACTGCGATATTTAAACAGAACATCAAACAAAATATGCTCTCTCTCATCCTTTAGTCATGTAGTTGTACAATCATTGTTATATTTATTGCACATGCTTAAATGGATTGTATTATCAAAACTTGTATTACATTTCTTGGCTCTGAATATTATAATACTGCATTCAAACAATTTTATTTGCTTAAGTGTGTTTATGTAAAACCCCAAATAGCATAAAACAAGTAACATATTATGCCTAAGGACTTTTGTTGCTGCAAAACTTGATTAAATTACGTCTCAACATCCAAGAAGTCTCCACAATTTATTTACTTGAAAGAAGGCACAGTACCTGTGAAATATGCTTAAAATTTGCACCATACATACGGTTAAATAACATAATGAGGATTTTGTAACATTTTTCTTTGCTATCAAAGATGCCCATCAGATTCAAGTGCACAACATTTAAATGTTTTACTATTTTTTGTTTCTTTAAGCTAAATCCATTATACAACTATTATTTTCAAAGCTGGGAAGGTGCCTTATGGAAATAAAAATGTATGTGAGCAAGCTATGGTGCATTCAAAGCATCATATGAATCGCTACTTGTTGGAAAACATGGCTTCTTTTAACTTTAGATCATTTGACTGATGACAAAACTAGAGAAATTGCATCACACTATCAATTTCTATTTAAAAAATGCCAAACTCAGGTCAAATTTTTCCTCGAAATCTCATTTTTTGTAGTAGAGAATGCAAGGAATCAAAGAAATGTTGAATCTGGATGCACAATACTTATGCCTAGAGCACAAAAATTATGAGGAACTTGTTGGTTTTGGCTCGATAATGCCATAAAATTGTTGAGTGAAAATAGAAACGTGGCTAACTTGTATTTCCCAATGTAGTTTTGTTACAGGTTGCCCATTTATGGGTTGATGAACCTTTTAGTGTATGGGACAATCATAATATGATGTTTTGCATCTGTTGTTCATTTAAAAATTACAACAGATCAATATGAGGACGGTCCCAGCTTGCATTGAGAACCTTGTGGTGCAATGTTTGTATCGATTTGGGGACTATGGATGTTATTGGGATTTAAATAATATCTTAATAATGTTTCCTAGCACCGTGTTGTGTAACAACACATGCTATCATGAATACTTCCTCATATTGTGATCTCATTAGGGGCAGATTGTAAACATTGGTAAATGAAAAGATTGTATGAGGAAGTATGAAGGGCATAGGTGCGTTGCTTCCTTGTCTTTTATTATCGCTTCCATGTTGGGATTCAATGTTGTATTGATCAAAATGCCAACTTGGAAAGTGAAATATTTATACAGTTATTCTTTTTTGATGATTTATGACATGTGCTTAGTTATGCTTTGTGCATGTAAGTGGTTAGCTTAGTTGTTGATAATATATAAAATGATGTAATCAATATGACCACAATTTACACTAGGAAAGTCTAAGAATGAGTTGGTTAATTCTATTGTAACACTTTAGATTGCCCTATTTTATAAAGTATGATGTACTATGTACCTTTGGGTTTGTTATTGACTTATTTATCATTTAAACATATAAACCTCAGTACCATGATATTTTAAAATTTTGTGTATTTGGCAATTTGCTTGCTTGTTGACGTGAGATCATAGCAATTGAATGAGAACCTTGTGTTTGTGTATAAATCATATTGGTAGAAATATAAGATCGTGACAGTATAATACTTTTGGTAACTTATTTAAGAAATTTGAGGTATCATCAGTGTCTGAACATGCTTGAACAAAGGATTTCTAAATATTTCGTAATAAAAAATTCAACAAGACACACGTTTGATTATTATTAAACTTAATTTATAGATATTTGAAAAATAAAAGTAATAAGTTTAGTGAAACAACGAACTAACATTACCACACACAACCATCCGAAAAAATTTCTTTATATTTTTATAAATATAACTGAAATAAAACTTCTTATTTATAATAATAACTTATTAATTTTGAATAAATTATATCAATTTTTAATTGAAAAAAAAAATTGATCCAAACATCAATAAAATTTAAAATATTTCATAACATCATCTTAAGGAATATTCTAACAATTTTAGATCCCAAACTTTATAATTTTAAAATAATAAATAAAATCAAACACGCTACCATAGAAGTAGTGATATTTTGTCCATTAATACTCTGGCAAGTGTCAATATTTCAGTGGGCACAAGGACTACCTCTGAACGAAAGTCATCGTAACTGTAGGGACGTCTCCGACATAATAAATAAATAAATAATCTCCCATTTCCATGTTAAGGAGCGTTTTAAATTCATTTGCCAATTGGAATTTATCAAAGATTCTAAGAAATCATTTGTTTTCTCCACACAATCCATAACCCAGCAGTCTTTTTCTCATTATTGTGCAATTTATCTCACTTTACCCAGGAACTAAATGGTCTGCTGGGTGCCCTAACAAAGAGAGATTTTCTCAGTTTTCTTAGTTTATGGTGTGTTTTGATCTGTTCCTGTAATTTACAGATTTTTCTCTTACTAACAAGGTGCAGTAATGGGTATTGATGGGGAGCAGTCACTGGAAGTGGGTCTCTTAGAACAAGGACATGAACAGAGCCTACAGCAACAAGAAGAGGTCAACAATTTGTCAACCCTCAGAAACATCCTTTTTTTTAGCATAAGTTTAATTGCATTGTTAAAAATTATTGGGTTTCAGAATGCAATACAAAAGGGGTCTATAAACCTGCTAAATAGTAATTTAGGTGTAATATTCCATATGGAAAGAATGTATTTTTGAATCTTTGATAGAGCAAGGATGGATTTGTGAACCTGCGAAATAGTTTATTAGGTGTCATATTGCAATACAGAAAGACTGAATCTTTTTGGGGAAGTGGGAGCGGGCAGGGACTGGGATGGATGTGTAAACCTGCTAAATAGTTTATTAGGTGCCATATTACAATAAAGAAAGACTGAATCTTTGAAGGATTGGGATGGATCTGTACACCTGCCAAATAGTTTTACTAGGTGTCACATTGCAATACAGAAAGGCCAAATTTTTAAAGAATTGGGTCTCACATTGTTTTGTTATAAATTAGGCGCTATATTGGAATACAGAAAGATTGAATCCTTGAAGGAGTGAGATAATCTAGATCTGCTAAATAACTTATTAGATATCATATACAGAAAAACTGAATATTGAAAGAATTAGTTTGCATATTGCATTGCTGAAAACTGGGGCTGAGTTTTTCAAGGATTGGGATGGGTCTGTAGACCTGCTCAACAGTTTATTAGGTGTCATATTGCAATGCAGAGAGCCTGAATCTCTGAAGGGAGGAATTGGGTTTGTAAGCCTGCTAAATTGTTAATTGGGTGCCATATTTGTTTTTTGGATTAAGGTTAATGGGAGCCAGATTTATTGGGGAGTCACTTTTGTGTGATTAGAAGCTGTGATGCAGTGGATCCAGTTCACTTTCATTTGTGTCTTCCAACCGATGAGAGAGACTGAATCTTTGAAGGAGTGGGATGTTGGTGTAGGCCTTTTTCCTATGGGTTTTGGCTACACGGCTACATTAGCTTGCTTAGGGCTCTAGAGGTCATTTAGGAGGATTAGTACCACATTCATTGGAATGTGGGCTTTCACTATCTTTCCAACCTGTAAATACCTCTCTCCCTTTGCATTATTTATTCAGTCTGCCAGTATTCAGTGAGACAGAGAGCTATTGTTCTTCTATGTATTCTGATCTTGCTTTTGCATCCTCATAATGCTATTTTGATCTTGTATCATTTGCATTACTCTCATGGAGACTCTCTTTGTGTAATATTCTCATTTGATAGTTTCAATTGCGTTCAACTGTGTGATGTATGCTTGCTTGACTCGCATGATCACTCCACCATGACCATTCGTTGATCCGGTGATCCTGGCAAATTCTATTATGAGAAGCATCTGAAGGCCTGTTAAATAGTTTATTAGGTGTTATACTGCAATATTGAAAGACTGAATCTTTAATAAATTAGGTGTCATATTGTACTATTAAAAAATAGGTGTTATATTGCACTACAAAAAAGATTGAACATATTGTACTGTTAAAAAATAGGTGCTATATTGCATTTGAAGAAGATTGAATCTTTGAAGGATTGAGATGGATATGTAAACCCGTTAAATAAATTATTATGTACATATAAAAAGATTGAGTCTCAAAAGAAATAGGGCTCACATTGCACTGTTGAAAACTGGGTATTATATTGCAGTACTAATAGACAATTTTTGAAGGATTGGGATGGGTTCGTAAACTTGCCAAATATTTTATTAGGTATTTACAATACAGAAAGATTGAATCTTTGAAGGAGTGGATGGGTCTGTGGACCTGCTAAATAGTTTAATGTATGCTACATTGCAATACAGAAAGATTGAATCTTTGAATGAGTGGGATTGGGTTTGTAAACCTACTAAATAGTTCAATAGTCATTATATTGCAATACAGAACGACTGGATCTTTAATGAATTAGGTTTCATATTGCATTGTTAAAAATTAAGTGCTATATTTCAATACAGAAAGACTGAATCATTGATGAATTAGGTTTCATATCGCATCATTAAAAATTAGAGTTATTTTGCAATACAGAAAGACTTAATGTTTAAAGGATTGTCATGGATCTGTATACTTGATCGATAGTTTATTAGGTTTCATTTTGCAATATAGAAAGACTGAATCTTTGGAGGAGTGGGATGGGTCTTTAAACCTGCTAAGTAGTTTATTAGTTGTCATATTGCAATACAGAAAGACTGAATCTTAAAAAGTTAGGTGTCATATTGCATTGTTAAACATTAGGTGTTATATTGCATTGTTAAACATTAGGTGTTATATTGCAATACAAAAATATTGAATATTTGGTGGTTTGGGGTGGTCATTCAGTAAACCTGCTAAATAGTTTACGAAGAACTCTTGGTCTTTTGGGAATTTTGAGTTTTTGAGGTGTATTATGTCTGGTGTGTTTCAGGAGTTGAGTCAACACACAGGGGATGGATCTGTGGATATTCATGGAAGGCCTTCTGTGAGACAAAATACAGGGGGATGGAGGGCTTGCCCCTTTATTTTAGGTTGTTCTTCTTGCCCATCTGAAATTCAAATGTATCTGGTTGGCTTCTGAATAATTATATTATGTTCATAACCAGGATGTTGATAAAATTATAGAATACTCGTGGCCTGAATTTTGGGAAATATGACATTAGTCAATACTTGATCTTTCACTTATTTGTTTACCTTGAAGCATAATGTTATTTCATTCTCTAGAAAATAGTAGCATATCTGTTACATAATGGAACATATAACTTTGTACTTGTGGATACGGGTCCTTAACCAAAATAGCAAACCAGAGTCTTCAGCAAGGTAGCTGCTTTCCTTGTACAGATGGACTTGCCATAGTGTAAGACACCAAAAATTACTGAGAAGTGACAGTCATAGGGAACAATGTGTGCCGAAAGGCTGTCTGCCATTGACATAGAGTTCCACTTCCATCCTCCTTTAGCTTGAGTGTGTATATGACCTCAACTGCAAGGTCATGAGCAGGGAGATTCACCAATAGAGCTCAACCTAAATAAGACAGACTACAGTGATTGACAACGACCTAACCCAACTGCATTGAACCACCTTAAGTGGGGTGATGTCATTTCCATAAGGTCTACCAGCATCGAGGCTGCCGACTACATATAATAATATATATTAGCCAGACAAGTTTTTCCCACCACCACCACTGCTGCGAAGGAAAAACATACAGAATTGTTTGCATACTTCATATCGGTTCCACTTGACTAGTAATGCACGGTGAATGTGCTAACTCCTATTTATCCATTCAGATATTATGAAAAAAATGATACACGATGGCAGTACACCAGAGTATCCAACATCTATCTGAATTCTGTATTACATGGTAATAGGCTAATAGGTAAAAGTTAAAGCAGAGTAAAGTATATAAACAATTGAAGAGTCGCACTATGCAGAAACCCCTCAGCAAGATCATTAAGTCAAATGCCTTTAAATAAACATAATTGAATTATTCTATCCACAAATAGCTTAACAAGATTAAATAATCAAGCCCACTCTGAGCTATTTTGGAGTATGGTTATGAACTCAAAGGATTGCAAATGGATCTTGTAGGTCCACTCTTCTCACATGAAGAAGATAAAGAAACCGAAGATAAAAAGATGAAATGCAGGACTCTTCAGGAAGGAGTATGGATGAGAGAGTCAAGCTGTTGATTGCCAATGAGCAGCAACCCTGTGTGGCTCAAGCATGCTGCTATCAACTTTAGAGTGCTGCAATTAGGTTTGTGGATGCCAGCGTTTTGGACTGCCTATTGTTAACATTTGATTTTATTTCTTATAATTTGCAGGAAATGAGTGTTGTGAGCGACTGGCATACTATGGGATCAATACCAATTTGGTGACTTATTTGACAACAATTTTACATCAGGGGAATGCAGCTGCAGCTAAAAATGTAACCACGTGGTCAGGCACATGTTATCTCACACCACTTTTGGGGGCAGTTTTGGCTGATGCATCTTGGGGACGATATTGGACGATCGCTGTTTTCTCAACAATTTATTTTTTGGTATGAAAACACCTGACCTGATTTGTCTTTTTTTGTTGGATCCTTCAAGAAACACAGCCACAGCCACATCCTTTGGCTTAGATTGCAGGTCAGGTCTCAAGATTATCTATTCTGCCGAATTTCCCCAGGACTTACCCCTGGCCTCATCCCTTTGATTCACGTCATTTGTGTGGGGCAAACTAGAGTCGAAATTGGAACCCTGGCGGAGAGCACAAAACTAAGCTGAACTTGCAAGTGAACTAAGACCCTGTTTGCATATCCAATTATTCTTTTAAAAAGTTTAAGTTACCCAGTCCGCAGTTTTCAAATATTTCCAAAGGCCATTTTGATCTTGACGACCATTTTTTAATTACCGGGCTTGTTGCTTAAAATAAGCCACTGACAATTTTGACCTAATTTTTACAGGGAATGGCTACTTTAACTGTTTCAGCCAGCGTTTCTGCCTTACAACCTTCATCCTGTACAGGCGATGTATGTCCAACAGCAACTACACTTCAATATGCTGTATTTTTTCTCGGGCTTTACCTGATTGCATTAGGAACAGGAGGTATCAAGCCTTGTGTTTCTTCCTTTGGGGCAGACCAATTTGATGACACGAATCCAACGGAAAGGAAGAAAATGGGGTCTTTCTTCAATTGGTTTTATTTCTCAGTCAATGTTGGTGCACTTGTTTCAAGCAGCGTTCTTGTATGGGTTCAGGACAATGTTGGTTGGGGATGGGGATTTGGGATTCCTACAGTATTTATGGCATTAGCTATAGGGAGTTTCTTTTCTGGGACACCACTGTATAGATTCCAAAAACCTGGAGGTAGTCCTTTGACACGGGTATGCCAAGTCGTGGTTGCATCACTACGTAAATTTCAAAACAAAGTTCCTCAGGAAAGTTCACTCCTATATGAGGTGAAAGACAAACATTCTGCAATTCAAGGAAGTCGAAAGCTGAATCATACTAATGAATTCCAGTATGTCTCTTGACCATGTTACCACAGTTTTTGTGTACCCTTGTATTTTTCAACAGAAATAATTTATATTTTATTTATCCTTTGTATTTTTCTCAGTCGATACAGCATCAAAAGTATTTAGTTAGAAAAAGTTCAAAATTTTCTTGATTCTCTCTATACGTTGTTAATAAGCATCAACTTGTCAGACACATCTTTGTTGAAAATCACGTTCTCTCCTACAAACAGTATTGGTTATGAGTTATCCTAGACATAAGCTGTTTCCTATATTTAAACCAGTTTATCTCTCTGTCCCACATTTCCTATCAGACGTTTACACAAATGAAGCTACTGTATATCTGTACAACTTTTTGGCACTGGCCACCTTACGATACATATATTTTTTCTAGAGAAAATATATTACCTTCAAAGGTGATAGTTTACAATGCAGAAATGGATGATATGTCGGTAGCAATTAAAACATATATATTGATTGACAATTGGCTTAAAATGTTTGCAGTTTTCTTGATAAAGCAGCTACCATAACAGATGAAGATATTCAGAGTGGTGATTTTTCAAATCCTTGGAAAGTATGTACTGTGACCCAAGTGGAGGAGCTGAAGATTTTGGTCCGTATGTTTCCCATCTGGGTGACTGGTATTGTATTTTCTGCTGTTTATGCTCAAATGTCCACAATGTTTGTGGAACAGGGCATGACCATGGACACTACCATTGGTTCTTTCAAAATTCCTCCAGCATCATTGTCAATATTTGACATACTGAGTGTCATGATATGGGTTCCAATTTATGATCGCTTAATTGTGCCCATTGTTTGCAAGTGCACTGGGAAAGAAAGGGGTTTTACTCAGCTGCAGCGCATGGGTATTGGACTAGTGGTATCAATATTGTCTATGGCAGGTGCTGCTTTGGTTGAAATCAAGCGTCTGGATATAGTCAGAACTCATAACTTGGTACATGACACAGTCACACCAGTTCCAATGAGCATCTTGTGGCAGATCCCCCAATATTTCTTGATAGGTGCCGCAGAAGTCTTTTACTTTATAGGACAGCTGGAGTTTTTCTATGATCAGTCACCTGATGCCATGCGCAGTTTGTGCAGTGCACTTGCTCTTCTTACGACATCACTAGGGAATTATTTGAGCACTCTTATTCTCACCATCGTGACTTCTGTCACCACAAAAGGAGGAAAGCCAGGATGGATACCTGACAATCTAAACGAAGGCCACTTGGATTACTTCTTTTGGGTTTTAGCTCTTCTCAGCTTCTTGAATATGTTGGTGTATGTTGCTTGTGCACACAGGTTTAGCTACAAGAAAGCTAGTTGAAATTCAAATCCCAAACTACTTGCGATGCATTGCAGTAATCCATATGTCATGGCAAGATGTTTTCCTACCCCACAAACATTTGTATAAATATTGGAGGAAAGGTTTCTCCTAAGAATACTTATTTGAAAATGAGACCTTTTCAAGGCTGTGTAAATATTTGTTCTTTGTATAATTCCATGATTCCTGCCAATGTTAAAAAGCTTTTAATGTTTAGATCCTGATTTCCAGTATGGAACTTCTACAAAATTTTATTGTTCCAGAACTGCTTTTAATGTTTCCATGTGCTAGATATTAGCTGGCTGCTAGACTGTCATTTAGAAAGCCTTGTAAAATAATGTATCTTTTAATACTTCATTTGTTGTACTGAGATTGGATTCCTTGTTTTATGATGATACCGACATTGATCTCTGCTATTTCCTTCTCTCAAGAGGCATTCTTTACATATTTTTCAAAGCAATAACTGAGGCGATTTTGAACTTACAGAAAGCATTGGAATAGAATGGAGAATGGCTTAGTGGATGGCTTGTTATATTGGAGAGAGGGCAGGTGAAGCTGCAAAAATGTGTTAGGAACCTCTTCAAACAGGAAAAGGGATCGGCTTAGTAAATGGACTGAGGGTTAAACATATCTTACCCTGTGTTCTTGGACTCATAAGTGAACCGGAACTTCTAAAGATTGGAACAACAGATACACAAATTAGCATATCAACAACACAAACTTAAGTAGCTACTAAAGTTCTTTCTACTACTGAACAAAATATCCAAATGAACACATATTCTAACATTCTGGAGTTAAATTATGCATCCTTGGGGACAAATATTAAACTGCAAAGATCCAATTTCAGAGAAATTGCCTGAGTTCTTGGCAAAAGAAAAAAGAAAATAGAGGACACAAAAAAAGGGTTTATAATGCAAGGCTGCTCATGCTGAGATTCATCTTCATATATAAATCAAAATGATGACCCTGCAGAGTCTGTAGATTTTCCTTTCTCCTGCACAGTCTGTAGATTCAAGCCTGCAGAGTCCATAGTTTCAATCCTGCAGAGTCCGTAGATTCAAGCCTGCAGAGTCAACCATGAATGTAAAAACACTTCTGGATACCCATTAATCCCTTCTGTAACATACCTGAGATTCAACTAGGATTCCTTTGTACGGAATTGCACTTCTTTCTTTAAGCCCTTTCACATTAGCCCTCCTTTTGTGCAAATCTCCTTGTCCAGAGTAAAGTACGGACTTCCTAACCAGACCAAGCATCATTCAAGATACCCATTACCTTCTTACAGAGGAATCAAATGTTTGTTAGGGCACTTCTTTGGAGAAACCCACTTTTCCTATATTGGTCTATTCTCTTCTCTTTACATGCACCTAGGACTCACTTTGCAATTGACTTTTTCCATATTTATCCGTACTCTATCACCTTGAAACCACTTCCAACGGTTGGTGAACCTCATCAAGGGTCAGATTACACACTTTCAAGAATTTTCAAGAATTGAAACTCATTTCAAAGGACAAACCTTAGTTTTCAGGGCTTTCTAAGGACTTGCACAGGCCGAGAACATATTAACTGTAACTGGGCGTGTTTTATCATATTTCAAGGGTTCCAATTAATTGATTAGGGTCTGTCTTAATACCCTACACCTTCTCCAAGCATCTCCAGATCATACCAACCTCCTATGCATTCCCAACACGACATCTCAGTGGTCTTTAACTGTATATGCGTGACAGTCAGTAGGGTTCATAATTTTCTTCTCAAATTCGATGGTCAATAGACTTTAAACTTGTCAATATCTTAAATGACTTCCCATTCACATGCTCATATCAAAGGCTGAGCTTATCAAACAATATACTATGCAAAACATGCAAATTTCTTATCCTTGCTTGTACATTGTCATCTACAGGCCCGAGAGCCAACTGTTGGAGTCTTAAGATATCAAACGGGTTTCTAAAACCGATTTCTTCTTCTCTTAGGTTTATACTTGCCTTATAAACCTATATCCATGCCATTATAACTTCATGCAAGCATTTACACGTTGATTTACCTTGATACACATACACAGAGCTGTCACTATTGAACTAGAATTCTACTAATGAACTCATTTCTTTCATAACACAAACAAAATATTCATTCTTTCTTAGATCAAATAAAAGACTTACAATTCACTACAAGATCCAATCTCAATGTTCCATGGCTTTCAAAGCCTTGTTTGCTCCTTCACGCATTCTTGACTTTATATCAAATCTGCTCCTTCTCTTTAACTTTAACATCTCTTGAGTGAGGTCCTCCCTCACTGTTTCTCTTCTTTTTTCTTCATTCCATCTCCTTTCCTTGAATGAGAGGACCTTTTTCCTCTCTGTCATTTTCTCTCCTCTACGTCCCCTTTATCTCTTTCTACGTCCTGCTCTTTTTAAGAGCTTCTCCTCTAACTTCTACGCCCAATTTGGGCTCAAAATAAAAACAGTTTTTAATTTTCAACAACATACTAATTTGGAGAAGAATAATGTCTTACGGTTGAAAGATTTCAACCACTCCCCTCTTTTTCTCAACAGCCCCAACAACAATTGCTTTTTACTTTTATGTTTTTTTTTTTTTTTACAATTACTACTCCTTATAAAACATTTTGGAGGGAAAATATAATAATTGGAATTTGAATTTACACATGACTTGCATCCCAATGTCTTGCCTGAAGCTATATGTAGATGCTCCTGTATCATACTCTCCCTCTAGAAAAGATTTGAACCTTAGTTGAAATGTCATGCTTCCTCTTCACTTTAGTCTTCACTTGTATACCTGGATCCCAAGGTCTTGTTATCAATGCCAATGCTTGTCTTTGATAGTCTTTGTCTTTCATCTTGCTTTTCTTCCTCTTCCGGTATGTTCTTCTCCTCATCTCTTTCTCAGCTGCCATCTCCCACTTCCATGCTTCTTCATCTTCATACATATCTTCTAGATCTTCTTGTTGTTCTTCTTGGTTCAAAAATTTGTCCATTGAACTATGGACTTCATTCATCTTCACAACTTTAATACCTGCATTCAAAACATCAAAGGCAATGTTAGAAGTAAAAACTTGAGTCCATAAAGTCTCTTGGCTGCCTCCACTTTTCTGCTCTTTGATCAAAACTGCCCTTGCCTCTTTGCTTTGCTCTTGTATTGTCTCACTCTTTCCAATGGTGTCTTCACCATGGCTTATACCTTCATTCATCTTTCTTGAATAACCAAACAACTCCTCCAACATCCTCAACTCTTTCTTTAGTGAGACCTCATCTATCTCACCATTCTCTTTATCAAACTTGGGTCCTTCATTCTTAAGGATTATTTGTCCTTTACCACTTATCTCATCTTTTCTTAGCTGGTCTTCACATAAACCAACTTCTTCAATATACTCATCAAAAACAATTGGAGCAATATCACCTTGTGTTTCCTTGTTCGTTTCAAACATGTGAACTGATTTCACATCTCCACTTTCATCATCCATCCTCTTGGAACTCCCTCCTTGCTGAATATTAGTTTTCATAGACATTTTACATTCCTCATTTTCCATCAAAAGATCATTAAATGATTCAAAAACATCATCAGAAACAATTTGTTTACCTTTCCATGTACTTGTATCATCTTCACGCCTTTGGTTGCTTGTGTCAATCTTCACCTTCCTCCATTGATTTATTGGTGTTGTTACCTCAACACTCACATCTTCACTCTTAGCCTTCTTAGGCACCCACATTTGATTCTTTCTCTTATCAACTGACTTCACAAGCCTTTTAGGCATTCGGTAACCATGCTTTTTTGACAATACTAAAAAACCAACCTTGTTTGTCCTTCTATTTTCTTGCACACTTGTGTGCTTCACCATCCACGTAGGCATTATGTAGCCATGATTGACTGCTTTGTGTGAGGACTTCATCTTCCTCTTGCCTCTTCTAATCTGTGTATTAACATCTTCATGCTCACAATAATAATCAAAATCAGCACTTAACACTTCATTTACCTCTTGGATAGCTTGATCCATGGAGCAATCTTTCTCTCCCTTTGTGCTTGGCTGTTCTCTTCCTTCTTCTTGGCATTCAATGGCATCATGGAAGTCATCCTCATCTTCCATCTCTCCTCTTGCTTGTAAGGGCTCCTCAACACCTTCCTCATGCATTAACCAATGCATCTCCTCTTCTTTATCAACAGCAACAAACTCACTTCTCTCTCTTGCACATTCACTTGTGCACTTGGTGTCTTCTCTTGCACCAATCTCTTCACTCTCCAAGGCCCTTCTCTTGACCTTCATAAGGCTGCTCATACCTGCAATTACCCATGCAAAGACAGCATTAGATATAAAAATAAGAGACCATAATGTCTCCATGAGTGTCCTCTTAATGGACATTCTCATCTTTCCAAGTGCTCTTCCTGGCACTTTATCTTTTCTTCTCTCTTGTTCTCCTCAATGAGAACCTTCTTCACAACTTCTTCTTCGTCTTTCTCTTGTTGCTCACTTGGCAACCTACTCATCCTCTTCAAGCCTCTATGGGCTTCTCTCTTCTTGGCAATCTCATTTTGCCTTCTTCTCCTCTTCATTAGGAGATCTATTGGCCACTTCAACCTCCTCATTGACCATACCCATGCTTGCTTGTCCATCTGCATCCAAGACCCATATTCATCTTTAATCTTAGCTAATTATCTCTTCAAACTAGCAATCTCTTTATCAATCTCAATACTGTCCATACCTTTCTGCTTTTGGATGCTTGCTTTTTTCTTGTTACTCTCATCTACCTTGCTGCTTTGTAGTGCCTTCAACAGTACTTTCATTTCTGAGATCTTTACCCAAGTCTCTTTCACCTTGGTCTTTTGATCCCTTCAGGTCCTCACCTAGGTCTTTTGCACCCTAGTCTTTTGGTCCACTTGTCTCACCCAAGTCTTTCTCCTTGACTGGTCTTTTGACAATCTCCTTGATCTCACTTAGGCCTTTTGCATCCTAGTCTTTTGATCCTCTTCTCAATCCTGCAACAATTCTTTATACAACACTTCAACAAACACAAATCACAAATCCAAGCTTACCTTGCTTTGGATCTTCCTCTTGAGCATTCACTTGCTCCCTTGCTTTCCAAGCTTCTCTTCTCAATTCTTCAAACTCCATCTTTTACCTCACCTAAGTCTATTTCACCTTAGTCTTTTGGCAAACTATCCAAGCTTCTTCTTCTTGAGCAATCGACTATGCTCTTCTTCTAGAGCTTCTCTTGGCTCTTCACTAAGCCTTCCTTGGCTTCTCTTCTCTCTTAAGCCTTAATGGCTTTAAGACTTCCTCTTCACTTGTTTGCTTCTTAAACAAAATAAACTCAAATCAAATATCTTAGATTACTCATACCTTTTCTTCAGCAGATCCCAAGAGCTTCAAGCTCTGATACCAAATTAATGCAATGCTGCTCATGCTGATATTCATCTTCATATATAAATCAAAATGATGACCCTGCAGAGTCCGTAGATTTTCCTTTCTCCTGCAGAGTCCGTAGTTTCAAGCCTGCAGAGTCCGTAGATTCCAGCCTGCAGAGTCAACCATGAATGTAAAAACACTTCTGGATACCCATTAATCCCTTTTGTAACATACCTGAGATTCAACTAGGATTCCTTTGTACGGAATTGCACTTCCTTCTTTAAGCCCTTTCACATTAGCCCTCCTTTTATGCAAATCTCCTTGCCCAGAGTAAAGTACGGACTTCCTAACCAAACCAAGCATCATTCAAGATACCCATTACCTTCTTACAGAGGAATCAAATGTTTGTTAGGGCACTTCTTTGGAGAAACCCACTTTTCCTATATTGGTCTATTCTCTTCTCTTTACATGCACCTAGGACTCACTTTGCAATTGACTTTTTCCATATTTATCTGTACTCTATCACCTTGAAACCACTTCCAACAGTTGGTGAACCTCATCAAGGGTCAGATTACACACTTTCAAGAATTTTCAAGAATTGAAACTCATTTCAAAGGACAAACCTTAGTTTTCAGGGCTTTCTAAGGACTTGCACAGGCCGAGAACATATTAACTGTAACTGGGCATGTTTTATCATATTTCAAGGGTTCCAATTAATTGATTAGGGTCTGTCTTAATACCCTACACCTTCTCCAAGCATCTCCAGATCATACCAACCTCCTATGCATTCCCAACACAACATCTCAGTGGTCTTTAACTGTATATGCGTGACAGTCAGCAGGGTTCATAATTTTCTTCTCAGATTTGATGGTCAATAGACTTTAAACTTGTCAATATCTTAAATGACTTCCCATTCACATGCTCATATCAAAGGCTGAGCTTATCAAACAATATACTATGCAAAACAAGCAAATTTCTTATCCTTGCTTGTACATTGTCATCTACAGGCCCGAGAGCCAACTGTTGGAGTCTTAAGATATCAAACGGGTTTCTAAAACCGATTTCTTCTTCTCTTAGGTTTATACTTGCCTTATAAACCTATATCCATGCCATTATAACTTCATGCAAGCATTTACACGTTGATTTATCTTGATACACATACACAGTCCTGTCACTATTGAACTAGAATTCTACTAATGAACTCATTTCTTCCATAACACAAACAAAATATTCATTCTTTCTTAGATCAAATAAAAGACTTACAATTCACTACAAGATCCAATCTCAATGTTCCATGGCTTTCAAAGCCTTGTTTGCTCCTTCACGCATTCTTGACTTTACATCAAATCTGCTCCTTCTCTTTAACTTTAACATCTCTTGAGTGAGGTCCTCCCTCACTGTTTCTCTTCTCTTTTCTTCATTCCATCTCCTTTCCTTGAATGAGAGGACCTTTTTCCTCTCTGTCATTTTCTCTCCTCTACGTCCCCTTTATCTCTTTCTACGTCCTGCTCTTTTTAAGAGCTTCTCCTCTAACTTCTACGCCCAATTTGGGCTCAAAATAAAAACAATTTTTAATTTTCAACAACATACTAATTTGGAGAAGAATAATGTCTTACGGTTGAAAGATTTCAACCACTCCCCTCTTTTTCTCAACAGCCCCAACAACAATTACTTTTTACTTTTATGTTTTTTTTTTTTTTTAACAATTACTACTCGTTATAAAACATTTTGGAGGGAAAATATAATAATTGGAATTCGAATTTACACATGACTTGCATCCCAATGTCATGCCTGAAGCTATATGTAGATGCTCCTGCATCAGTTTACAAGTAAATAGAATACTTTTTTATCCTTTCTTGCTGTATAGGCTGTTACAAGTATGTCAAGGGACTGCATGATTCAAGTGCAACAGTAACTAACTGATATTCAGGGCAATATATACCTGGAGTGTTGAAAAGCAGGCTTGGAGTATAAGCAACATGTTCTCATTAGGCTTGGAGGCTTGGATTTTATTATGGAGCAGGATATCATTTCTTCTATATTCTCTACGATCGGTCCTGCTGATAATTAGGCAACTTCTTCCTCCAATAACTTATTAATGTTTTTAACCCTCTTTTACCGATCAAAAAATAAATAAATAAAATTTCAAATGTTTTTCAAAAATCTCCTGCTAATTAAAACAATTACGTTCTTGCACTTGCACAAATTTCCTTTCTAAATCCACTTTAGGATCAAATGCATGTCCGTGTATATGTTGCTAAACTTCATTCAAAGCAAATCTGATTGTCCACAACAACAGCCACCAAACAATTCCCTATTGGGCAGGAGGTCAGGGATCCTATACTCTCCTCAATCTTTTGATTCAGCCACCCCGAGTCTGGCTTGAGTCTTTCATGAAGCAAATCATCCAACCTGCACTTGGTGCATGTTGAATGGTGAGTGAACTTGTCATCTTAGTGAAGTGAGTGCCAATTATCAGATGCATGCTCTACCCAGTCATTTCTGTCGTAACTAATCCACCTTTCCTCAATGCAACAAGGACATCTGTAAATCTGCAAAATGACATTGAACGAAATATGCAGTAGTGGATGAAAAAGTTGTTTTCTATTCATTATTGAAACTTTGAAAGTATGTTGTGATGTTAAAAACTGTGCTACTGTTTTCAACTGTGAAAAAATTCCTGCAGTTATGCCTAACAGCAATGGAAATAAATCATGGATAAAACTAGTTTTGGATTACAACGGGCATTCTTGGATTTAGAGGCAGTATAGGTTACCTGACAGCTTTAGGAAAAGAGAATTTAGGGATTTTGAAATTTTAAAATATTAAATAAAATTGTTTACCCCACATCTAAATGACATTACAAATATGAAGTTATATATAATTGTCATTTTAACTCTTCTAGGAAGATTTTTTGAGAAATATTCATGTGAAGTTCACAATTGTAGAATTATTATTTTTTTTTCCAAAGAAAAAGTCATTAACTTTTATTCATTAGAAAAAAGTTACATTGTGTAAATGCATATAGCATTAAGGCTAAAGTTCATGTAAACAACCCCCTTAGACCAAATATACCAGTACAACCAGCTGCAAGTGCACTAAAATAATTACAACCCTGACCACCTACCTCAGAAAAATAGACAAATCTACATCATATGGCAATATCCTCAATCCACTTTCCCCCCTTTTCTTTGTCACCTCTATCCAGGCCCCAGGAGGAGTTCCCGCCACCACCATTTGAAAGTTCAGATGATGTGTTTCTAAATTCCCAACCATAGGCAGTTCCTTATCAGATTCAGAGTTACCCTCGGAGTTTCATTTATTCCTCTTCCTCATAAGGATGGTTCTCCAACCTACATTCTTACTTCATAATTCTCTGCTGACTGATTTAAATCAAAATTTTTAACTTATTTTCCTTCATTGATATCTTTCTCTTCCTCTGCAATAAGCGATTTTGCTATGCTTTTGTCTTCTCCATCCTCCAGAGGTTGTGGATTGTAATGCTGTCAACTTTTTAGTTTGGTAGTATACCCCCTCTTCCCCTTCAAATGTCCTCATGCTTGTGAACAAGATTCTTGTGGATGCCCTATTTAGTGACAAAAATGGCACCTAAACGCTGTATTTTCATAGTCTAGATTTTCACTCCATGTCAAATCACTAAATTTTAGAATTATTCTTTTTGGTAATCCTTTACTTAGATCAATGTCCACATAGATGGGAGAAAATATGAAAATACCTTGCCGAGTTCGATCAGTATCATCTTTTAAAAATCTGCCCAGAGCATTCTCAATGTCAATGATTACTGCCGAATGCCAAAAAGGAAGAGGCATATTTGGAAACCGAACCCAAACAGGTATTTTGGATACAACCATAGTGTTATGATCAAATTCTGGAAACCAAGGGCTAATAAAGAGTACCACTCTTCCCTAGAACCATGGTCCCTCTTCAAATATTTTCTGTTAATATTC
Organism: Torreya grandis; assembly: GCA_037957365.1. Classification (NCBI taxonomy): domain Eukaryota; kingdom Viridiplantae; phylum Streptophyta; class Pinopsida; order Cupressales; family Taxaceae; genus Torreya; species Torreya grandis. The sequence continues at coordinate 1,878,987 of JARHVA010002419.1, forward strand.
ATGATTAGAAATCCGTAATACAAAGAAGCCTTTGGAGCACAAGAGAATCTCACACTATTTGAACCGGTATGTATAAATCCATTGATGCAACTCTTCAGACCGAGTCCAAAACCATTAAAGTGGCATATTATTGCCTCAAAAGGAGAATTAAAGAGTTCTTTTACCTCAAAATGTTTTATCTCCATAGTTGGCACAGCATCCAATTTCTCAACAATGTACAGGCCTGGTTTGTTAGCAGGGAGTTCTGATTGGATGGATAACTCAGAAAAGGTTGCATCCTTGTAAGAAACCGGCTTTGAAGAATGTGGTCTTCCAACTCCACGCAAAGACAGCCCTAAAAGAAGGAATGAATCTTTGTAGATGTAAACATTCAGCTATGCAGAGTCCTCTAGTTGTTTACCCTCATAGGAAAGGCATTGTTTTTCCATAGGGATCCTCACTTTGTGTTGAATCAAATATTTAAGCATGGCAATAGCATCTGAAGGTTTTGTTATAAGTGTAATGGTCTGCTCTTCAATAGTCTTCACCAATATTTGATAGTTATTGACACCACCAATATCCGCCTTAGAGAAACCAATTGTTCCATGAAAACATCTGGTTCTGTTGTCAAACCAATCCTTGCAAAGAATTTTGTTCTGACATATTGTCAAACACATTGTATGATTCCTCCTTTCTCATTGCATCCCAAAGAACCCATGCTAGCTGAAGGAAATCTGAGTAATGATCAACAAACCATCCGTTTGTTGCAGTGGCTTCTGGACCTCCAAATCACCTTCATGATGCACAATCAAAGGAGAATATAAAGATCTGAACCCAAAATCTCACTATGACATTTTGTCAAACAGTTTGTACTCATTCATGAAATCCTATGCATATCTTCTCCAATCGGTTGCTTGTCACCTGTGCCTCCTCCCAAGGATCCACAAGGATCTGCTTCAGAATCCACGCACTAGGTCTATGGGGAAAAGTTCAGTAGGATTTGCCATATGAAAAAACCCATCTCTACCAGCAATGGCAACGACGAAGCTGCCATATTCTGACAAATCTGCAGCGTCACTCCTTGGAGGCTCAGAGGATGTGACACTATATCCTTGTCAGTGTCGCGTGCTGTGGTATTGACTGTGTAGCCCTTTTCCAACAAGCACTTCACCAGCCATGAGCCCATGAAACTTTTGTAATATCTGCAGCATACTGTCACGTATTGACCTGCCACACTGTCAGTTGACAATCCTTTAGAAGAGCAAGGGTATCATTGACCGTGCAACCCTGCTCGGCAAAACGAGGCGAACTACACTGCATTCTTCCACATTCCGGTCCGATGCTCCATTCCCTGCCTGAGTCGAAACGTCCTTGGAAATAGCCATTGATGTCCCCGGAAACAGGCATTGTTTGACATCTCGACAATCGGGACCATTCAATTGTAGAATTATTTATCCGCTTGCAGAAGACATTACAAAAAAGAAAATTGATTTGATTGTCTTTTATTATTTAAGTTTAATATTATTTTAAAAATGTTTATGCAAGAATTCTACAAAAAGAACTTATATGCATGGCAAAGTGCCTCACCTATATTGCTCTTCAAGAGTATTTTAGGCATAAATTGGCATCCACACCATCACAGAGAGAGAGAGTTTTTTAAAAAACTTGAGAACCATCTAAAACTTTCCTTTTGATATAACAAAGGCTTTAGATTCTGCAAATGCTTTTGCTTTCAGATTCCGAGGATCTCTTCCAAAAATTAAGATTTCAATTTTGTACAATTCAGATTTTAGTTGTCAGAAATTCAATTTAATATTTCGATAATTCCACTTTTACACTTTTAAGATATAGCATAATCTTGATCAGAAAATGACAAATTGGTGCTCAAGAATTGTACTCTAATACATCAGTTAAATCTTTAAAGATGGTTTGCCATATCAAACTTTAGAACTTGAAGAGTTTCGCAAGTGAACAAGGGGAAAGACAATGATTAAAAGGTTACAATATTATATAGTTTGTGAATATATTGAATGCAAGGATGAACATTATATTGATTTGCAAATACAGAACAGGCTTTCTCGATGACAAATTCATATTTAAGCTGGAATTCATTCATATGACCAAAATATATACATATATTTACAAACCCTTGAAGGGACTTTTATTCAAAAATAATCAGCAGTGTTTCTATAAGCTAATTAATCATAATCCAACATTCAATTACAATGTTTTTATATGCATTATATGCGTTCTCCATTTCAGCTTCTACATAGGAATTTCAATCGAATTTTTGGTACTTGTACCGGCAAGCACAAGAAAGATATACAAACAAATTCGAGAGACTGAGTAATGTTAAAACCCAAAAGAAGTAGTCCAGGTGCCCCTCATTCAAATTATCAGGTATCCATCCTCGTTTCCCTCCTTTGGTAGTGACATATGCAATGACTGTAACAATAAAGGTACTCAAATAGCTGCCAAATGCTGTTATAAGAAGAGAGAGCGCACTGCATAAACTACGCATAGCATCAGGTGACTGTTCGTAGAAAAACTCCAGCTGTCCTATGAAGGTAAAAACCTCTGCTGCACCAACCAAGCAATACTGGGGGATTTGGCAAAGAATGCTCATTGGAACTGTTGTGACACTGTCATGGACCAAGTTATGACTTTTTACAATATCCAAACGCTTTATTTCAACCAATGCAGCTGCTACCATAGCCACTACAGATATCAACAGCCCAATGCCAATTCGCTGCAGCTGAGTAAAACCCCTTTCTTGCTTAGTGTACTTACGTGCAACTGGTACAATTATACGATCATATATCGGAACCCATAAAATGACACTAAGAGTATCAAATATGGATAATGATGCTGGAGGAATACGGAATGCCCCAGTGCTAGTGTCCAAGGTTATTCCCTGTTCAACAAACATTGTAGACATTTGAGCATAAACAGCAGAAAAGACAATAGTAGTTGCCCATATTGGAAACATACGAAGGAGAATCTTCAACTCCTCAACTTGGGTCACAGTACACAGCCTCCAAGGATTAGAAAAAGCACCCTTCTTAACATCATCATCTATTATTGTAGCTGCTCTGTCAAGACACCTGCAAAATATTTACTCTCCGATGAGAAAATAAGTAAGGATGCTGCATTATATCAACCAGTATTTTGATAGTCAATAATATATTCTTGTGTATGCTAGGTCTAAGTAAAGCATTGTATAGAACGAAGGATTTCAGATTACTTGAATTCGTTAGTGTGTTCCATCTTTCGGCTTCCTTGAATTGCAGATATCTTATCTTGTACTTCATAGAGTGGTGAATGATCATCAGGGACTTCTATTTGTAATTTGCGCAATGATGCAACTGGACAAGCCCTCCAGTTTCCTGTAACTGATTTAACAGATGGCCTTCCCTGAGAATCTACAGACCCATCACCAGTGTACTTCCCTTCCTGGAAGATAAGCTTATAAAATTTAAAACCTTCACTTCTGTCACAAGGGATTTTACTCAAATAAGTATTTAATAAAGATATGCATCACAAGCAGAAGACAAATTTAAGTCCATATATAAAAAACCAAATGGAAGTAGACCACTGAGATTAATACAAATCTCATATTTATCAACATATCGAACAGCAAGTTCAAATAAAAAGCTTAACAAACTCAAAGTCAACCTCCCAAAACTAGGCCAAGTGAATAGAAGATCAGCAGGAAGTAACTTGATTTCCTTGACATCATAAAAGTACTAGTTCAAACTTCATTTTAACTATTTCATAAAATAAAATTCCAAAACCTAAAATGGTGACAGCAAAAAACTTTTTTTCCCCCTCAAAGAGCCTTTTTGAAGATTGAATTAGGAAAAAAAAAATACTAACAGTACAAAGTATCACAATAATTAACTCTCCGCCAAGTTTTGAACCTGGGTCATTGTGGTAGTAAGCGCTTCAACTCATCCATAGACTAACAATGACAATAGAAACCTTCTCATACCTATTTCTTACCAAATATTTAAAGATAAAGTAAATCCTCTATGTTGGACAAATTTTGAAATTCAAATCTCTTTCTTCTTATTGCAGAAGCCTCGGAATCCATGGGTCACCAAAATTTAAGAAATGCAACAACATGCAATACAACCTACAACTTTATTGTAGTCATGTGCAACTCCATGATAGGTCTATTAATTATTGGGGTCATTCTAGCCTTGGCTCTGTCCATTTTTTGGTTGATGTTGCTGCTAATGTTGATTTTGCCGCTACTAAGGTCTTCGTTGTTGTTATTGTTGATTGGTATTGTGATGTTGTGAAAAAGGATTTTGGTAAATGCCTAGGTTTTGATTGGAAGAAGATGCTCTATCACCCAGTTGAATCTCTCCATTTTCCAACATATTCTCGATAAGATGCCTCAGCTGCACACAATAACGTATAGAATGTCCATGAACACGATGATACTCGCATAACTCATCCTCTTTATACCAATCTAGATAAGGTATTCCCTTAGGGAAGTGTTTTGGAATCGGCCAATTAATCATATTAGCCACGACTAATTTGCAAAGCACTGCTTCAATATGCTCAACAAGGTCATTGAAAACTCTAGACATAGGTCTTCTCCTTGGAGGAGGTGTTTACAAAGGAAGTGGTTGTAGCATTTGAGGAGTTGGCCTAGGTTGAGGCATAGGCTACACTTGTGAAATAAGTTGCATTTATGGCATAGGCTGAGCAAATAGTGTTTGCACCATTTGAACGTGATGTGACTCTGTTACTCCATTACTGAAAACATTCTTGTTGTGATTATAAGGCTTAGGTTTTTCATAATTATTAACTTGAGCAAGTGCAAATGCTTGTGCATGGACTGGGCTAGGGTTCTAATTTCGGCCTAAATTCTGGTTTTGGCTCTAATTTTGGTTCTGGTTTGAAGAATACAACTTGATAATCCATTTGTTGATAAGGGCCTTTTCGATCTATATGCCTTTCTTAATGATCTCCTTGAATGTATGAACACAACAAAGCTCCAAGTGATAAGATATTTTGTTGTTCAAATTTTTGGTAAACATAGCTGCCATTTGTTTATCTGGTAGGTTATGGGTGAAGCGACTGGCAAGTGCTCTCCATCTCTGTAAGCAGATCACAAAGCTCTCACCAATTTTATGTTTGGCCTGAATTAAATCCACTATTGAAATATTGTGCTCGATATTGTAGGAGAAATGTTGTACAAACTTATCCGACATATCATTAAAGTCAGATACTAAGTTATTTGTAAACTTAAGAAGCCACTCCAAAGCCTATCCATCTAGATTTCAAGAAAAAAGAAGCAGGTAGATGTCACTATAGGCCACTGGTTGGCAAGTGACAAAAAACTCTTTTAGATATTCTCTAGGGTCTCCTTTACCCTTGTACTTGTCAACATTAGGTGGCTCATAACCTGGTAGAAATGGTATCTAGAGATACTCCATATTAACGGGTATGAACACACATCATCCAATTTGAAATTCTTGGTATGCTTTCTTGTTTGAATGGTTACAATTACATCTTTCATTTGTTGCAGTTCTTGAACAAGGAAATCTGATGGAGTGGCTTGTTGTTGAGGTGTCAAAGGTGGATTACCTTGACCGGGTGGGCATATTGTGGAATGTTGGTTGCATTGGCCAGATCACCAGGTATGCATAAATATGCATTTGGATTATACCATGGATATGAAATACACTATTGTTGAAATACATTCTGGTTCAAATTGGCTATAGAACCTTGGATAGTGAATTGTGGCTGCAGTAATGGCATTTAGCTTTGTGAAATGTGTTGGTATTGTTGAGTATGAGAGGGAACTTGTTGCCTACTTGTCAAACCCTATTGTATATAAAGAACACATTGTTGACTAGATCCCTACTATTGGAGGTGTTGATAGTTGGATCCTTGTTGCACGTGTGACACCCATTAGATGAAAGGCAACTGTTGTCTAGTATCGGGTACCTATTGTACATAAGAACCTTGTTGTTGGTGGAACACTTGTTGTTGGTTAGGCAATTATTAGGGGTTTGGTATTTGTTTCTGTTTACCAAGTAACCCTTTTTTATCAATATAAACATGTTGGTTCGACAACGTTTGTGATTGATAAGGTATATTGGTTTTTGCTTGTTATGTTAGAACATTCATTGTCACCTATTGGGTTGGCATAGTGTTTTACACTTTTTGCGGTGGTAAGTTGGTATGTTTTTGGTTAATTTCCTCCTGTTGCAAGCTTGAGGAAGCAACTGGTTGAGGAGTGAAGGTTGCTTATTGATTTTGGGAAATAGGCATACCTATTGCCTGTTGTTGCAATCCACTCATGGCATTATTTGGATAAATTTGCTACGTACTACTCAATGGTAAATTAGACCCATTTTGGTTTATAGTAAATGCAATTGTATGCTATCCATAACATTTTGGGTGAGGTCTTCCATTTGAGTGGTAAATTCTTCAATCAAAATAGAGACTTTATACATATCACCAACCAATGTGTTTTGGCTAAATGGGTCTATGTTTTGGCTTGCATAGCCTGAAGCATCTATTTTTTCCCTATTGACAGAGCTATCTCAATAAGTGGCATGTTAGAAATAGCCCTTGCATTAAGATTGTGAGTTACGTTGAAATAGTTTTGGTATGCTTGTTGTACATGTTCCATTTGTTCATCCATAGGGATTTTCCCTTTTGTAAATATGCTTTGGTTCTGCTGTGGCATTTGCACTAAAGCTTGACTATAACTAGTGGATGCCTATTTGAACGTTTGAATTCGAAGCGCATTACTAGGAGTTCTAATCAAACTACTCAGACTTTTGTGTGGGAATTCTAGCATAAATTTGGCTCCTACTTTGACAGATCTAACAAGAACTTCATCTTTGTTCTCAAATTCAAACAAGTATAGATCATAACTTGCCTATGTTGGCATCATAACATACTAGGGCTCTTGTGGTTGGTTTTGTTCAATATTAGGCATCATTTGAAAAAGGTACTATGCCATTTACTCTAGTTCTTGGCCTAGATAAGGAAGTATAGTCACCAACTACTATGTTAATAGGTCGCACCTCTATTCAATGTATGGAATGTTATAAGATGGATAGTGATCTGTCTCTTAAGCTACATCGTCATATGACTCTTGAACAAAAGGGGAATTGGTCACAAAGTCCTCATAGCTTGATTTATACATGGTCCCTCTAGTGTGTAACAAGGCATGTTCAGATCCATGGATAGGTCTCGTGAAAATAAAAGGTCTAAAGGTAACCAAAAACTGAATTCTAAAAAACAAAGAACCTTTGGCTTGGTAAAAAAAAGGCATAAAGGGTAAAACAACTAAACTAGACAAAGGAATAACAAAAACAAATGTAGAACCGGTCTAACACAATGATACTGATTTACCCAAAGGTGGTTATAATCAATGGCAAAAGTAACATAAAATTTCAAGACTCATCTATGGCAGAAGCATTGATTTGCCTAAAGGCAATTATAATTAATGACAAAAGTGTCTAGACAAAGGTAGAATAATTGCAAACTAGGATCAAAGGATAACAAAAATTTGGCCAAAGACAGTTATAATCATTAGCGTGAAAAATGAGGTTAGACTTGGAAATAAAGAACCCACACAATAACTCAAAAACAAACTAAACTAAGGCAATTAACTAGGATGACACTCAATAATTGGTTCAATAATACTCAATATTTGATTCACTAAAGACTTTTGGAACAATGGAACTAGGACACTCAAAATTTAGCACAAAAAACTTCAAACAAGGCACGTGGCAACAACTTGGCTCAAAGGACTCTCCAAATAAAGCACAAGACAAACAACAATCGCTAGGTCTAGGCAAGGGGTATTTTAGATCAAATAGGATATCAACCCAAATAACACAATCTAAACACAAAAGTTAGACAACATAATCCCAAATTAGATAAGGCTTTGGTGTAAACCTAATTAGTTTAGGATTTGTACTTCAAAAGGTTGATTTTCAGATTTAATGAGAAAAAGACTCAAATGTTTTAAGTCAAAATAGTTAGACCAAAATGGGAAACATAACCATAAGTTTGAAACAAGAGAGGTATAACAATAATTTGGAACTTGGTTTCACAAACGACAAGAGATTGGAATGATTTAGGCAACATGATAACAGTCCTTCAAACAAATGTCATGATAATGGTTTTGGACTCAAAAATCTAAGGCAAATGTTAAAGATGAAATGAGGAGCGTAATGGCACTTCGTTTAAATAAGTGACACACAAGTCGTTTTAGAATGAATTTTTAAGGCAAAAAATGTGACACAAAATGGAGAGAGTAACATCTCTTAGGATGAAGGGGTGTGAAAACAACATGATAGTTTTGGACTTATTTTGATGTGATAATACAAACAAACAATTATAGTCTAAATACACACATGTAAATCAAATAAAATATAAGTAGCACTAATGGCTCGTCCTACATCTAAAATTGACAAGGGTGTGTGTAGCTCCTATCAAAGTTTCCATCGATATACCAATGTTTGTGAGAAATTAAGTGTTAATCCAAAAACTAAAGTGCATGCGTAAGTACTATTATAGCATAGAATTGCACCCTTTTGAGAGGGTTCTTCAGGCTCTCTCACTCTTGGCTATAAAATAGGATCAACCCCAGGTTTTGGGTATCCTGTGATGGGGTTTAACCTTTGGGTTATGGGCCATCTCCCTAGGTGTATCGATTAGGATCTTAGAAAACTACTCTACACTATTGATTGCCAAAGAAAAGGGTTATAAAGAGGAGAAAAGGATAATTGAAAATAAAAAAGGGTGATACACCAATATTTGACACTCCTTGCTCTGAGACACACATAGATGATAGCCAAGAACTCATACACTCACACAAAATCCATAACAAGTAACTAGCTCATTGCATAAGTGTTTCTTAAGAAGGCTCAAGGGAAAAAGAAAAAGGAGGAATGGATGATCATATCCACAACCTATCTTCACCTCATGACTGATATAACACATCCTTAGACCTGCAAATATAAAACTATATTGCATAGATGCAAGAGAAAGAGGACAAACACCAAGAAAGAGAGATCCTTCACAAAGTATTCATGCAAAAAATCAACTAAACACAAGATGAAAGCATAGAAAAAGGTAAATTAATTCTTATATTGCTATCAAGAGGTGTTTTCATTACAAAATGGGTAGGGCTAAACCATACCATAAGAGGAAGTAGTCTTACCATGAGAAAAATGAGAAAGATATAGAAGAAAATGGAAGAGAGAAGAGGGGGAAATAGATGATGACTTGAGTGATGTCAAACTATATGGAGAAAGTCTTCATTCTTATAGAAGGCTTATTAAATTATTTGAGTTGCCTCCTCTTTCCACTTAACCTCTCCCACTTGCCAAATTTGTCACATCTCCCACTTGGTCTTCTAAAGCCTCTAGACACTTATGAAGGCTTGTCACCTTAGCATTTAATGCCTGGAGACTTTGAGGGTGAATTTGATTACCTTATTTAACCTCCATTGATGATAAATGATCTAAAATACACTTATACAACTATTTATAACTCCATTAGATCTGCAACTTGAGGCTTTGCTCACAACATGGCCTAGAAAGGCTTCTTGAGGGCCAATAACCACTGTTTTAGCTGTGACATTGACCAATTTTAAATATCCATTTATTCAATTTTAAACTAACATCATTGTAAATAAGGAGACATCATATTTATAACACAATAAGAGACATCAAAAATGAAGCTGCGGATAAAAAGATATGGCTAAAAAACCAACACACAACCGCATTAGCACCTTCAAAACATGGAAAAATAGAAAATCACAAAGCAAAATATGAGCAAAACCCATCATATCTTATATTTATAGATTTTTTTTGAATAGATGGTCAAAAACATATTTTTATTTTTTTGAAATGATCAAAATAACCACTGTGACCTACCCTTTGAGTTTTTTCTGATGAAAAGTTGGTTAAGTGATAAATCTTCCTATGAGAGTCACTTCTCACCATCATAACTTTTCACTGAAAAGTCACACATATACAAAACTAAGTGCATTACCTTCTCATGACATCAGGATAATATCATACAAACTTTTAGGAAATTTTTACTTCATTTTTTTCTGCACAAATGGGATTCAAAAGTGCTCACTAGGCACATTTAGCAACTGGGAGATGTTGAAAACAACCAAGTATAAATCAACACAGAAGCTGATTTTCATAGCTGTGCATTCTACTTATTATACATGATATGTGCACACTATCTTTTCCATTTCACTCTATTGATATTTATATATCACCATGAGAAATTTGAACAAGATCTGACCTCTTTTACTATTGAGAAATTGAGCTCGCAATGTGCCCACTGACCAAATCTGAAAACTAGGAATACAAAAAATTAACTAAGTAAAAATTAGCGTAGAAGTGTACTTTCAAAGCTGCACATTCCACATGTGGGAGCAAATATTTTGTGCATTTATTTTACCCTTACATTATTTCCACATTTTTTACTGTTATGTGAAATTTGAAGGCGATTGGACTTGATTTGATCCTGCACAATAGTGTTTGAAAAGTGCTACAGGCCGATTTGACACCTGAAAACACATAAAAAATTGCATACTGGGCAGTATTCATGGCTGCGTATCTTTCACATGAAAAGTAATTATTTGTGTCCACCTTCACCATTGTATTCCATTGATATTTCACTACCCTTATACAAGTTTTAGAGAGAAATGAACATGATTTAACCTTGCAAAAATGCTCCCGAAAAGTAGTGCACAAGCTGATTTGGCACTGAGAGCTCCAAGATTGAATTTTGGCATTTTTGAACTCCCACATGTGGGAAACCTCCTAAAAGTGTTTGATTCACTTTTGGATGGTTCTTTTTCTACTTCATATCAAATTTGGATGTCTGAAACATCATGCACATGTGCAAATCAAGAAATGTTCATGAGGTTAGACTAGGCAAAATTTTTGTATGTAGGCCAATTTTGGCCAACATTTCTGGCAACCTCCTAGGATTGCATGCTTGCCTATGAAAGATACCATTAGCCTTATTATCAATTTTTAAAGGGAGTATCCTCTCTCACTCAACACATTGATGTAAAGCTGAAGCTTGGCTGCCAACCTCTAGAAAACTCTCAAAATAGCAAGAACAACAAGAAACAAAACAACAAAGTTCTCAAAACACTTAGGGAAGGGAAACACACAACAAAAGGGAAATGTGCACAAGGCACTTATAATAAATTTTAAAAAAAACTACTATGTACAAGATTTTTTCAAAACTGATCTCCCTGGATCAAAAGGAAAACTCCTTAAGTCACCTTCATGTGATGCGCAAAGGTGTGAAACAAGTTGCCTATTAGACTTTGCTTTGTTGAAATAAGCTACTTCATGATTGCTAATCCTTTTGAAAATTCTCCAAATGAATCATTAACATCAAACATGTTCCCAATAAATACAAATTCATCTTGATTCTCAAACTTTACCTCATGTTGGTGATCCATGACGGGATAGCTCTCTAATGTGACCAAAGCTGCAAATGCAACCTTTGATGACTCATTAGGATCATGTTTTTCAATATGCACATTTTGATCAGTTGCTTCTTGGACCTGCTTACCTAAAGGTACAGGTGTGTCATCCAAACTTGAACAAAAATATTCAAGTTCATCCCAAAAGGTAGCCTCATCTTGGTCATTGGTAAGGATGCCAAGCTCAACCTCACTCCTGCCATTTTCCTTAGGGACAACATGTTCCTTAAATGCTTTAATTGAAACATGATCTAGTTGAGTTTTGAACTCTTCATTTTCTATCATATGCTCATGATATTCAACAACACTAGGGATCAAAGTGTCCTCATGAAAGCTTGCCTTATACTCAGCTACAGCTTCATTCAATGCCACCATGCCATCATTTGCTACTTCAAGATGTTCCTCATGCTTGATATTTTTATTATTCTCATATTGCTCTTCGAGAGATCCACTACTAGTGAACACTTTAAGCTCCCACATGAATCTATGGTATAACTACTACCATAAATCCTCTTCAACCTGCTTGTCAAAGACTATCACTCCTTTTTCACGCTTGCTTGGAGCTGTAAACTGATCATGTATGTCTTTTTGAAATATGCTCTGTGATAGTTTCACTATACTCAAATCTTCCAACTCCGTTTTATTACAAGAGATAGGATCATAATCTTCAATTAAGAAAGGAAATTCAAATCAAAGGTTTACCTCTTCTTCAACTCCTTTTGGCTTTTTTCAAGTTACAAGCTCATCTTCTACCTTCAAAACCACAAGTTCTTGTTCACGAAAGGAGAGGTGGGAGGGAAAGAGAGCTCATTAGGATGCTCAAAACTTGATAAAGTATCCTTCCAACTTAAGATTGTGGGTTTAGGCTTATTGGATGATTCTTGGAGAGGTTCTTGAGGAAGGGAAAAATATTTCATTGGCTTGACTTTAAACATCTTCTCTCCTTCTTGGTCTTTGGTGGGCATAGGAGAAGATTCCTTCACAAGGGATGGCATAACATAATCAAGATCCATGACATGAGGTGGCCTCCAACATGACATGTTCTCAAGCTCTTGAAGAGGGATGGGTATAACTTGAGGAAGACATAGAATCAAAGGAGGTGTACTAGGGATAGGAAACAATGGTTGAGGTTGCTTGGATTGGGTTTCCTGATTCTCCCACCTCTCTAATCTATCTATCCACCATTAGATGAAAGTTCTTATTTCATACAACTCATCATTGATAGCACCATATTGGGCTTCTTCTCCAACTAACATCCACTTACCTGTCAACATTTGAACTAACTTCCTCATCTTCTCTATGAGATGAAAAGGGATCACATCAAGTTCTCTATCCCATTTTCTCATCACCTCTTTTGATTTTAGAAAATTTGGCTTGAATGCCAACAAGGATGTGGCAGAAGAAACATAGTTTTGACAAGGTTGGCTAGGAAGGTAGGTAGGTTGATATAAGGATAGATAGGCTCATTGTAGGGATGATAGGAATGATTGGACTACTGATAGGGGTCATAATAAGGCTGGTAGGCTTCATTTGGTGGATGACATGGCTCACCAACCTGATTAGGATAGAATTCTACCCCAAATCTAGCCATAAAGACTCATTAAAGAGAACAGATAAAGATAAAACTTGTTTGAAGGCTTACTTGGACTGTTGTAACTAGTTGAAAGCTTAGAGTTGCCATTGGTTTTTATAAACACGCTTTCAAAGGCTGATAGCTAAAGGATAACACCAACAATCCTTCTCTTTTTTAATTCTTTGTCAACTTAGTGTCCCACTAGGTGTGCCAGAAACTATTGTATCACAAAATTGCACCCTTGTGAGAGGGTTATTCAGGCTCTCTCAAGCCTAGCTATAAAATAGGATCAACCCCAAGCTTTGGGTATCTTGTGATGGGGTTGAATCTTTGGGTTATGGGCCAGCTCCCTAAATGTATCAATTAGGATCTTAGAAAACTACTCTAAACTATTGATTTCCAAGTAAAAGGGTTAGAAAGAGGAGAAAGGGATAATTGAAAATAAAAAAGGGTGATACACCAAGCTTTGACACTCCTCCTTGCTCTGTGACACACACAGATGATAGCCAAGAACTCATACACTCACACAAACTCCATAACTAGCTCATTGCATAAGTGTTTCTTAAGAAGGCTCAAGGGAATAAGACAAAAGAGGAAGGAATGATAATATCCAAATCCTATCTTCACCTCATGACTGATATAACACATCTTAATACCTACAAACATAAAACTATCTTGCATAGAGGTAAGAGAGAGAGGACAAACACCAAGAAAGAGAGATCTTTCACAAAGTATTCATGCATAAACTCAATTAAACACAAGATGAAAGCATAGAAAAAGGTAAATGAACTCTTATATTGCTATCAAGAGGTGTTTTCATTACAAAATGGATAGGGCTAAGCCATACCATAAGAGGAAGTAGTCTTGCCATGAGAAAAAATGAGAGATATATAAAAGAAAATGGAAGAGAGAAGAGGGGAAATAGATGATGAATTGAGTGATGTCATCCTACATGGAGAAAGCATTCATTATTCTATAAAGATTATTAAATTATTTGAGTTGCTTCCTCTTTCCACTTAATCTCTCCCATTTGCCAAATTCATCACATCTCCCACTTGGTCTTCTAAAAGCCTCTAAACACTTGTGAAGGCTTGTCACCTTAGAATTTAATGCATGGAGACCTTGAGGGTGACTTTTATTACCTTAGTCAAACTCCTTTGATGAGAAATGACCTGAAATACACTTCTACAACCATTTATAACCGCATTAGACCTACAATTTGAAGCTTTGCTCATGACATAACCTAGAAAGACTTCTTGAGGGCCAATAACCACCATTTCAACTGTGACATTGACCACTTTTAAATATACATTTATTAAATTTTAAACAAATATCATTGAAAAGAGGGAGACATCAGCTTTCCAACGTAGAGTAATGAACATGATTTAGCCCTACAAGAATGCTCTTGAAAAGCGGTGCATAGGTTGATTTGGTGCTAAGAGCTCCAAGACTAAATTTTGGCCTTTTTGAACTCCCACACATGGGAAAAATCTTGAAAGTGTTTGATTCACTTTTAGATGGATATTATGCTATTTCATACCAAATTTGGAGTTTTGAAAAATCATGCACATGTGCAAACTAGGAAATATTCATGAGGCTAGACTAGGCAAAAGTTTTGTATGTGGACCAATTTTGGCCAACAGGTACAAATTTTACACCTCCTGTGTCTTTCAATCATTTGTACATGGCACAAATTTAGAGTGAGGAACACTCAACATTTGGAAATAAATTCTATGACAAAAGGGTTTTTGACTAAAATCTATAAATCTCAAACACACTAAATATTCCCAAGTGTGGCTAACACAAGGGTAAAATCACATCAATTGAGTCCATACCGCCTAGCTTGTTATGCAATGGTATAGTCATTTACATTAAAAAATCATCTATTTAATTCTTAGTAAATTTTAATGTCTGGTTGCCACATGGCTCAAGTACCTATTGGGATGGTCAGGCTAACCGCTCACCATTATCCCATCCAATAGTTTGCCTAATTTGTATACCCCATCCTAAAATGGGGTTTATACAATGCTGGGAGATGAAACCCCATGTCAATGCACCCTTAAAGAACTCACGGGGAGGTGATGAAATCCCACCCATAATCTAAATGCATTAAAAAAAATGGAAAGACTTTAGAGGTCACCTTTGAATCACCTGTCACTCGGAGCTTGGGGAGAGCATTCATGACATTATTTCTGACACAAATTTACACACACTGGTAATAAACTAAGCGCTTTTGGTCACCCAAGTTTCCTAAAGGGGATAGGGGGAGAGCATACATGCTAAAGTTTGTGTTTTCCAAAATCAAAGAGAATTTATTCTAAGTAATTTGAAACTAGTCCAAAGAACAAACAAAAACCAAAAAAGCCCTTAAGATCTCTAACTAAAGATGTAGGTTCTTTTTACTAACACCAAATTGAAATGTGTTTGAAATTTTTGGTCCCTTGATCGTGTTTGCATTTGTGAAAGCTTGAAAAAAGCTAAAATAAAATTGTTAAGTGAATTTAAGCCCCTTAACCAAATGTGAACGAGTTTTAACCTTTGTGAAAATTTTGACTTTGCAAAATGAAAAAGTGATTAAAAAGCACCCAAAATTATTTTGTCTTGTCTTAATTCTCTATAAAAAAGTTAGTGGACTAATTTGTGTTGAATCCAAAATGATATTTTTGCAAGTTAGCTCAATAAAAACACAACATTTAACTCTCGAGTTTCTAAAAAAAAATAGAGAAATCATCAGTGATTACTATAGGGATAGCTATTAATTTATACAATTGGCACCGATTCAGTTACGATTGTTGCTGATTCTTATTATCACACCAAAGATCAACATGTTTTGAAAGAAAAAATGCTTGATAAATAATGTTTTTAACTCGAATTTCTTACGTCCCTACAAGAAGAAAGTTAGATAAGCAATAAACAAATTATTAGGCACCAAAAAAATAAGAAAGAGTTGATTTTTTCTATGTTTCTAGATTGTTGTGTTTTGATGCAAAGATCGTTGCCAATTCCTTCAATCGACGTCAATTTCAGCGATTGACACTGATTTGTTACAATCATCATTAATCCTTGTGATTTTGGCTGAGAGCTCAAATTTCTTCACTTTTTGGCAATTAGATCAAAAACCTGGCACAAAAATGGTTAGAAAAACATCCTAACAAGTAGCTAGAAGAGCTTTGTGGGGTATGAGTCCCATCGAGTATGCCATTATCTAAACAATAGAAATCTAAGAGGGGAGTAAGTATTGTGTTAATATGATAAAAATCGAATAAAAAACACACTAATAAACCTAACACCTCAAGCTTAGACACTCAAGGAGCAAGAGAACAATACAAGTAACTATCAATGGAAGACAAAACAAGCATTATTTACTTTATTTGAGGGCAAGAGTTATATATTGGCTATGGAAGAATGTGCTTTTTTGTGTACTCAAAGATTCTTTGACAATGGTGCTCCTTGCATCATCTCTCCTTGTCACCTTAGAAATTTTGGGCTTGGCTTGGCTTTGATGTAGCAATCTATGAATATTTATGCATTATAACCTTACATGAACAAGTGTTCCTTGGAGCTATTTTTGCATAATAAAATTATACAAAAAGAGCTTTTTGAATAATGGGTGAAGACTTGTATATATAACCTTTTAAACTAACTCTAACCCAAGTGCAGTTAGGTTAGAGTTAACTCTAGTTGAGTTAAATTTAACCCTAGTTGAGTTAAGGGGGACAAACCATTAATATTTGGGATATCCCATTTATTAAGCATGGCTCTCTATTTATGAATATAAGGCTTTAATGGATATATTTTCAATTCTTTAACTTTGAGGATGATGACATCATCATGACCTCAATTTTATTGGAATTTCCTTTTTACAAAATTCATTTTCACTAATTGCACATAGAAATTTCACTTAATAATTTAATTTGATTTTCTTAGTTAATTCAATCTGCTTAGCATTTTTTCACTTTAAAAATTGTTTGATTACTGTACTTAATGGGTCTAAAGGCCATATTGTCAATTTGTTAGGTCGCAAGTTAACTAGATATGAATCTGTGAGAGGTTACTATTATATATAGATAATACCCTAAATAAGGATGTCTCAACATGATTCTAAGCACTAATGTTAGATGTGCAGATGAAATTGGGACATTCAATGTTTCTTAGGCTTAATTTGTACTATTTGATAGAAATCAATCTGAATTTTGGTTGAAGCTCAATTGTGGCCAAAATAAGGTGTCTACAGTTGACATTGTCTTATAATGTTTTTACTAATGTATCAAATTCTGTCAATAGAGTAAATTCATATTATAAAATACAATAATTGATCTAAAAAAAAGTACATAAGGAAAGTATAGGATTTAATTTGGTGTCATTTTTTTTAAAATATCAAATCAAAAAAAGAGGTTGTTGGAGGTGGGAAGTAATGAATTTACATATGTTAATTTTAATTTTTTATTTTAGCACGTATAATATTTTTTAGTTGTTCAATTGTAATTTTTGCTTGAACATAAAGCCCTTGGAACATGAATTTTCTTGTTGATAGTTGGAGCAATGTAAGGTTGTGTTGTGTGGTAGTTGAAGTGTTTCAATGGGTGCACTACATTTGTTGCAAATGAGTTGAAAAGGCATTGAATATACATTTGAAACTGAGAGTGTTCCTTGTACATGTGAAAATACAAATGCAAAATATTAGTATATCAATGTGTATTTGACAAAGAAATTAAAATTAAAACTATTTTTTTCAAATGTTATTGCAATGTAGGAAAAATTTATCACAAAAACCATGCACTCTAAAAATTTAAAATATTTTTCTCTTAAAATATCAAACTGCCAAAAATTAATAAACAAATGCTTATGTTTTGAAAATATCTACAATATATATTTAAAATAAAAAACCATAGGATTGACGTTTAAACTACCAAATTTCCTAATAACTATATTTATGTCCATACGTAGAGATGAAAACAACTACCAATTTTTTTGAGGATATTCCTACAATTAGAGAAAATGCAAAATATTTTATGTAAGTTGTTGAATTCGACATAAAGTAATCAATTTTTACCTCAAAATTGAGATCCTCAAAGGAAATGGTGTAAGTTATTTTGAAGTTTATTCTCACATACTGAAGAATTTCCTCCAAATTCACATATAGAAAATAGTTGTTATTTTCAAGGCAATTGAATGTTATATGTTGGTAATATATATAGTAATATAGACACTATTTATAAATTATATAGCACCTTAGTCTTGTACACTTGGAGAATATAGACTTTGGTTGTTTCTCTTAATTCTAGACCTTTCCCACTTTTGCAATTCTCGAATCTGCTATTTCTTTATGCTCATTGCCTATCTCTTACTTCGACCATTATCATTTTGATGACCCAAGCCTTATATCTTGCCTAGAATGTATCTTCTACCTTTGCAAGTTCTAAACCTGTGCCTATTTTCTAACTACCTGAATACTTGTATCCCAATCAGATGCTTACATTGATACAAGTGTCCTACCCTAACACAAGTGTCTAATGCCCTAAAGTCATTCTAACTTACAAATGAAATGTATCCTAAAGTTTAGCCTAAGTGTTTTAATGTGATATATTCTCCAAATGGATTGGTATAAATACAAGATAAACCCTCATTCATTCCTCCTCTAGAAAAGACCTAAAGAGAACAAGGCAATTTATTAAAGCACTCAAATGAGCAAAAGCTTCCATATTTTCTCCTTTTATCATATCAATCATAAGGACATCACATCTACATGTCTTAAGTATTGAAAGAGTAGCCCATGAGCTATATTTATCAAGTTACAAGATAGGTCACTATTGTGCTTAGTTATCACTCATTTCATGATTCACACATAGGGGATAACTACATAAGTCTGAGGCCCTCTTCAGGGTATTGGTTATGTAGGAAATGCTCATTGACAAAGGGATCTTTGTGATAAATCGACACCTTGTGCTCACTAAGCCAAATTTCATAGCGCATCATTCAAAGGCAAAGAAAATTAAACCTAGGGTTTTGATCAAAAAATTGAGAGTGATAAACTATGCACATGATCTGAATACATTAGAGGAAAGTTGAAAAAAACCCAAATGATGGATTCAAAAAAGGATCAATATTTTTTTCTGGACACTTCCATTAATATTAGGATGCCTACGTGGATGTAAGTGTCCATTATGGATGCAAGTGTCCAAGGGTTAAAAGTAGTCAAAATATAGAGTGAGAAGAACCTAGACTTCCAATATAGTCATGTGATGATTCTTGATCACTGTCATATTTCAAAACAAAACATCAAACAAGATTTGCTCTCTCATCCTTTAGTCATGTACTTGTACAATCATTGCTATATTTATTTCACATGCTTAAGTGAATTGTATTGTCAAAATAATGTATTACATTACTTAGATTTGACTATTAAAATACAACATTCAAACAATTTTATTTGTTTAAATGTGTTTGTGTAAAACCCAAAATAACATAAAACATTTGGTGAACCAATCCTCTATTTGTTGAGCCAAAACCATAGTTTGCATGTAGGGTTTTTTCCTTTCCCAAATTCATTTCAGATTTCTATGTTTATTTTTAGATCTAATTTTTTTTCTTGCTTGGGCCTAGTTTTGAAATGTTTAGTTATCTCTTTGCTTTGGTCTTTATGGTTGTACTCTTTGTGATTTCCTCCAAAGTTAAAATCCTTATGGAGTCCTTAATTAAGGGCCACAAAAAAGTGTCATCCTTTGGATTGATTATTTAATGCGCCTAATGATCAATGCATTGCAAATGAATATCTTATAAAATATCAAAAATATGATCAAACCCCTTCTTTTTCTTATAACTATGATAATTAAAGAACTAATGATGAAAATGCAAGTAGAAATGAACATGGCATTTTTTGATATGGTTATGAGTGTGATGATATTCCTCTTGGCTATGTGGAGCCTAGTTATCTTGTTTATCCTCTTTCTAACGATGAAGGGTCTAAAAAGTCAAGCATAATAACTTTCGCTAGTGCATTGCATAAGGGTAATAAAAAAATGATTAAGAAGTTAGCATTCATAATGTTACAATTCAAAATTTTGCATGCATACATTCTCTAGATGCATTAAAAATTGAATGTCTCTCTTCCCCTTCCAATGATACACATGTTGAAAAAGTTGAATGTACTCCTCTTTCCAAGGATCTAAATTCAAAAAAATTGAAAGTTCCTCCCCTGTTTCATATGATGCAAACATTGATGAAATAATGTATGTACATTCTTTACAAATTGATACTCATGTTGAGAATTCTCTCCCTTATTTGGATGACTGGAATGAAAATAGTGAAAGTACTTCTCTTTCTAAAACTTGTAATGATCAAAATGCATGTACTACTTCCTCTCCTCCCTTGCTTGAATGACATAATGAAAATACATGTGAAGTTCCTAAGAAAGTGGTTATACTAGATACCTCTTGTGGAGATACAATTAACTTTCCAAGTACATTTGATACAAATAAAAGTGAAACTTACATTATTCCCTCTCCTAGTGTTGAAAATGAAGTAGTAAATGTTTCTTTTTCTCCCTCCTTTGCCTTTTTTTCTCAAAAACATCATGTGTTTACAAGTGAAGTTCCTTCCCCTACTCCTATTATATGTCAAACAACTTTAAAAAACATATCACCTTACAATGACGATGATATTAGCCTTCGTGCTATCCAAAATGATAAAATTGTCTCTTTAACCATTGATACTCCTTTACCAAATATTACACAACCACATGTCAATCCTCTTTTAGAAGGTTCTCAAGATTCCATCATTCTTATGTTCGTATAAATGGTAATTTACAACCTCTAAACAAATATTCAATTTCTTCACCACTCTCTACTTGAGATATGTTATCCATCATGACTACCATAGGAGATCTTCAACAAGTTATTACCCTTAAGTTGTAAGTTTCATCTCATGAGGCTACCTTTGAATAAAATATGTTAAAGGAACATCTCTTACTCGATATGTGTTTGAGTCTCCTTACCCTTCTAATTTCATCATGCTTAAGTTATCATGATTTAATGGTCATGGGGATCTTGCTATTCACTTACAATAATATATAAATTGCTTTAAATGTTGGGCTAAGGATGGACACCTACTATTGAAGGCCTTCCATTGAATTTTAGCTCAAGATGATCTAGATTGGTTTTATAGACTCTCAAATGGCTTTTTGTCAACATTCTGAAAACTTGAAGTTGTGTTCTAATCCAACATTCTGAAAATTTGAAAATGTAAAAGGACAACACTTTTGAACGTAGCATGGTATAAATGGGCACATAGAATGATTATTTTGCTCTTGAGAAAAATCTTATACAATTAATCAATTGAAAAATTATTATATTTTAAAAAGACATATCTAGACCTTTTTCACATGCTTCTTTTAGAGGTTATTTTAAGAGGGTCTAGACATCCCATGTCGATCCTTTTGAGGATCATGTGGTCAATCGACCTTCACAAAAGGTGACTATTGAGGTTTTGTCCTCTTAGGCCAAAATTTAACCCCTACCATCCAAAACCTAAGCATTGCATCAATTTCCCTTTAAAAAGAGGTCTAAATAAGGTCTTATGAAGGATTTAACATTGTTTAAGATACTTTAGCATTGTTTCAGGTTTATTTACAAAAGCTAAGGTAAATTACTCCATTTACCTTATGCTTTTCTAAGTCATTCTATGTCAAGTCCAACATGCTTCAAGATAGTCCAAAGGTCATAAATGTCATATATATATTGGCACACACATGTCAAGGCATCTTGAGTCATTCTAATGCAGAGATGGTAGTTTGAAGTTAGAAAAGTCAAAATAGGTCAATTACAAGCATCTTCTTTGAGCTGCCAAAAAAAATGAGCATCCAAAGTTAGGTTGTCATACTTTTAGGAGAGGTTTCTAACATGTCTTGCATCAAGAAGGAGGTTTTAAACTCCCTAGATATCTAGTCTCAATTTGAGAATGTCTTAAAAGGTTGTGACATTCAACATGCTACACATTTTGAGGAAGATTACATGTATTCATAGTTAATCAGAGCATGCCAAAGTAAGAGAACATTGGAATGGGGTGATAGAGGCCTATCAAAACCTCCTCCAGTATTCTCAGGCTCAAAATCAAGCTTATACAGTGTTGTTAGGTCCTAACAAGACATAAACCTACTCAAAGACTCTATCATGTCAGTTGCAAGAGAAGAAGGCTCATTTTGATAATGTTCTTTCATGAAGGAAGAGAGGAATCAATGATCTTACAAGATGTTGAATACCCCTATCACCTTTAAATCCATGGCAATAGTTTTGAGATTAGGAGGCAGAGCTTTATGAATCATTGTTAAGTAGTTTATTGCCTCTTAAACCCTTCAAAACCCTATTATCATAATTTTTCTCTTGAATTGACATTTATGGGTTTGACTAGTGCATGGTGGAAGTTTTAAACCATATATTAGGGCTCCAATAGCCCCTATAACATCAAATTCAATTAAAAATCCAATGATCATGTTGGTACTAATAAGAAATCTCATCGTTGTGCTCGTGTTGACATGACAGGCAAGGTTTTTGGGTTATGAAGTGTTTTTCTAGCATGAGGGTGATTGAAAAAAAAATGTCAACAATGTATCCAACCTCATACAAATAAAATAAGCTCTCCCAAACCTATTCTAATCAAGCATTCAATGCAAGAATGAGTAAAATGTGAAGGTGCATGTCTGTAGGGTTTAAGAAGGTGTAAGTTTTCAAGCCTATTTGATAATATTGAGAGTTTTTGAGATTATTAAGAGGGTAAGGAACATGATATGTGACTAGCAATTGATTCAAAATCAGATATACTTCTCTTGATCAAAACTAACAAGAAGAGTTACCATAGACCCATACCTTCTACTTCATTTAAATGTCAACTAGAGGACGTAGACTTCATAGGATTATGTCACTATATGTGCACACTCAATCTTTTAATTTGACCTTCTACTAATTGTAATCTAAAATGTTGAAGTAATGTAGTAAATGAAATGTTGAAATTAAACAAG
This sequence comes from Torreya grandis, assembly GCA_037957365.1. Lineage (NCBI taxonomy): Eukaryota > Viridiplantae > Streptophyta > Pinopsida > Cupressales > Taxaceae > Torreya > Torreya grandis. Next base: position 1,902,060 of record JARHVA010002419.1, read on the forward strand.
AACACAATACTATGAAATAAATATTTACATGTTGGAAGCTTCTTTAAACAAATCTAAGCAAGAATGTAAATCATATAATTTAGAATTAAATCACATAATGCATAAAGAAATCAAATAACATGCTTAGTTATTTAAATGGGTTGGATTGTTGCTATAAAGATTCCAAAGGGAGACCTTCCTCTTTCTGACTCTGGCTTCAATCCTTTCTCTCACAACACTTAATTGAATTCAGAAATGCTTGTTCATATTAATTAAAAATGCAGTAATGAATTGTTACAGGAATTTACAATAATAGTTACTTGACAAAATGTACTTATGATTATCTCTAATCGATATCTACTACTTATCAACTCTGATGTTACATATTTATATACTGCAAAGGATATTGTTTTATAAAAAATAATATATATTCTATTCTAAGAAACATTCAATTTAGAATAACTAAAATTGGCTTCTTTTGCTAAAGTCATCTTTCATGTGAATTTTGAAACATTGCTTTAGGACAAACAAAGTTGTTTCATTCTTCAACCACTTCCTTATTGGGATCCATGGAGGTTATAGTTATTTATGTGAGTCAGTTGAAAGAGGAATCAAAATTTATTCATCCACGAATTTGGTCATGCAATGGCTATAGGATAGTTCATGTAATGAGATTCTTTTGCTATAGGATGTTTTGTGCTATATACCTATTTCTCCAAAACATCCTTAAAACACATTATAGAAAAAGCATCCTCAAGCAAAAGATATCTATCTTATATTTAATTCTAATACATAATTCTAACTATTAAAAGAGTATAGAAACATAATGCTAATTATAGGATTATGATAATATGGAAGAAAACTTTATAGAAAAGTACTCAAAAGCATGTTAAACAAATAAGATGAGTGTGATGGATGAGGACAAGAAATAAGATATTTTTGGGGCTCATCACACCCCCCAAATTAGGACCTTACTCGACCACGAACAACAAATTTGGTCATTTCCATTTCATAAAGAACTTTGAAATCCATGGGATCTATAGCACTACATGCAAGGTGAGCACACAATCCACACCTCTATTCAAATAGATGCAAAATTCTGACTTCTCTATCTTCATCCAATGGAGCTTTATCCTACCAATCTGGAACAAGATATAAGAATAGAGGGGGATAAAATTTGAGACTTAACAATTGGCATCCAATTTCACCTACAAGAAGAATATATCTTGTGATCCTAGTAAATGTTACCTTTAAGTTTAAAGGGGAATATGGATCTCTCTTCCTTAGTGCGGGAGTGATCTCATTCTATCATTAAATGTAGGATTCTCTTGTAGCAAGACCAATATAATTTCTCAATCCCAAGTAAAAATCTTGGGCTACATCACAATTCTTAGCAAACCAAGCACTTCTATTTTTAACATGATATAATCCCATTCTGTCAATACAACATCAGGGGTCATTGACTCTCTTCTGATAAGTAGTTGGATTTCATTTTCCTTTTCTTATATTTAGGTACTTCTCTTCCTCTTCTCTACTCATTCAATAGATATGATGAAAATGATTTTAAAAGTACATCTCCAACATATAAATTAGGGTTTCACTCTCTGTCATAAGGAAAAACATAATTATGAAGGTATAACTTGCAAAATTACGCTTGTTTTTCTTGTTAACTTTCTTTATAGGTAGAAAAGTAGGAGAGGGGATCAATTACTTCATGAGACATGTCACAATAAATTATCATAAATTTAAACTTATGCCATTGTTCCTCAAGATAAATTAAATAAACTCTTGCAAGAGGCATGTAGTCAATGAGCTCTTGGGTAAAACCAACCATATCTTTAATTTTCTACTTTAGTTGGGATATTCTTTCTTCCTTCAACCTATTCTCTTCTTTCAATTTCTTAGTTTCTTTTCTTAATGCCTTTAGAATTTTAGACTGACTATCCATCCAATTCATAAATTTAGAAGATAATGTAAATGAGGAATGATACATGACTTTTTGGGTAGTTGTAGATTCTCATTGTTGCTTTTCCTCTATAGAAGGGTGTGAAACAATGATTGTAGGATGGTCTTCAACCGAGGGCTACAACTAAAAAGCTGTTGTAACAAGTGCATCCAGTCCTCCTCCAGACTAATCTTATAGGTTATTTCTTAGTCGCTCAATTTATTGTAGGGTTTACTCTAGAGTGACAAATTCCACTTACATCATAGGTTGATCCATTTATTCTAATTTTTCCTACATTGGTTCCTCTTACAACTCTTCAAAACTATGTTCCACCTGTTTTGCCTCCTGATTGTATTTTGGAGAATATTCTTCCCTATTTGTCTTAGCTTCTAGAGATTTCTCTGTACTGGTAGTCTATTTCTCTCTAGATTCTTCATTAATTTCAATAATAGAGGAAGGTTTAGTCCTCATTTTTATTTTCAATCTCTGGGATCTACAAGGAGTAGGGGTTACCTTAGCCTTTTTGGAAGAACGTAGAATTTCTTCCTCAGATTCCTCTGAGTTAGGTTGGAGAATGAGTTTCTTCCTTTTTCTTCTGGATTCTTTACTTGTGAAATTCCTTTCTTTATTCCTTATTGTAGGTTCTTGTGTGGTTGCACAAAGGTCTCCTTCTGTAGGTTCTTATGGAGCTACAGGAAGGTCTTCTTTTACAAGTTCTTATGAAGTAGCAATAAGTTCTTCTACAAGTTCTTGTAGTACTACAAGAAGGGCTTCTTTTGTCCTTTGTTCTTCTCCTCCAATTTATCTTCTATTTCATTTCTTTTTCTATTAATTTCTACATTTCCTAGTACTTGGATAAATTCTTCCCAACTTATGTTGGGTCTAGTTATTTGCAAAGAGTCTTGAGCAATCAATTGGATTAAACAATGATGGGAAAGAGCTTTGGAATTACCTTTTTGAAATGTCTCTAACATTTTTGTGATCATGTGGAGCAAAAATTTGGGGAAATTTATCTCTATACCGTGCCATAAATGATTCATAAATTTGAAGTGAATGCCATGCAGCATGGAACACCTCCCTTCACAAGTGAAATATCTGTAGATGAACTCAACAGTTTTGGCCCATCTTCGCTTTCATTTCCATTGATGAATTTTCATCTTTCTACCTTAGCATAAAAATTTTCTTGCCATGTTTCCCCTATTCGTGGAAATATGATTACTCTGCTAATGATAGTCTCTATTAGCTTTATTTCCATTCCTCTTATTGTTGCCAGGTTGTTATGCAAGGAGCTAGCGAATTCTTCCGCAATTCCATTATCTAGGGCTTTTATATTCTCAAAATATTTTGCCCATCCTACATTCTGGAATAAAACTAGGATGTCTAGGATATTGGTTAAATGAGTGATATCAAGAGGTTCATGTTTAAGTCCCCTCTCATATTGTGAGATGAAATTTGAGTTGCAAGCTATGTTTTTGTAGCAAGGGTTTTGGGATTTGACAAAATGTTTGCAATTATTATTATTTTATTTGCTTAAGGAGCAAAATAATCCATTTGAATTATTAAAAATCTCCCCCCACTTAAATTTTCACTTGTCTTCAAGGGACGAAGCTGACATACATAAAATGGCTCATGGTAAGAGCAAGGGGTGGTGGTAGCAGTGCGTCAACGGTCATGTCATTTGGTGAAGGAGAAAATATGGTGAGTTGTCATGACAAGAAGAAGATATGGCATCGTGTTAATAGCATTAAGTCCCATCATCTTAGTAATAATTAAAATTTATGACATGAAATAAATATAAAATAATTACCTTGTGACTTGTAGGAATACCTTTCATAAATGCACAAATGATGATTCTAAGTGGTGGTATGGCATGTGATGTCATTTGAATGGGTAAAAAATGATTTTATGAGAATGGAATGATAAGAATGCATCCTATAACAATAAATATTTCCTATAGCAACAATTTTTTCATCCTATAACAAGAAGTGTTCCCTCTAGCAACAAGTTGTTCATCCTGTAGTAAAAAGGAAAATGTATTTCTACTCCAAGGAAATGAATCTGCAAGCAAAAATAGATGAAACAAAAAGTTTTCTTATTGTAGTACTTTTCTCTCTCTTATTTTAATGAATGTCGATCAACCAGTGACCTAGTTTTCTTAGACAACATCTGTCAGTAACGTTTGAAGGTTTTCATTGCTAAATTTTGTGCTTTTTTAATATTTTTTGATACCAACTCAACTAGAATTACAAAAATCTAGGAGGTAGGATTTTATTTATCTTGAACCAAGCCATTGTGAATGACTTGTTCTTGGTTGCAAGAATCTTTTAATCTTCTTGGAAAATATTAGAGAAGGGTTGACAGAAATACCCTTCGACTACAAGAACAAGTTGATTTGCTTCATGAAGAAGAGATGGATGTTGTTCTTTAAGAAGTTGGTGAGTGAGAGTTTCCTTGGATAATGGTTTCTTATACAGCTTGAGTCTATGACTATTAACAAGCAATCATAACCAAACAAAGTCAATGGTCATGAGCTTTACAGCTCCATTGTCAAAAACTTGTTTGATCTCATAAGGCCCAAGCCATATAAACTGCAACTTTCCTTTATTATCCTTGTATTTAGAGTAAAAAATGAGTGCCCAATTACAAGGTTGGAAATTATTCATCTTGATATTCTTGTAATGCCAACTCACATGTTATCTTTGCACTATTTTAGTGTGATGAAGTGCTTCCTTTCTTAGCTCATCTAGTGCATTAAGCTGCATGATCTTGTCTTGTTGAACTTGGGAAAGATCCAAGCCCAAATCAAGTGTTGTCTTTAATGTTTTATGTTCAAGCTCAATATATAAAACATGCTTTTTACCATAAAATATTTCATATGGAGTGAAACCAATTGTAGTTTTCTAGGTGATTTGGTAGGTCCAGACTGCTTCTAAAAGATGAGTTGACCAATCTTTTCTATATAAGTTGACAGTCTTAGTGAGGATATTTTCTAATTATTTGTTTGTCACTTCTACTTGACCATTTGATTGAGGATGGTAAGGGGTAGAATTTTTATGTCTAATTTCATATTCCTTTACCAAGGTAGCTGTGAGGTCTGATGTAAACTGTGGGCCTTAGTCTGTGACTATTTTCTTAGTACTCCATAGTGGGTGAATATTTATTCATACAAGAACTCTGCTACTTTTTCATCTCAGGCATAGGTTACGGCTTTTACCTCAACCCATTTTGTGACATAATCAGTGTATACTAGTATATATTCCTTATTATTGGATTTACGATCAATGGGACCTAAAAAATCCAATCCCTATTTGTTAAAGGGATTCAAAACCAGTTGTGGTTGTAATGGAATTTCATCAGAGCGAGTGGGTTTTCCCATACATTGACATTGATCACATTTGTGAACATACATCATGGCATCCTTAAGCAAAGAAGGCCAATAATATCTGGTAGTAAGGATTTTGATAGTAGTTCATTTGGCAAAAAAATGACCCCCACAGGGTTCATCATCGTAGGATCTAAGAATGTCATAAGCTTTATCTTCTCAAATACATCCTCTCATAACTGAATTTGGTCTAGTGATAAAGAGATATCCTACAATCTAGGAATAATGTTTGCTCTTTTGGATCAAATGTTATTTTTCTCTAGGTGAGAAATTTTATGGTAGTGATCATGCGACAAGATAGTTAGCAATATCTACGAACCAATGAGATTGAATAGTTACTGTAAATAAATGTTCATTAAGAAAATAATCGTCAACAATAGGATTGTGCTCATCATTTTTCAATCGAGATAGAAAATCTGCTACTACATTATCCTTACCTGGTCTGTCTATAATGGTAATATCAAACTCTTACAACAAAAGCAACCATCAAATTATCCTGCGTATTACAATAGGTTTGTTCATTAAATACCTTATTGTTATATGATCTATGTGGATGAATACTTGGTAACATGTAATGTAGTGTTGAAATTTTTAGATGGCATAGATGATGGCAAGAAATTCCTTCTTTGTTATAGTGTAGTTGATTTTAGCCCCTTGAAGATTCTTGCTAATAAAATAGATTGCATAACTCAGAGATTCATTTTTTGGCCTAAAACAGCTCCTAAAGTGGTGTCAAACGCATTTGTGTGGATGTGAAAAGGCTTCTTCCAATTAAGCCCTCTCAGAACATGAGTTGTTATGAGAATATCTTTGAGTTGTTGAAAGATAGTTTGATAATCATTAGTCCATATAAATTTAGCATCCTTAGTAAGCAATCCAAATAATGGGGTGGCAATTTTACTAAAATATTTGATGAATCATCTATAATAAATAGCATGTCCTAAAAAGCTTCTAACATCTTTCTACTTCTTTGGTGTGGGTAGATCTTTAATGATACTTATCTTTATTGGATCAACTTGAATTCTAATAGGGGATATGTGATATCCCAACACAATCCCTTCAGTCATTAGCATATAACACTTTTCATTGCTCAAAGATGATTGGTGGTCCTAGAGATGTTAAATAAATTTCTCCAGGTTGGTCAGCATGTCTTTGAATGTCTACTCATAGACAATGAAATCATCTATGTATATTTCAACTTAGTCATGGAAGAGATCAAAAAATATGCTCAAAACAACCCTTTGAAAAGTGGCTATTGCATTGCAAAGACCAAATGGTAAGATGACATAGGTATAGTTTCCCCAAGGGAAAATAAAAGTGGTTTTATCTTGGTCTTGTAGAGAAATTCATATCTGATTATAATCACTATAGCTATCTAGGAAGGAAAAATATTTTTTTCTTTCTAATGTAACCAATTCTTGATCAATAAATGGAAGGGAAAAGTGATCCTTCCTGGTAGCAGCATTCAATTATTGGTAGTCAACATGAATATGCCATTTCCCCCCTTTTTTAGGGATAATGACTAGGGAAGAGACCCACTAGTTATCCAAAATAGGATAAACAAATCCTACATCCAAGAGTTTTGACAACTCGATTTTGACAATATATTTAACTGCAATATTCATTCATTATTGGGGTTGGAAAATAGGTTTGAATTCTTCTTTATTGTAAATGTGATATGCACATAAATCTAGGGGTATTCCTCTCATGTCATGGTAATCCCAGGTAAATGTTGTTGTGTGCTTTCTTAACATTGTAAGTAACTGACTTTTTTTCTAGGGTGTTAAGGAGGTGTTGATGTTGAGAGGTTTGTTTGATAAAATGTCTACTTGCTTTGTTAAAGAAAGCATGGTTTCTACGTTGGTGATTAAAGGAGCATAACTATATTTATGGGGAAGTAATTGATGGAATATCCAAATGTCTCTTACAAATTTAGCAAGATCATTCTCAGGAAAGGTATTCTAAAGAGGGCATGGTGTATATTCCAATAGGTTTGTGGCTATTGAATCTTGTCGATAGGTGTTTTGCAGGATACCAGTAAGGATAGTGTCTTCTTCTTGAACCTACAGAGCTAGACTCTGATCAATTGTGCAAAGAGTCTACAAGGAGATAGCTTCCTCAAATTGATCAATCCAAGGGGTTGGGCCATCATTTTTGGAAAGCTGAGCTGGTGGATAAAGAACCAATTTATTTGTGTTATTTCTATTGAAAATTAACATTTTTCTGACCTACAGGTAATAAAAGCATCAACGGTGGCCAACCATGGGTGACCAAGGATGAGAGGATAACCCCCCAAATCACTCTTTAGTTGCGTGAAAATAAAGTATGCGAGATATCTCCAAGAGTACATAATGATAACAAGGTCCTCAATAATCCCCTCAGGTTTAACAGTTGATCTATCATCCATCTGGAGGATGGTGGGTGTTGGACAGAGAGTGGTAAGTTTCAGCTATTGCATGGTTTCCATGGTCATCATGTTGATGGTTGCACCCAAGTTAATTAAATTATTGGAGATTTCTTGGCCATGGATGCTAACATTAACTACAGGACTTTTTAGATTAGAATATTTTGGGGAAACTATATTTCCCAACATAATATCCATTAGTTGGCCAATAACATGGACTTTTTTAGGATCCTTCTTCTTTCTTCCTAGTTTTTTCAAACATATCTCTCTAAAAACCTTATTATAGATAAGAACATCTTTTATTGCTTGAAAAAGTGAGATTTTGATGCACACATTCTTGAGTTGTCCTAAAATATCAAATTTGGGCTCTAGTTCATGACATGATATATTCAATCTCTCTGGAAAAAGAGGATTGTCAGTTTCTTTTTGATTTTTGGTTGGACCTAACTCAGGATTGGCCATAGGTGGCTATGGATTAGTATGGAGTGGAGTTGGTTTAAAGTATTCTGTGATTATGGGTGAGGTGGGTTGTGGAAGAACATGACTGGAGCAAAGTTGAACTTGATTAATATCCAAGGTGTATGTTGGATATTGCATTATTTTAGTGGATTTTATTGGTTGAACCAATTTATTATCAGGATTGGGGATGGGCTGGGTAGGTAATTGAGTGGTTCAAATAGGTTGTTGAGTGTTTGGCATTATGGCCTATTATTGTGATTATTGCATTAGTTGGGGAAAGCCTTTATTACCTCTCCTTTTTTGTTGCCATAGATTAGAGGGAAAGAACCATTGTTGGTTTTGGAATTACCTAGGTTGGGGTTGTTGTCCATTCTATTGCATCCATAACTGATTTTAGAGTAGCTATTAATTTTTTTGGGACCAATTTTGATTGGGCATATTCATCTAGGAACCATATTGAAGATTATTTGAGAATTGAGAATTTACAAACATAGAGTTTGATGACATACCTGATCTTTTTACCCATGGTTTCTATTGAGCCACAAAAAACACCTAATTTTCATCTTCGCCTATGGCATGTAGATCCACTATCTTAGGATTCTCCTTGGTTATGCTAGCTACCTGAGATTTCATAGATTGACATGTGTAATCCACCTTCTTCTTTCTACATTGAGGGCAATAGGTGTCTAAGGCTTTCTCAATTTCTTCTTGCTTCCTCCATGTATGTAATGTATCAAGATAAGTAGTTAGGTGACTGATAATGTCCTTCTTCATGTCCTAGAGTAGGTTACTAACTTCACCTTTAGATAGTCCTATTGTAGATGCTACAAGAAGGGTTATGCCCCTACTTTTGTTTATGGTTGATCTAGAGTAGTTTGTACATAGAACTGTTAGTTCATCAAAGTGTAGTGTAGAAACTTCACCACCAGACATTAGATTTAGTGCCTCCAAACAATCATCTCTAATCCCTTTTAAGAATATCAACTTGATTGATTCCTTGTCCATTGTAGTCTGCTTGGATTTTTGTAAGCTAAAAAAAAGAATCCATATATTCTTTCAATGACTCATCATTAGCTTGTGTTATTCAAAATATATCATCTCTCTTGTAGTTTTTGTCTCTATAATAGTCCTGGTATTTCATCAAAAATTTATCCTTCATTTCTTTCCAAGTAGAAATGGCATCCTTTCTGAGTCCCATAAACTAAGTGTTGCATCTTTGGGTAGAACAAAAAACATGCTCTGACTCCACTGTTAGGATCTAGGAAGCACCATTGATTACCATGTATAAGCAACTTAACATGCGGAATTAAACCAGAAGTAACAAGTAACTAGAATTTAGAAATAACACAGAATATGAGAGACAATACCCAATTGTATTAATACTCTTCCAGAAGGAAATACAACAAAAAAGATGCCACCTTCTTCCTTCCACACCTCTAGGGCTCCCACACCTCTAGGGCATAAATAGTAAATCTCTTCAAGAGCTCACTCTCTCTCTTACGGTCCCAACACACAACTCAAACACAGAGTTGGTGTTCACCTCCAACTAATCAGTATCACTACTGCCAGTACACCGAGTATACACACATACTCAATCGAGTACACAACGCACTCCAAGTAGATCTCCCATGAACTTGCAACAACTTGCAACTCAAATGATCTTACTTTGGAAGGATCTACCTTGACTTCCTCTTTGCTCTCCAACTGAGTACACACCGTACTCCAAGTAGATCCTGCCTGATCTTGCTACCTGTTGTGTTGTTGATCTCCCTGATCCTGCTGCCACCTGCAGATCAATCTAATCTTGCACACCTGTCGACTAACCTGGTTTTACACACCTATAAACCTAGATCTTGCACACACAAACACCTGTAAATCAATGATCTTACTTACCATGTAGATCTCCAAACGTGGCCTTGCACACCTGCCGACCAAGATCCTACATACATGAAGAATCCTTCTGATTCTCCAAACCAACACCCACACTTGGCACTGTGGCACTAGGAGGAACACACCATGCTCTCTTCACTCTGAAGGAGCTAATTTTGCTCTCTTACTCTCTAGCACACTTTTACAATACAGCCCATGAGTCTATTATATAGATCCCATGCAAACAATAATTAGACATCTAATTACAATAATTAGATCCACAACTTCAAGTCTATAATTGGCCTTCTACATGCAAACAACCGATTAGTTAACTAACTGTTTGTGCAATTGACAGTTCCAGAACTGCACAGGTGATCGACGTCAGTCCCTGTCTACCTAGAGGTGACTGACGTCAGTTAATCTGCTCATTAGATATGACCGACGTCGGTTGATCAGACTGACGTCAGTTGCTCTGCAACTCAACAACCTCTCAGCAACCTCCTTCTTTATTTGCATCAGTGAAACTTTTAGCTCCACAACCTAACAATCTCCCACTTGGAGATAAATAGCTGCACTGTACTTGTACTTGTAGCCCGTCTAATTTGTTTCCTGGCTTGTATCCCTCTTCAAGCTCAACCTTGAAGACCAACCACTACAAATATTTTGGTGCACCTCCTGTCATCCAAGTAACCTACCACATCCGCATCTACAAATCCATGTAGAAAAGAACTTGACCCTGCATAGCATGTCGACTTGATGATGGTCCCTCTAAGATACCTGAGAATTCGCTGAACTATCCTCTAGTGCTTCTTTCCCAGATCGGCTCCAAACTTTCTGACAGCTCCCACTGCGTGGGCAAACCTAGGTCCAGTACGCATGTACTTAACCTCATCATGTGAATTAGGACACTTGTTCATAGAACTATCCAACCCATTGGTGTGCTAACCGGTTTCACACAATCATCCAGAGACAAAATCAACCTGTGATCTCCATGTCTCTAGAACACACTTATGCCAAAGAATTTTGCTACTCCAAATTCCTCATGACATACCACTGAACTAACTTTATCTTTAGTTCAGCAAAACCCTGCATGTATGAACCTGTAACAAGCTCATCATCCACATACAGTAACAAGATAATGTCACGACCATCATCCACCTGGTAAAGAAAACCACAGTAGTTACACTGACATTGACTAAAGCCATGCTTTGTCATCCACCTGTCAAACTTATACCACTGTCCTGCAGCTACCTCAAGACCATATGACCTGGCCTTCTGTCTCACGTAACCATTCTCTCTATTCTTTAACTAAGGTATCCATTTGTCTTTCAGTGCTTTCATACCGGCTGACAACCCTACCAAATCTCCCGTTTAGTTTTGCATCCTATTCATGCCATGCTCCCACTGTTTCTTGGATCCTTCCTGCTCTACAGTGAGCAACGAGTATAAAGAAGAGGAACAACGAATTTGAGGCTTACTTACCCTTTCAGTCCTCTGTATGGGTGTTTGAGACTCCTTAATAGCTTGCTGTCTACCCAAAATCCGTCTCAGTGACCGACCTCGGTCACCACACAATCTGCATTTGACTGACATCGATTCCATGCGACTGTCCTTTTTGTCGACGCCAGTTTTCTGACCATCGATCTTACCTAGTCACCGATGTCGGTTCCCTGATCGACGCCAGTAGCCACCCTGCCCGACACCACCAGCTCTGGTCTGCACATGACCGACATCAGCATATGTCTGTTTGACGCCAGTTCCCCCGAACTGATGCCGGTACCTGTGTTCTCCTATGAGTGATGACTTTTTACTTACAAGCTCTCTTTGGATCAAAACCGTATCCAAACTGCTCTGCTCAGAGTTATTCAGTCCCATCCACTATTCTTTGTCCATCATCTTCTCCATAAACACCAAGGCTTTCCAGTTCTTAAGTCTGTCAAAGACATCTGACTTCCTCTTAAGAACATGCATCTCCTTCTTGCTCATGTGACCAAGCCTACAAAGCCACGTCTTCGCAACAAAAGAAGAATCAGTAATATAAGTAGATAGATAAAGGATACCTACTTTCTTACCACCTGCTAATTTAAGTGCATCCGCTGTGAGAGTTTCTGTGCATCTCTCATCACCCAACTTTCTTGAAGAAATTAGCCTGATCTTTAGAACCAATACTTGCATGACATCCTTCAACACCCATGTGTTGGCCGCCTGCAATTTCAGCTTCACTTCCCCTTTGCCAATACTTTGACAAGGCTCACCAACCCCTCTATTTGGGGCTGCATGGAAAGAGGCAACAAAATCTATAAACCAAGATTCTACTTTATCCAAGGAACATCCCAGAGCATCCTGTGCAACAACACTTGCAACATCTACTTCTTCAGTTCCTTCATGCTGATCTTCTACCAACCAACAATTTTTCTTTACCTGCTCTTTCTTTCCATAACACCATAATTGATCATTCATGCTTTTCAATTCCTCCATTCTTAGTGTAATATCTTATGCCATTGTTATACTCCCACTCAATCAGAAACCCCTGAGAGTGACCTATAATCAAACACAAACTTGCTCCCTACAACCTTAGCTCTGATACCACTTGTTGGTATAAGACTCTTAAACCTACAACCTAGCTCTGATACCACTTTTTTAGGAATCAAGAACAACAAACATGCTCTGACTCCACTGTTAGGATCTAGGAAGCACCATTGATTACCATGTACAAGCAACTTAACATGCGGAATTAAACCAGAAGTAACAAGTAACTAGAATAAAAAACATATGAAATCATGAATATTACAAAGCAAAGCTCTTGCTTATAAAGGCAAGGCATAGAAACAAGAAGGCTAAACTAGCCAATATGGGACTAAACCATAAATAGTGCTAAATAGTGTTGAATAGTGCACCTAACAAACATGAGTAAAACATAGTCTAATAATATTTACCCTGATGATTAACCTCAACCAAGTCCCTCAAACTCTTTCAATATCATTCATCATCAAAATGGCAAAAGAAGACAATTAATGTATGTAAACTCAAACGGATTGTGCCAAGTCTACAATCTAGAATGAGAGGTTCTTGGCAAACCCTATATGGTTTCTCCTTGGGGAAGGTATTCAAACAAGTAAAAAAATATCCACCTTTATCTCAAGAGCATTTTAAGTCATCAAAGGTAGGGAGGTCAATTCAAGAGTAAATTTGAATGGGTTTAGAGCCTGGAGTGCACACTTATAGGCCTGCACACCAAAATATGGGAAGAATGTGAAATTTTTGTGTATAAATTGAAGTTTGAAGGCTATGTAGGATGTGAAGTATCCTATATAAAGTTTATATAGTGATTTTATTCCTTGGAATGAGGATAAAACATCAAAACATGGTAATTAGGGTCAAAACCCCTAAACTATCAAGGAACCCTTAGCATGGGCTAAAACAAGTGATAAGAGGATTAAGGGGTCAAATAATTTGGAAACCATTTGTAGACACCATAGGTAATGTATCAAGCCTATAAGAGGATTTTCCATCAAAAAACAAGCACCAAAAAGGACCTTTTGCCTAATACAGTCTCTTGAATGTACACCTATAGGCCTGTAATTCTTGAGAAGGTAAACTTTCTCACGTGAGAAGTTGACGGAGCATATGCATGGGTAATAATGGACTTAGGGGATTTTGGTAAGGTTTTTATACTCCAAATTCATAGCATTTGTGAATCCATTAAGGGGCTTAACTTTATGAATAATTGTTAAGAAGTTGGAGACCTAAAAATTGTCTTTTGTGCCCTCAAAGGGCTCGATGACTATGAATGACTCTAAATGGACTCCAATGCATATTAAATGTATTGAAAACCATTGAATGATGTCTTAACACCTCATGGGAACATATTGTTCCAATAATTTGCACGTATGAAGGATAAGTACATGAAAATGGCCTAAAAATTGCACTTTCAAACTTGTTTGCAAGTGTTTGAGTAAGTGAGGTCTTCTTAACCATTATAATAGAATTTTCAAGCTTGGAAAGAGGAATAAAGACCTTCTACCATCCATATAAGAGGTATACATTTTGATATAATAGGTTTCAAGTCTTTAAACCAAGCCATGATGAGGAGTGTTTTCTTATTTGCATAAAGAAGTAAAATTACAAACCTTTTTGAGGTCATTTACAGCATGAGAGCCTTCATGACACCCCTATAGACATATAAATGACATCCTTGGAAGATTATACTAGTCATGAACAAATAAATTATAATGGTTCTAATAGGAAATTTGGATTCTTTCTATATTACTATTTTTAGCAATAAAACCCAAAATGCAAACAACATCAAACAGAGAGGATAAAAAGATAATCAGATGCTTATAATGAAATCACTTACCATAATTTTACATCTTATAGTTCCCCTCCAAGATTGCCAAACTGATTTGAATGCAAAATAAGTGGATTGTTGGATTGCTTGATTATGCTTGGCAATGGCTTCAATGGATTCTTGGCTTGATGACAACTTTGATAAGGCTATATGAGTGCTTGGATAATGCAAGTATGAAGGATACTTAAGGATCTAAAAGTCTCAAGTTGGCTTCAAGTTCTCTAAGTTAGTTTTCATAGAGGGATTGGCTTGTTTATATAAACCATGGGAGGGAAAATAAATAGCTCAAATTTAATTTTGAGCCATTGAGATCAATGTCCAAGAAATTTACAATGGGTATAACCAAGGAGTAGGGTTGCAGGAAGTATGATTAAAAATTGGATTTTACGATTGAGATCGTTATTCATTTCCAACGGGTATAACCATATTAAAGTGAGTAATAAGGGGGTAACATTCAATGCATAAAGAATGAGAAAGCAAGATATTTGAACAAGATAACACTACCAAGCATGAAATGCATTTCAAAAACATGCAATCCTATGAATTGAAATACAATTTTGGAAAGGAAGTGACATTTTTAATATAGAGAGAGATAGGGAGAGCATACAATTTTAGAAACCTAAGCTAATTCCTTTGTCCAAATGAAACTATCTATAGCATGTGAATGAATGAGGGAATACCATTTTATCCAAATCAATTAATCTAAATGAACACAAGAGCATATACCAAGCAAGGTGATGATTAAAAATCAAGTAATATTACACAATGAAAGACATTTTAAATGGGGAAAGATGTTTTTAGGGTTGAGAGAATGCATACAATTCAAAATTTACTCTAAACTTGTATACAACAAGTTCAACTAGCACACAAATAACAAACCCTAACATATATACTACATTACAACTTTGTAATTTCAATTTGCATAAAAAAGTGCCCTCAAATCAAGCTCAAAAATATCATGTAGATATTCTACCAACTCAGAATCCAAGTTTGAGACAACAATGGAGGAAGACAGGGTTGTAGTGTAAAACCAGGTCCAAACCAATGTCCAAATAACCTAGAAAAGGTGAATTAAGAACTTGAAAGGCTGTAAGAGATCCAAAAAAGTGAAAAAATTAGGTGAAATGCCAAATGTGGAAGCTAGGAGTAAGCCATAAGAAATTAGGAATAATTGGAAGTAGCAATGGAGCCTTCAAGTCAATGTGTAGTAGTATATGGGATCCTCTATCACCAATCAAGCTCAAGAGTGCCAAGAATGAATTAATAAGGATTCAAGAAGACATGATATTCAAGAGAGGGAAGAATAATTAAAAATATCTAGATAAAAATGGAATAAATCGAGTGATATAAGGCCTCCCCAATCTGCTAAAGACCAAACACTAGTCATTTGAGGCCGGTGGAGGCCCAAAACATGTGTTCTGGTCAGAATGTAGCCTAGACCATAGATTTTATGAAGTAAACATGTGGCCTAGGCCATGGGTTTCCCACATAATACATATCCTAGGCCAATAGCCCATCTCAGGTGGTCAACGAGACCCCATAAGGGATCTAGGAGACATGCGAAGGGTCTATTGGTGAGTGAAAAAGGCCAGGAAGTGTAGGAGATCCATATGTGGAGTAAGAGAGTGTCTATGCAAATGAAAAATGCCTGAACTAAGATGACTTAGGTTGTTATTCTGCATATGAGCTGATGTGTAATCATAATGAGTAGTAGGGTTATAAGAAGTATGATTATATTGTTAGGTTGTGGAGCTAAAAGCTTCACCAGGATGCAAACATGGAGGAGGTGTTGAGTGTCATAGTAACCGGCGTCGGTCAGGCTAACCAACGTCGGTCAAGGGTGAGACAAGAAGCTTTCGACATCAGTCAGGGATCAGTCGATGTTGATCATCCTCAGACAGATAGGGACCAATGTCAGTCACTTGTGTGGTTCTGAAACTATCGGTTTCACAAATAGTTTGTTAACGAACCGATTGTTTGCATGTTAAGGACTAATTTTAGTCTTGAGTTGTGGTTTTTAATTATTGTAATTGGAATTCTAATTATTGTTTGCATAGAATCTATATAATAGACTCATGGGCTATATTGTAATTTGTGCTAGTTAGAGTTGAGCTTGGTTAGCTCCTTCAGTGTGAAGAGAGCAAGGGTAGCTCCTCCTAGTTCCACAAGGGTGCCGAGTGTGTATGATCAAGTAGATCTGCAGGATAGCAAGATCTGGTAGAAGATCCATCAGGGTACTGGTTTGGAGAATCATAAGGACTTGGTGAGTCAAGGACAAGGGTTCTTCAGGGTGTAGAAGATCTACATGGTAAGTAAGATCGATTGATTTGTAGGTGTACAAGATCAGGGAGATCTACTTGGAGTGCATGGAGTACTCGGACTTGGAGTGCATGGAGCACTTGTGTACTGGCAGTATTGTTACTGACTGGTTGGACAACTCTGTGTTTGAGTTGTGGTTGTAATTGATATTACAAGAGAGAACTCTTGAAGAGATTTATTGTTTATGCCCTAGAGGTGTGTGAAGAAGATTGTGGCATCTTCTTTGTTGTATTATCTCTCATATTCTGTGTTGTATCTAAATTTCTAGTTACTTATCATTCTGATTAAATTCCGTGTTTAGTTGCTTATACAAAGGTAATCATGTGTGCTCTTTAAGAGCAGGGATCCTGACAATTGGTATCAGAGCGTGGTTAGGTACACTAATAGGTGGTCAGAGCGTGTTGAGTGTTTGTTGATTACAGGTCACTCTCAGGGGTTTTTGATTGAGTGAGAGTATAGCAATGGCAGAAGAAAGTAAGCTACGAATGGAGAAACTGAACAACACGAATGGTCAATTACTGATTGATGGAAAGAAAGAGCAGGTAAAGAAAGATTGCTGGTTGGTAGAAGATCAGCATGAAAGAAATAAAGTAGCATGTGTTGCAGGTTTTATTGCACTAGTTTCTCTTGTATGTTCCTTGGATAAAGTAGAATCTTGGTTTATAGATTTTGTTGCCTCTTTCCATGCAGCGCCAAATAGAGTATTTTTCCATGTTAAGGTCCATGGAGACTTTGGAAAGATTTATTTTGGGGTTGGTGAGCCTTGTCAAAGTTTTGGCAAAGGGGAAGTGCAGCTGAAATTGCAGACGGCCAACACATGGGTGTTGAAGAAGGTCATGCAGGTCCCAGGTTTGAAGATGAGGCTAATTTCTTCAGGAAAGTTGGGTGATGAGAGATGCATAGTAACTCTCACAGCGGATGCACTTGAATTAGCTTGTGGTAAGAAAGTAGGTATTCTTTATCTACCTACTTGTATTACTGATTCTTCTTCTGTTGTGAAGACGTGGCTTTGTAGGCTTGGTCACATGAGCAAGAAGGAGATGCATGTTCTTAAGAGGAAGTCATATGTGTTTGACAGACTTAAGAACTAGAAAGCCTTGGTGTTCATGGAGGAGATGATGGACAGAGATCAACGAAAGGGACTGAATAAATCTGAGCAGGGTAGTTTGGATAGGGTTTTGATCCAAGGTGAGCTTGCGGGTAAAAAGTCATCACTCACAGGAGAACACAGTTACCGACGTCGGTCAGGTGGAACCAATGTCGAACAAATAGGTACCGATGTCGGTCATGTGCAGATAGGCAAAGTTGGTGGTGTCGGGTAGGGTGGCTACTGGAGTCAGTCAAGGAATCGACATCGGCGACAAGTGGACACCAACGTTGATCAGGGAACCAGTGTCGATGATCAGGTAGATTCGATATCGGTCGGGTGCAGACCAGGGTCAACTAGGAAATGGATTTTGGGTGGATAGCAAGCTGTCAAGGGGTCTCAAATGCCCATATGGAGGACTGAAAGTGTAAGTAAGCCTTAAATTTCTTTATTCACCTTCTTTATACTTGTTGCTCACTACAGAGCAGGTAGGATCCAAGAAACAGTGGGAGCATGGCATGAATTCTTTGGAAGAGAATCAAATGGGAGATTTGGTAGAGTTGCCAGCCAGAATGAAAGCACTGAGAGACGAATGGATTCCTTGGTTAAAGAAAGAGAGAGAATGGACACGTGAGACAAAAGGCTAGGTCATATGGTCTTGAGGAAGCTACAGTATAGTGGTATAAGTTTGACAGGTGTATGACAAAGCATGGCTTTAGTCAGTGTCATTATAACCATTGTGTTTTCTTTACCAGGTTGGATGATAATTACAACATTATCCTGTTATTGTATGTAGTGGGGTCACACATGCAGGGTTTTGCTAAGTTAAAGGTAAAGTTAGTTCAGTGGTATGTCATGAAGAATTTGGGAGCAACAAAATTCTTTGGCATGAGTTTTTCTAGAAACATGGAAGGTCACGGGTTGATTTTGTCTCCAGATGATTGTGTGAATAAGGTAGTGGCGTGGTTCAAGATGCAGGATGCAAAACCGATTAACACACCTATGGATGGACAGTTCACAGAACAGTGTCCCAATTCACATGATGAGGTTAAGTACATGTGTACTGGACCTGAGGTTGCCCACGTAGTGGGAGTTGTCAGCAAGTTTGGAGCCAATCTAGGAAAGAAGCACTGGAGTTCACTTCAGTGGATTCTCAGGTATCTGAGAGGGACCAGCAGCAGGGATTCATGTTATGCAGGGTCAGACACTTCTCTACATGGGTATGTAGAATCAGATGTGGTAGGTTACTTGGATGACAGGAGGTGTATCACAGGATGTGTGGTGGTTGGTCTTCAGGATTGATCTTGAAGAGGGATACAAGCCAGGAAACAAATTAGACAATGTACAAGTACAGGTACAGGTGTAACTATTTATCTCCAAGTGTGAGATTATTAGGTTATGGAGCTAAAAGCTTCACTAGGATGCAAACATGGAGGAGGTGATGAGTGTCACAGTAACCGACGTCAGTCAGGCCAATCGACGTCGGTCAGGGGTGAGATAGGAAGCTGTCGACATCAGTCAGGGATCAGCCGACGTCGGTCATCCCCAGATAGACAAGGACCGATGTTGGTCACCTGTGCGGTTTTGAAACTGTCGGTTTCATGAACAGTTTGTTAACGAACCAGTTGTTTGCATGTTAAGGACTAATTTTAGTCTTGAGCTGCGGTTTCTAATTATTGTAATTGGAAGTCTAATTATTGTTTGCATGGGATCTATATAATAGACTCATGGGTTGTATTGTAATTTGTGCTAGTTAGAGTTGAGCTTGGTTAGCTCCTTCAGTGTGAAGAGAACAAGGGTAGCTCCTCCTAGTTCCATAGGGGTGCCAAGTGTGTATGATCAGGTAGATCTGTCGGATAGCAAGATTTGGTAGAAGATCCACCGGGGTACTAGTTTGGAGAATCATAAGGACTTGGTGAGTCAAGGACAAGAGTTATTTAGGGTGTAGAAGATCTACATGGTAAGTAAGATCAGTTGATTTGCAGGTGTGCAAGATTAGGGAGATCTACTTGGAGTGCGTGGAGTACTCAGACTTGGAGTGCGTGGAGCACTTGTGTATTGGTAGTATTGTTACTGACTGGTTGGACAACTCTGTGTTTGAGTTGTGGTTGTAATTGATATTACAAGAGAGAACTCTTGAAGAGATTTACTGTTTATGCCCTAGAGGTGTGGGAGCCCTAGAGGTGTGTGAAGAAGATTGTGGCATCTTCTTTGTTGTATTTCCTTCTAGAAGAGTATTAATACAGTTGGGTATTGTCTCTCATATTCTGTGTTGTTTTTGAATTTCTAGTTACTTATCATTTTGGTTAAATTCCGTGTTTAGTTGCTTATACAAAGGTAATCATGTGTGCTCTTTAAGAGCAGGGATCTTGACATATATATCAGATTTTATGATTATCGATGACAGGGGATAGGATTTACTGGTGATCACACACATTGAGTGTGATGATGCAGATATCAGTAGGGGGATTATGGGTTGGTATGTAATATCAATGGGTGTATATTTATAAATTCCTATGAGAGGGTACCATCAATCAGTTGACACTCGTGGTGATGTCTCTTGTTACCAGCATACTCCTACCGAACAAGAGCAGACAGTGGTTTCACCTAGGACTTAGAGATGTGATTGTTGATATGGTTCAATATTTTAGGGTGTTTTCATGAGAACTAGTGGTATTGGCTCATTTATATCAATATTTACTCTTGGTGACCTATAGGGGAACTATAAGCCTAGGTCCACTATTACTACAAATTTAGAACTAGGAGCACATAACGATCCAATGGCTGTTAGGTACTCAAACAGCTAGAGAGCCTCATGAGTCTATTATCTTTGGATGGTATATTTTTTTATGTGTGTAGAGAGGCCATGCTAGGGAGATGAGGTTTTATAAATAGGATTTTGATAATTTACAGCTAGAGCATATCACTTAGATGCCCTACAAGGGAATTCAGTTTGGTTGGGAGGATGAGGTTGAGGTAACATAGTATATGTTGATAGAGTGTTACCTGACAAGTTGGAAGGACTTAATTATAGAGAGATATAGACCTAACAATGTTTAGAGATAGTTTGTGCTCTTGTAAGAGGTTTCAGGTGAGGAGCATATATTTGCATAGAGTGATCGAGAGAGACCACAATGGGGCAGGGCAGTGGATAGAGCTATAACATGTGTGGATTATGATAGCCTTATCATGATCACATGGGATTTATAGACACATATACTAGATCTAACTATGATAATAAATTATACTGTATGGTAGGCTCAAAGGATACTAGTGAGGTTGCTCAGGTGTAGGCCTATGGTATGGAGGGGAGTGGTTAGGAGGGTTTTATATGCATAGACAAGGCTGTGGAGATGGAGGAGGGGACATGTCCCAGTGCAGGATGGTCAAGAGGGTAGGGAGGTCTAGATGTTATGGAATTACATGGGGGTGATGGTGATCAGGCATATACTACAACTTAGGCTAGAAGGAGTGGGACCTAGGCTGGGGGGAGAAATACATAGGTTGGGGTGGTTGGGACACAAGTTGGAGCCAGTGGGAGTGTTGATGGGGTAGGACCATCCCAAAAATAATTGATTGAGGATGAGATATATATTAGCATGTCTCAAGATAGAGGTGCAATCACATCTCTCAGAGATAGCAGGTATTACCACAGAGATAAACCAACTCTAGGCTTGGTTATAGGGATAGGATGGGCAATTAGCCCAGACACAAAGATAGGTTACTGGGTTATGAGGACATGTTACTACCTTACAAGCCTAGGTAGTTATGCTACAAAGTTAGATCTAGAGTTAGGACACATAGATTATTGGGTTATAGGCACATATTATTCAAATGCAGATCTAGATCGAGGATCTAACAGGAGAGGTGTAGGTGGCTGAGAAGGCCAAGGAAGAGGTAGACACAACTATGCTATCAGGTGGGATGGATGAGGTTATGTGGAAGATTATGAGGCTAACATTTGAGGCACAATATTATAGGGACTTATACGAGGCATTAATGCTAGTTGAGCAACGTGTGCTTACATTCAGATCCAACTCATTATAGTCAGTTCACTAGTGACCCAGAGGACCACTAAGAGCCCAGCCGAGACTGTGTGAGGTAGTATATATGGATTTTGTTTATTGTATCACATTTATGCCCATGGGACCCTTATATATATATATATATATATATATATATTGGCATGGACTCCATGTGGACATTTTTATTTATAATGGGATTTTTGATGTGATGTGTTAGGCAGTGATGATTATTCATGATTATGATTTTGTGACATGATTGATTATGGATATTTGTATGTTTATGATGTGATGAGATGGTTTTTTTTATGGGTTAGATGGATTGGATTATTTGTATAATGTTATATGATGTGATGTTTTTCATTTATTTTATATAATTGGATGTCATGATGCGATGTAGATAGGTAGTTAGATATTGATGTATGTATTTGATTAAAATGATATGTTATGGATGTTATGGTAGATAGATGATTATTCATGTGTAGATGGATATATTTAGTTGGATGTTAGATAAGGATTTATTGGATTAAATGATAGATAGGTGGCTATTTATGTGGTGATGGTTTAGTATTTTTAGATGATATGTAACTTATGAAACAAATTTATATAGATGTAA
Source organism: Torreya grandis (assembly GCA_037957365.1). Classification (NCBI taxonomy): domain Eukaryota; kingdom Viridiplantae; phylum Streptophyta; class Pinopsida; order Cupressales; family Taxaceae; genus Torreya; species Torreya grandis. The sequence continues at coordinate 1,924,490 of JARHVA010002419.1, forward strand.
AATTTTGCAACGTTAATGAGATGTGTTGATTTGAAATGGTAAAATGGAATAAAATGTTAATCAATGTGCTAAATAAGGATTAAACCCATTGTTAATTTTTTTATGTTTCACAAATTGGATAATAATCCTCCTTCACCAAGGAGGTGGGATAATGATGGGATGATAGGATGATTAGGTTAAATAGTAAGAATTAGGCTAGATGTTGTTAGGGTTGGGAGGAACATAATGTGTGGCAATTTCTGAAGCCATTAATCATGTATGCAATCCAATTTAATATTTCACCGGTGAATAAATGTGTGCCAATTACATGATAGAAGTCAAAGGTACATTTAAACATGGTGCACGAGAAACTCCATTGTGAAGTGACTTTGTCCAAGATAAGCTTGGGATTCACGTAAACCATCCTTGTTCCTATTAAATTGTCAAGATAAAAAATATATACAAAAGATAACAATACTATTAAAATAAATAGGATAATCTAATTAATACACACACACACACACACATATATATATACAAAAAATAAAATAAGATAAAATAAACTAAAGATAAGGATAAACAAAATGGATATGCTGGTGATAGTATCAGGTGATTACGATAGAATGATTATGCATAATGGTCTGAATGATGACAAGAGAAATATACATAGGGTATATTGTGCCCAAAATTATTGGATTGAAATAAGGATCCAATTGAATTAGAAGTAACTATATATGGGTCATAGGATAATCGCTCAAGATTCGATGGCATAGTGTATGCGAGACCTCGAAGTAAGACTTAGTATTGACCCTTACATAATTATAAAGTTAGTGAGAACTTGTGGACCATGGCATAGAGAAAGTAAGAGACAAATTAGGATAGGATTAGCTTGAGGCTAAAAGGAGTCATAGTCGTTAAAGAGGATGTGATGGAGTTATGTATGAGGGTGTGATGAGATGGAGGATAAATGAAATAGATAAAGAGACTCCAAAAGACTCCTTAATAAATTTTCCCCTCACACAACAAGCAATGATTTTTCCTTACTTTGAAATATTTGTCTCTTGTTATTGTGTAAGCCTGTAATATATTCCCATTTGTAAGACCAGGATTAGGAATGGGAGAACAAAATGGAATGAGAAGAAGAGAAGTATGGAATGGAAATGGATATGCCCCTAAGGGTGGGGACCTATAAATAGAGGTAAATCAAAGCCTATCAATTATATAATCATTTTAAATGCATTGTATTCATTGGCTCATTGATATCTTCACCATCCAGAGTAGTTAATTGGTAGGCTCCTGATCCAAACTTAGCAATTATTATATAAGGCTTGAGCCAATTGGGTTCAAATTTTCTCTATCTGCATTGGTATTTTTTAGATTCTCTTTTAGGACTAGATCACCAACCTCAAACTCTTGTTACTAGCTCTTCTTGTGACATTGGCCTTTTAATCTATTCTGATATGCTCGTAGGTGATTTAGGGCCTTTTGATGTTTTTCATCTAGAAGTTCTAGTTCTTATAGCCTTTCTTGTCTAAAATTGTGATTAGTAATGATGTCCCACAATGAGATGTGTAAAGAGGGGAGTTCAACTTCTAAATGCAAGATGAATTATATTCTATAAACCAAAGGGTATAGATTAGCCTCAATGGGTGTTCAGACACTTGTTCTATAGGACTAGAGAGTAGTATATAATTGTAAGTGCTAGTTTATTCCTACATCGACTACTTTCTTGAGAATCTTGATAAGAGTGTTATTTGTAGATTTAACATGTTTGTTCCCTTGGGGGTAATAGGGTGTGTAGAAGTGTTGCTTGATTTGGTAATGCTTGCATAGGGCCTTGACTTCTTGATTTTTGAAGGACTTGCCATTATCTGATACGATGTTGGTAGGAATGCCAAAATGAAAAATGATCTAATTTAGGATGAATTTAGAAATTTAGATTCCTATGGTGTAAGTAAAAGACATAGACTCAACCCATTTAGTAAAATACTTCATAGCTGTGATGATAAACTTGTGGCCATTAAATGACGTGGGATTTATCTTGCCAATCAAATCTAGTCCCCATATAGAAAATGGCCATGGGATCATAATAGGTTATAATTCTTATGTGGGTGCATGCATAAGATTACCATGTTTTTGGTAGGCACACACTTTCATACATATTGGCAGGATTCCTATTCCATGGTAGGTCAATAATATCTAGTCCTAAGCAATTTTTTAGCTAGGGCCATTCCACTGACATGGCCTCCACATAGACCATTATAAACCTCCTTGATCACAAGAGAAGTCTCTTCCAAGGTCAGGAATCTCTATAAGGTCCTGGCATAGCCTCTCTGATAGGGAATGTTGCCAACGATAGTATGATGGGAGCTACGGTGAATGAAAACCTTGCATTGATGGTGATTGACATTTGGTGGAAGGATGTTGTTGTGGAGATAATTTTAGATATCATGATACCAAGGGAGAATAGGATAAAAAATAGTGCAAATTTATAGAGGAGCCATAGATTGATGGGCCGATAAGATCAAATGTTCAATCAAGAAATTTCCTTTAAGGATGTCTTTAGGAAGATCAATTAGAGACCCAATAGTGGCCATGGAATCAACTACCTTATTACTCCCTCGTAGCACTTTTTCAAATGTAATAAACTGAAAACCTTGATTTAACTAATCTACTAACTACTTACTATGGAGTAATTTGTTGTCTCAAGTTTGTAACTCTTCATTAACTTGCTTGATTATTAGTTTTGAATCATCGAACACTTGGAGGTGTTGGATATTCTATTTGATGGCTAATTGGAGGCCAGTGATTAAAGCCTCATACTTCAACATGTTATTGGTTCATGTAAAACTCAATAAAAAAGCCTAAGGAATAAGGTCTCCTTGGCCAATTACCATGAGGTTACCAGATCCCAATCTATGCATGGTAAAAGAGGCATCAAAATATAGCTTTCAGATATTAGATTTTGTGGTATTCATTATGGACTCATCTGGGAAGGCTATGACAAGAAGTTTAGTCTCTATAAGAGGTGCGTCTGCGAGTTGATCCACAATTTTTTGTCCTTTAATGGCATTTTGATGAACATATTCTATATCAAATTCACTGAGCAACATTATCCATTTGGCCATTCATCCTATGAGAGCTGATTTCAATAGTAGATATTTGAGGGGATCAACTTTAGTGATAAGTTGAACTTGACTATTTAACATATAATTCCAAAGCTTTTATGAAGCGAAGACAATGACTAAACAAGTTTTTCAAATGGGAGTATAATTCAGCTCATATGAAATCAAGGTGTAGCTAAGATAATAAATTTATTTATTCTTTCCTTCATCATTGTGTTGTGCAAGAAGGGCACTTATCGCACAAGATGTTGTTGAGATATATAGGAGCAGGGGCCTTCCCATGACTAGTGGTGATAACATAGGAGGATTTGAGAGATATTTATTGAGGTGATCAAAGGCTTGTTGACATTTAGATTTCTAATTAAAATGGGTTCCCTTCTTCAAGAGATGAGTGAAGGGGTGGTATTTATCTGCTAACTGAGAGATGAATCACTGAATAGATTATAACTTATTTTTGAAGAATCCTAAGCTACTTTAGATTATGAGGAGGAAAAATTTCCATAATAGCTTTAACTTTAGTTGGGTCTAATTTTATGCCTCTCCTAGATATAATAAACCTTAATAACTTATCTGAGGTAATGCTAAATACATATTTCTTTAGATTTAATTTGACTTTATATTCATGCAGCTGATCAAAAATCCTTCTTAGAACCACATGATTCTCAAATATGAGTTTTGAATTCCCTAGAATATCATCAACATAAACATCCATAATGTCGTGCATCATATCATGGAATATAATAGTCATTACCCATTGATAGGTAGCACCTGCATTCTCGAGACTGAAGGGCATGACTTGATAACATAAGGTCCCCTATGGGGTAATGAAGGTTGTTTTATGTTGATCTTCAAGTGTGATTTTAATTTGGTTATAACTCAAAAATCCATCCCTTAGGGATAAAATTTCATACCCCGTTGTTTAATCCACAATCATATCTATGTTTGGGAGAGGGAAGTCATATTTAGGACATGCCTTATTGATGTCTTGAAAATCAGTAAAAATTTGAATCTCCCCTTGTGGCCTGGCCACATAAACAATGTTGGATATCCAATTAGAGTAATAAATGAGTTAGATAAATCTTGCTTCCAAGAATTTTTGTAATTCCTCCTTAGCTAGTACGGCCACTTTAGGGTGCATCTTGCATAATTTTTGCTTGATTGGTTTGGCATTAGGATGAACAACTAAATGATGCACAACCAAGGAGGGATCAAGTCTCGACATGTTTTAATAGCACCACACAAAGATATATATAAATTTCTTGAGTAGCTCAATAATGATTTAACATTCCTCAGGTGTGAAAATTGCCCCCAGTTTGACTATTTTAGGATGTTCTTTAGTTCTAATGTTGACTTCATTTAGCTCCTTAATAAGAGAGGGTGACTGATCCTAAATATAGTTTGGTGGCAAAGGTAAATATTGGGTTTTGGAAGAAAAATATTTCGGCATCTCTACGTCTATTTTCCATATAGATAGTATAGTGACCCCCCCAGCTAGACTCTCCTCTCTATCAGGGTCCCATATAGAGTATTGTCAGATCTATGGCTAGATATCTATAGGGGCCCCTTGACCCCAAACTAAAGAGAGAGACATTTAAGATAGATTCCTATATGTATAAGGTGGGCCTATATATAGATAGAGAGTCAGTGATAGTAGTTCCTCATCCTCTTCCTCCAGCTAGTGGAGGCCATCGGGGCCCTTTCTATATATGGGATCTACACCCTCAACCCCAAGATAAGTGTAAAATTTTCTAGACTTTGAGTTGGATCTTCTTCTTCAGAATCCTCTTCTTCAATTTGGTTAAGGGGAATTTTTTGTTCCCAAAAATAAGCTGACTGGTAGAGATTAATAGAAAAACCCTTCTTATGATCATCGAAAGGCACAAAATCTTGTACTCCCAAAAATTCCAAGATAGCCTCATTATTTTGAAACACATTGAAGGATGGCTCTAGACATTGATCTCAATCAATAAATGAGGGGTATCAGAGGGATATGTCGATGGTGGCAATAGTGGTGTCGTGTAAAAGGTTTGTGGCAACAAGCTCTTTATAAAGACTATAAACTGATCTCGTCTTGACTTCTTCATTAGAAAAAGATTTCTCAGGGACCAAATTAATATCCACAATGATATTGTTTAAGTCATTATCAATAAATTTTTACCCTAAACCAAGATATAGTGGAAGTTATTCAACTATTATGGGCTCAAGCCTACCTTTCTCGTGTCTCCCTAGTCCTTTTCCTTGATAATGCATATTTTGTAACATTTTTTGAATTTAGAGGTATTTCTATCTATGAGTTGTAAGGGCCTCATTTTATAGAATAATCCATGATTCATCAAATTCATCAATATATTATTTTGATAATAGCCCTGCACTAGAAAAGTCCATAGGTCGAAACTGATAGCTGATAGGATTGTCTTCCTCATAGCTAGGGACCTAGAACTTCATGGGGAGAGAGGTAAGTGACCTACGCAAAAAGTTTTATATTAATACTCCTCACATCCAATGGATGTGAATTTAAGGTGAGTGACATCAGGTGATAGATAAAAAATAAGCACAAGGTCATCGAGGTGTACATATTTAGTAGTTTTTGGATTTAGAGTGGAATTATCCATGTTAGGGCAGTAACATAAGGATTGGGATTGACCCATTGGAAGCTATGAAAGTGCTCAATTTCCTAAGGAATGGTGACTTCCATGCTAGAGTGAGGGAATTTCAAACATTGATGAAGGGTGGATGGGACTGCTTGCATCTCATGGATCCATGGGTAACCTAGTAGTAGGTTATATTGTAAATCAACATCTATGACATGAATCAAGGTCTAATGTACCATGGGTCCCATAGTAATGCAAAGATATATGGTGCTTGTAAATGGTAATTAATTTTCATCATATGTTTTAATCATGATCAGAGTAGGCCCCAAAGAAGCTTTTGAATACCCTAATTTATTTAATAAATCTAGATTACATAAGTTTAATGCAGACCCTCTGTCTATGAGTACCTAGGGAATGCAGTGGTTGGAAATGGAGATTATATGAATAATGGGTAGTTATGATGTGGGCCAATTGGAGGCATGTCCTAGGCACTGAATGTGATTTAATATGAAGGAGACAAATGCAACAATAATGCTTATAACTGATTAGTGTCAATATCTCATGGGACTTTTATATCATTCAAGACTTGATGGAGGATCTCTCGATGCTCATATAATGTTTTGAGAAGATCCATGAGTGATATTTGAGTGGGGGTCTTCTCAATTTGATTGATGATATCATAAGGATTATCAGAAGATACCAATACTTTCTTGGAGATATTGAACTTTTGAGATGTAGATGTAGATGGGTCCTTTGGTGGTGCCCCAAGAACTACAATTTTGCTACAGCATGTAGTAACCACATAGTTAGTTGTGGCCTAGTTGATTTTTAATATGGTGAATGATGGTGGAGTGAGATTTTAGGGGATATGGATTTTAATGGTATTGACATAATGGTATGGGATGGTGTGATAGTCTGTATGGTTAGAAGTGGATGCCTGACCCTAGTCTTTAGGTGGCTTCCCTTGTCTTTGACCATGTTTGGGTAAAGGGTCTTAATAAATACCGAGCTACTAATTTTTTTACTAGTTAGGAGTGTTATCCCCTTCTAATTCAATATCACATTTTTCAATGAGATCCTAAATATAATGCTTTAATTGCATGAATTTCTCCATGTCATGACCTTTAACTCTGTGATATTGATAGAATTCATCTTCATGATACCAGTTAGGTCAAGGTTTACTATCATCCAAAGGTTGGATTTTAGGAAGAGTAATAATTTTAGCAGTGATCAATTGTTGAAAGACCACTTCAATAGGCACTCCAAGGCTGGTAAGAGGTCTTTTTCTTGTTTGAGGCTTTGGTTTACCTTATGGTACTCGAATGGAGGAGATATTTTGTTGCTCTATGGGAGTCCTCTTTTGCACCATTTGAATATGTTGTTTAGAATCTCTAACTCCATCTCCCACAACATTCTTATTCTTATTATCCCAAAAAGGAATTATCTTGATGTTGATTATGCTCATTTTGGGTGTATAATTTGATTGTTCCTTTTTCAATAAGTTCTCTTGTGATTTTTATCCCCTTTTTGATAATTTCATCAAAGGTTTTGGCACATTGGAGTTTCAACTAATATTTTAGCTCTGCATTGAGGTTCTCAACAAATATTTTGGCCAACTCTTTTTCTAGTACTGTATAGTGGAAGCAACTTGATAAACTTCTCTAGTGTTGTAAGAAAGAGGCCAGACTCTCCCTGTTCCTTTGCTTAGTGTTGTAGAGGTCTATAATGGAGACATCATGTTCTATGTTAAATGAGAAATGTCTCACAAATTCTTTAGTCAATTCTCAAAACCTAGATATAGACCCTTTTGGTAAATTCATGAACCATTCTAGTGTTGGTCCTATGAGACTCTTTGGGAAAAGTCTTAGTAAGTAGGCATCATCATATGCAACCTCATGGAAAGCCACATAAAAATCCTAGACATGATCACAAGGATCACCTTTCCCTCTATACTTTTCAAATTTAGGGACCTCAAAGTGAGGTGGGAAATGAATTTATAGAATTCTCATATCTAAGGGAGAAGAGCAAAAATATTCATATTTATATTTCATCTCTTGTGTGCAAGGGTCAATTTGTTGGAGAATTTCTTTCATCATTTTCCACTTTTGTACAAATGATGGATACCCAAGAGGATTAGAGGTTTGGGTATAACCTATTTGTGGTCTATTATAATTGTGGATATTTGGTTGTGGGAGGATGGTTTTTGATTTTGTGTATGAAATTTGGAGGCTAAAGAATTAATTTTTTGCATGAGTTGATCCAATCGATCCTATAAGGCAGTTTGTCTCCTATTAGCCTCGATAAAATTGTTTTAGAGAGGGACTTATTATTCTTGATATTAAAGTTCTTGTTCATGGTCCACATGTTCCTCCTCTTTAGGTGCTTGATTAATGTGGACATGTTGATGAGGAGTGTTAGGCCGCGTAGATGGATGGATTAAATGTTGTAAAAGGTTGTGATCAAATATTGGGGGTAGATTTCCCCCCATTCCAATGACTTGAGCTAGAATATGGTTATGATTTATATATATATACTGGTCAAATCATGCTCTAACTTCATCACTATATAAGAAATCATTTATGAATCAATCATCTTCTCCTCTGAGAGTGTGCATATCACTATGTGTATTGTCATGATCCCAATTTCGATCACGTAAGTTCCCCAAGAAGTCATTCTCTTGGTTGGATCCTTGTCCTATCCTAAGAAGTTGGGCATGGGTTTGGATTGGCATATTGGATAGAGAAATTGATTAGGTGTGATGGGATATGATGTGACTTTGAATACTAATTTGGTCTAAAAATCAAATCTAAGGGTGGTCAAAGAAGATGTGGCGATTTAGATTTAGAGAGATGTGATGATTAGAGTGACTAAAGATTACCAAAAAAAAACACACACAAGAGTTCAATCTAGTAAGGATATTAAGGAGATGAAGTGATTAAGTACCTTTCGTGCTAGCAAAATAGTGATTGGATGGGTAATAAGTATGAAGAGGTAATAATAGGGAAGTGATGGGTGCTAGATTAAAGTCTTGACAAGGCTATGTATTTTAATAATTCTTAGTCAATAGATTTGAAAGTGATAATGAATATGGGAGGGATGTGTGACCACTAAGATTTGGTTTTGAGAATAATATTGTATCTAAAAGGTGTGAATGGATGATATGTGGTTTGAAAATGGGTTTTGATCCTAGGGGTTTTTAGGTGTTTTAAAATAAAAATAGGAGTGGTTAACTCGGTTCACAAATAACATGAGTTTAAGTACAACACACTTAGCCACAAGTCCTAATTTAATAAACTAAAAAGGGTGTATAACCCAATATTTTCACCATATAACAACTTCATGGGTGAGGTTGTAGGTCGGTGACCCATTATGGAATCAACCAAACCCTCTCGACCCCATTGTACTTAATAGCTTCTTATGAGTTGATCTTGACTCTGACAACAAAAAACCTATTATGGCCGAAAGGTCCTAAGCTAGGTTTACATAAAGGTTTCTAGGGGAGACCCTGATATATGTAAAGGTATAATGGGGCAAAAATCTATATAGGGTGTTGTCTAATGCTTGGTTTAGATAATTAACTCTTCCCCTTCACAAATGACCTGTATGGGGTCAACTGTTTGGTCTAAAGACAGATGTCTCTGATATTTATACGATACTAAAACATGGAGTTTGGTTGAATGCATGGTGATGAAATTCATGACACCAAACCCTAGTGACTAAGCCTATGCATGGGGATGAATTCCACATCATGTGTTATTTTAGACTCAATGGATTAACAAGCATGATTAATTTTTTTGAATTAATTACCTATGTGAGGAAACACAAACATACATAATCAAATCACACCACACATGATATATACAAGCAACAATCTAAATTATAAATTTTCGGCACCCCTCTTGTAAACACAAGGGTTAGGAAAACAAATAAGGTGCCTTTATCTTGAGAGGTCCTTCACAACAAGGGTTAATAGTCTAATTTAATTCAAAACCACTACTCCCCTACAAAACTACAATTACATAGTCAGCTAAAGACAAAATCTTAACCAAAGATTATGATATCACAATTACTAGGCAAAAATGTAGATCACAAGTTATGATATTGTAGCAAATGGCTAACCGTGATAATCAACAGACAGGGTCCTATAAAACTGCAACTGCTAGTTCAAAACCATGATTGTCTAGGTAATGTCGTAACTTAAAGATTAGTAGTATTGCAATAAAGTATAAAAATTCAAAATATCTAGTTTTTTAATTTATGAAGACAATTAGATTATTATTCCAAATATTATAAAATGCCTAAGAAAATGTTGTCAGATAACTATAGCAAATTTTACAACTTTTGACTATTTAAATCTTTAATGAAAGATATCTAGATGAGATATTTTTAAAAATAATGAATAGACAAGACAACAAGATATTATTACCAGATTTATCCTGAAGATCAATTAAAAGTTTAAAACAGTGAACTAAACTGCACCCTAAAATTACTCAATCACAATATTGTTAATAGTAAGGCAAAAATGCAGATCGTAATTAGTGATATTATAGTAGGGGTTTTAACAGGTTAATGATATACTATTTAGTTTATATGATCTCTTAGATACCTCTTTTACCTTTCAACATGTACACAACAAGCTCATAAGTACCTTTTTTACACACATAATTAGCCAAAAAACTCAAAATAGTCAAACTCAAAATAGTTAATAGTCATATTGGTTTGCTAAAAATATTATATGATCACTAATTTATTTTGTAAATAGAGATTGATGGACTATTACTTATAGATCAGGATCGTTTTTTACTATTTTAACCAAAAATCATAATACCACAACTTGCAATGGCAATATCATAATTACCAGGTCAATGTCGCAAGTCTTGGAGTAGCGATATCAGACTGCAACCACCAACAATTAGATTCTTGGCCAAACCTACTTTTCCTTACACATAAAAGATACAAACCAATTATAAGCAATACAAAATAGATACAAAATCTATGTACAAAAGTTATAAACAAAAGAAAAATAGTGATATTAAGACAACCTGGAAACCCTATAAAACTATAATTACAAATGCAATATCACGATTATTAGAGCAGTGTCACTACTTTTGAAGTAGTGGTATTTCAAAAAGGTGAGAACCTATCAAAACTATAGACCATTAGCTGTTAAACTCCAATGTTAATGTAATATAATTTAACTTGATGCAAGACTGTGACTGCAATATTATGAATACCAGTGCAATATCGTAATTATCATGTATGTGATGATTTTTTTAAATCTGAAATTTGATTCTCATCCAGTTGTATTTGCAAGCTACTAAATCACTTCCAACAAGCTCAAGAGTTTAGATTTAAGGAGTATATCCCATCATGGTTGCCAAAATGTAGTAAAAATTTTGGATTCTTTCTAGATTACTATTTTTATCAATAAAACCCAAAATACAAACAACATCAAATGGAGAGGATAAAGAGATAATCATATGCTTATAATAAAATCACTTACCATCATTTTACCTCTTACAGCTCCCCTCCAAGATTGCCAAACTGATTTGAGTGCCAAATAAGTGGATTACTGGATTGCTTTATTATGCTTGACAATGGCTTCAATGGATTCTTGGCTTGATGATGGTTGTGATAAGGTTATATGAGTGCATGGATAATGCAAGTATGAAGGATGTTTATGGCTCTCAAAATCTCAAGTTGGCTTCAAGTTTTTTAAGTTAGTTTTCATGGAGGGATCGGCTTGTATATATAATACATGAGAGAAAAAATCAATGGCTCAAATTTAATTTTGAGCCATTGAGATCAATGGCCAAAGAATTTTCAAAGAATTTTTAATTCCTTGAAAACTTCTAGAATAGAAGATTCTAGAGGAGAAAGGTTAAATTAGAGGAGATTATAGAATTCTCCAATTCTAAAATATCCATTAGGGAGTAGGGGTGTAGGAATATCTAAATTAACATGGTTGTAGATGGGTAGGTGACTAAAATGTATTTTTAAATTGGAAAGTGGTTTAATGGGTAGGTTAGTAGGTAAGTAGGCTTAGTTAGTAGAGTAATGAGGGTGATTAATTGGTTACAAGGGCAGAATAAGGTTTGTAGGATGTAGGGAATATGAAATAGAACATAAGATGCTAATTAATTGGCTAGGAAATGTATTTATAAGTTAAATTAACATAAATAGTAAAACTTTCAAAGTGAGCAATTTTAGATGCATAGAATGGCTACCAGTAGAATGGAAGGGCCTATTCATAGACAGTTCACTAGTCATGTTATTGAGAACATTCAAGGAAGCATACCATCCTCTATAAACTCCTTTAAGCTTGTATTGAGATGTTTTCACTTTGTATTATGTTTGTGCAAGCAATGAGGGATGTTATGACTTGGGAAATCTATGTTTCACCTTTGAGAAGCCTAGAAAAGAGGGCTAGAGAAGTCTTAGAAACTGGTTCTATCAAGTGTCTCTCATAGAGACCTTATTGTAGCTGAATATGCTCTTGAGGAATCCTAAATAGGCCTAATACACATATGCATATTAGTTATTGAGATCATCACCAAGCTTTTATAGATAGTGGAGAAAAAGGTGGCCAGAGAGAAGTCCTAAGAGTTGTTTTCAAACAAGTGCCATCTTAGAGACCTTGTGATAATTGAATATGTTCTTGATGGATAATTACAGCCTTCTCCAAACCTCTTGTTAGTAAGCTATGAAGACTTATTTGTAGATTATTTATAATCTTAAATAGAGGTTTATGATATTTTATAAGACCTACATGAGGTGGATAAGATTGTTGTGGTAGTCTTCAAATAAGGAGTTGATCTTGGATGAAGAGATGGACCTGTTCTCATTGTTCTCTTTTGGATTAAAAAGGCTTAGACATGCAAGTTGTAGGTTATAATGATAGAGATCAAAGTGTGAATAAGTCTAAGATTAAGTTTCATTCTCACCAAGATGGAAGATGCATTGCAATAGCCAAGAATGGCATAGAAATATGCTAAGGAGGTCAAGTAAGCCATTGGTGAAGATAACAACTTGTAACTCCTCAATCAAGAAAGGATAGTTTCAAGAGAGAAAAGATGAGTCATAGGAGATGAAGATCCACTTCTATGCCACCTCTCTTGAGGTCATCATCAAGCCAATCCAACACATGTTGAGGATGAATGATAGGATTATTTTTCACCTTCTTTTAGAATTGTAATTGGTTTCATGATAGATGATAGTCATAATTTACTTCCTCCACATATACGCTCTCTCTCTCTTCTCCATTATTCTATATATACTCCTAAAAAAAATTGTAAAGGATCCTCCATGTTAGTATGGCGAAACCCTACTAAACTTGATACTTGTTGTTACTTTTGAAGTGAATACAAATTATTTTTGCCTTTTCTATCTCATATTTAGTGTTTTCATGGTGAATTATTGATGAATGTTAGTGTTGATATTCAATATACTTCTATTTATCCTCTTTATTCTACATCTTTGTGAGTAGGTTATCTTCTTGTCGATCATATAGTGTGTATCAAGTGGTTATGCAAAGGTTAAGTATGAAAAACCTTCATTATTGTCTCATTCTAGGCCTCTTAATTTTCCCTCTTAGTTAATATATCAGCTACAACCTCCATATTGAAATACTTATATCAGAAAACTATTTGAAGTTGTGTGGTTATATTTAGCCTTGTCCTAACTTTCTTATCAACTCATGGTCAATAGGAGGATACCTAAAATTTGGTACATCACCCCATTTTTCTATTTGCTTTCAACTTTTTCTTTCCTTTTTCATTGTAGTTTGAATAGGTATAGTGTTAGTCTTAAGCATATCATCAAGGGAGCCAACCCTCTCTCAATATTCTCTTTAGTCATAGGCCAACCACAACCTTAAAGAGTTCCCATTTTGTCAATTGAGTGAGGAGACCTTAAAAACCTCCTTAAACGGTGCAACTCAAAGTAACAATAGTGACCACTAGTAGAAACCATTTTCTTAGTACACCATCTCCTAGGATTGATCTCTTCCACACATATACGACCAAGGAACCATTGATTCATAAAGAGACACACGGAGAAGGTGAACCTACATAATAAATATGGGTATATAAATAGATACATACAAATTCACTATAATTTTTACAGATACTTCAGAGTTAACAATAGAAACAAAACCAATAGTTCCATCAGCACATGATCATTAGAGGAAAAATTTATTATTTCCATCTGAATTTCATTGCATATGATGATTTATTTATTACCACTATAATACAATCATTTCATTACGTGGAAATATTTGTTATACAATTTGATATATCCAAATATATATTACGAAAATAAATTCAAGTAACATATACATGATGAATAAAGAACTAAATGTACACTTTCATGTGAAACAAGGATACCAAATACAACCTTACCAAAAGACCATGATATAAATTTATAATTTTAATACCTAAACATGTTCCTATTACTACTACTTCAAATAAACCATAGAGCATGACAGATTATACAATGATAAATATTGCACATATACATGCTCCTTGGTAGTACCACCAGTTTATTCCACTAGGTTTATAGTGAAAAGATATCTATGACCATCCTTTGGACACAAACATAAGATAGTATTTTTCCTCCAAAAATTCTAAAAATAACAAAAAAATAAAAAACTTCACAAATCCAAAAATATTTTTAGCATTGACACATCTTATTAGCTCCTTGGCATGTATGTTGTCAATTCCATGTTGGTAGATGGCATAGTAGTATTTCCTATATACACATGTGATTCATACATCTTTTGTTACATCTTGATTTATCACTAAGCAAATTTACCTGATTATTCATGAATTTTTACAGTTGAAAATTTAATTGGATTATTATTTAACTAAGTTGTAAGCCATATATTGTTATGGGATAGATGCATGTTACTTTAGTTTCATGATTGCATTGCTATGAGTTTAGTTATATTGTATATTCTTTACATTGTGATCATGATGATTTATTATTACAACAATATTTTATGATATATGTTATGATGTTATAGACTAACTACCTTTTTATCATGAGTTTGACACATGAGAGACTCATCCCTCAAAACATGATGGAGGGAGAGCATCATTAGATAGGGTGATGTAGATGGAGGTGTTGGGGGATGATAAAGGAATGGCTAGAACCCAAGGACACACCATATTAGATAGTACATGTTATATACATTGTTTGAATTTTTAGTATTAATATGTTCTTTATGTTATATGTATTTAGATAAATGTTTATACATGATTAGTTGTGTTTTAGCTAAGTTTATTGCTTATGTGGAATTGATCTTGTGTAATTTACCATTTTGACTGTATATTTGTCATATTATAATTAAGTCATGATGATATTCAAGGCCTTGATTATAATGATTAAATATATTGATTTTTATAATTATAAAATAAAACGAAAAAAATAATAATTAATGTTTAGGGAAAGATAGAGGGTCTTTTGATTTCATGCTGGGGAGAATTAGAATAAAGCATCATATAGGGAGTAAAATAAATAAAATAAACCAACCAATTGTATTTTATTACAATTATGCTATAATTAAAATAAAACAAAGATTTTTAGTTTTGATTTAAGGCGAATCAAAGAAAAGTAGAAGACTTAGAGGCTTATGGAGTTTTAGAAAAACACAAAAGAAAAGAATGACAAGGTAAAAAAAAAGTGAGCTTTAAATAAAACACATGATAGGTGCAAGAATATAAAAAATTAAAGGTGTGGTTTAGGATTTAAAAAAATAGGAAAAGAGAAGAGGGGCGTGCAAATTGGAGAAGAGGACAGGGGAATGTAGAAGGGTGCAAGGGGAGAGAGAGAGAGGGAGTAGGGCAAAGGGAAGAAGATATTTTGCTTATGCCATCTCAAGATTTTACTAGGTAGGCAATGTTATTTCCATGGAATCTAGAAAAAAAATTCTATGTGTAGACATATGATTGGTCCGAGTACTTTTCCAAATGTATGAACTGTGTGTATTCCTATTTTACAATGTGAGCCATTATATAATTATATGGACTGTGTATATAGTAGAACAATGATTATAATTATTAATGCCCTGAGGGTAGTGAAGTCACATATTTTTGTGGTATGTGTATAGAGGATTGAGTGAACTATTATATATGAAACTACACCCTAACCCATTGTGGACTAAGCATATGAAGTGTGTATATAACATGTAGTGAATTGTATATAGTGTATAATGAATTGTATTATGGTTAATAAGGTAGCGATCTGTAGGTTTGTCATAAGGGTGATCTGAATATAATAAACTATGAACTTGTATAATATGAAGTATATACGATGCCTTTGCTCTATAAATTGTGATCAGATGTATATATAGTGCCTTTGATCTATAAAACTATATATAGGCTTTGTGTATATTATGTATAATATGAAGTTTGAATTTGGACGAATCAACATAGGAGTGCTTGGGTATTTTTAACTATAAAATTCGATTAAGAATTATTAATTATATATTTTTTGGATTCTGAACATTTGTCATTCCAAACTAGTGATGAAACATAGGTTTGTACAAAGTTTTTTGTAAATCAAATCGGTGATATACAAATGGACCGTGTAATTTGGTTGTTATAAAACCGCATAGATATTTATGCTAGGTCCATTTTCGCTATAAAACCATGAGTATATAATTGTGTATGGATTGTGTTTTCTTACCTTTCGAAGATATATATATATATATATATATTCCTAAAATACAAAAGAAGGTATATATGTGTGTGTGTGTGTGTGTGTATACTGGGCTCTATGTGTGTAAATATTACATGAAATTGTGAATATATAGAGATGAACGAGCTAATTTCATATGTCATAAACACTATGATTTTATACATAAATGAATTGTGCATAATTATTTAAAAATTATGAGTATGTATATATATTGATCCGTAAACAGTAATTAGCCCCTTGCTAATAAATATTATTTTATTTGAAATTTATTTTAATAATATGTCAATTTTCAAAATTTATTAAAATAAAATTGACTTTTAATTGGAATAGAAATTGTCTGCAACAATTTTGATTATGAGTATTCTGTAAACTCGTATAAATTTATTGTTCAATTAAAAACATTCCATAGATATTTTATCTCTTTGAATAATCTCTTAATTAATTTCTCGTAATTATTTTTTACATATCAATGATAAATTAAAACTGATATACTGATGAAAAATTGAAAATAAAATAGAGACCAGAGACTATTTACAGGGTTCACCAATTGGCTATGTCCCCAAGTTCATTCAAACTGTTTCATTATAAACAAGATGTAAATATAGTATTTAAAACTTACATCCTTGAATTATTTAAGGAAACTTGCAGCTCTATGTGAGATGAAGAACTCGTCTACAACACGTAAAATATTCTTCTCTTCAACCAAACAATATCTGCAAATGCTTATAATTCCCCTCAATAGGTTAATAATTCTCTCAACATAAGGAAAAATACTCTCAAAGGATTTATAATATCCTTGGATTCTAAAAATCCCTCTGATTAATATGGATAAAAAAAGATTCTATAATAGGCAAAATTACCTCAATCAGGCTATTCCAAAATTCTACCTCTGTAAAAATAAACACGGTCAATCCTCTGAATTTAATAACCTATGTTCTCCAACATAATAGACTTTACTTGCCTGGCATGTCCCTAGTTTTTAATCCCGATACACTCCTCTATCAAAAGATATGCAACCAGTATTTTTTTAATTCCGTTCTCTGTGTCCAAAATAATAATAATCCTCAATATAAAATAAAATAAAATTGTTTATAGCCAACATTGGCTAACAACCTCTATTTATGCCTAAAGTATGGTTAAACTCTGAATAGGTTGCATGCAAAATAAGAAGAAATAAAATCCCACATATTAAGGGTGTTTGACACCATACTTTAATTAACAAAGTCTTCTCTAATAATAACATGGTCCACGTTACCATGATCTTCAACCAAAACTGCCGACCATGCTAAAGGTAAGTGGATGATCCACATGGTAAAAGGGGAAAGGGTGGCATGCATGTTAAGAGGGAGTTTAATGCCAAACAAAAGAAATATTAAATTAGACTTAGTTCAAAAACATATCCCATGTCCATGCAATGTAATTCATTGACCATTTAAAGTGGGTATCCATATGGGGGAGGGGGGATAAAGCATGTATGTTATAAAGGTTGTCAATTTAAAAATAAGGGTAAAGTTTTTTTTTTAAACAATATCCCATGGTAAATAAAAACCATGAATAACCATCCATGTGGAAGTGGGGTTAATTAAAATTTGGGACTTAATTTAAGTTTATCCAATGGTTTAATAAAACCATAAATTAGGATATTAATAATATTTTGATAAATTACAGTGGAAATAATTAAAACCTTAATTTGGAGATTATTAATAAAAGATTATCCTGATGAAAATATCATAGATATAAGAAAAGGAATATCTTGGTGGCATTAGAAGAATTATATGGCAAAGTTGATAATGCGGTAATGTGGATAAAGATCAGTTTGGTTTCACATCTGCAACACAACACCCATTAATAACATAATTCCAATAAAAAGTAATTGTATAAACTCTTTATATTTTTACCACATGTTGACTTTTCCATTGCGACATTTATTTTTTTCACATTTTTTCTATTCGAACCATATGACAAGTGAAAATCCTCTAGATCAAACCTCCCTAATAAGACGCTTTTGGTCCCCGAAAGGACAAATCACTCTGTAAATCTATAAATAGTTCACTCTGCAAAACATCACTACAAAATATCATGGTAATGATTCAAAAATCAAATTGAATCTCTGAAATGTCAGTGAAAGAAATATCTATCTAATGTCAAATTGTAGATAGAAGTACACTACCTGTACAATTGCATTTGCTTTTATATATTGCTATCAAGATTTAAAATGAAGTTTTTTCAAAAACCCAAACGTGAGAAAATAATCCAAGTATAATAAACTTGTCCCTTGAATTTTCTCTAATAAACCAAATTTCAAAGGTGAAAATAATTTGAGCACATCTCCAAGTTTTAAACATGAGTTAATTCCTTTTTCAATGCATTAGAAACTCAAAAACTTATCAAAGAGAAAAATATAGATCTTAGCAAAACCACAAATATGAGAAAATAATTCAAGTATGATAAACCTGTCTCGCAGATTTTCTCACAGTTGGTAGCTCCAAAAATTATGTTCAAAACTAAAATATATTCTTTTTAATGGAATCCCAAAACTGCTTTGAACATTTGCATGCTAATAAACTATCACAACTATGCAAATATGAAACTAAGAAATTGTTTACCAACCCAATTTATCACATTTTCCTACTTAAGTGGTTTTATTTTTTCAGTGAATCCCTGAGTAGCTGCATGAGTCATATCTAAAACTGTTGGATTTGAAACATCTTGTTTGCTTACGGATGCATCATTATTCATGGATGTCTTCCTGCAATATTTATAATGCAGTTGTGGATACAATACCCAACATTGATCATTTAAGTGACCACTTAGATTACAATGAGTACAATGATTATTACCTATTTGTTTCTCTTTAGAAAACATAAACATCCTAAGAGATAGTTTTCTTTTCCAATATAAGGCAACACAGTGATTATTTAATCCACAAAAACTGCATAGATATTTAAACCAAAAATCATGTGATAATAAGTCTTTACTTTCATAATTAAAATATACGTTAGAATTTTTGCCATGTTTTTTAGGACTAGTGCAAGTATGAGAAGGTGGAATGATGTTACCTTTTCTCAAATCATGTTTGCACACCACCATCTTTTTGTGGGGATGGACTTCTTTTTCTCTTCTGGTATCACTTTGCAGGGCTAGTGACTTGAACACTTTTCTGTTGGAAGCTTGTCTTCCTTCAACAGTTTTAGAATTTTCTAAAGCTTCCATTTTCACACGAGTATATCCCAAATCTAAAAAATGAAGTCTATCATCTACCTGAATGGGGTTAGCAGTGCCTTGGACATCTTTTTCAAAGACTTTTCTATTAATTCTCATTTTAACAAGTAATTTTGAACCTGTTCCTTTTGTATACTATTTAAATTTATTAAAATCATTATCACTATATTCATTATGGGAAGGAAAATTAACTGGTGACTCGCATTCATTTACATTGCATTCATCCATCATGGTTTTCGCATCTGATGTGGAAGGCAGATCCTTCACTTGTTCACCATTTTGTAGTCTTGCCAAGAGCTCATCCTTGGCTTGCAACTCAATTTTCAACATTTCAACTTTCTCTTCCAAGGGAATAAAATTTTGATCTCAAGATAGAGCTTTCTTCTTAAATCTATTGATTATATGACTCAAGCTCATCGACCTTTTTATATTTTGAAAGCTTTCCCATAGTTCTCATGTTCCTATATTCAACACACAATTGAACTAATTATAATAATTATCAAATAACAAACTATTAACCACAGATGAACCACATTGTTAAATCTCATTGATCAACTGCTCTGATACCAAACTGATATATAAATAGTAATTAGCCCCTACTAATAAATATTATTTTATTTAAAATAGATTTTAATAATATATCAATTTTTAAAATTTATTAAACTAAAATTGACTTTTAATCAAAATGAAAATTGTCTGCAACAATTCTGATAATGAGTATTCTATAAACTCATATAAATATATTATTTGATTAAAAACATTCCATAGATATTTTATCTCTTTGAATAATCTCTTAATTATTTTTTTATAATTATTTTTCAAATATCAATGATATTTTAAAATTGATATACTGATAGAAAATTGAAAACAAAATAGAGACCAGATATTGTTTACGAGGTTCACCAATTAGCTACGTCTCTGGATTGATCTGAACCATTTCATTAAAAACAAGATGTAAATACAATATTTAAAACTTACATGTCTAAATATTTTAAGAAAACTTATAGCTCTGTGTGAGATGAAGAACTCATCTGCAACACGTAAAATATTCTTCTCTTTAACCAAACAAAATTTGCAAATGCTTAAAATTCTCTTAAATGGGTTAATAATTCTCTCAACATAAGGAAAAATACTCTCAAAAGATTTATAATATTCTTAGCTTCTACAAATCCCTCTTTGATTAATACAGATAAAAAAAGATTATGTAATAGGCAAAATGGTTTCAATCAGGTTATTCCAAAATTTTGCCTCTGTAAAAATAAACACGATCAATCCTCTAAATTTAATAACCTATGTTCTCCAGCATAATAGACTTTATCTATCTGGCATGTCCCTAGTTTAAATCTCATTACACTCTTCTGTCAAAATATATACAATCTATATTTTTTTATTCCATTCTTTGTGTCCAGAATAATAATAATCCTCAATATAAAATAAAATAAAGTTGTTTATAGAAAACATTGGCTAACAACCTCTATTTAAGCTCAAAGTACGGTTAAACTCTAAATAAACTGCATGTAAAATAAGAAGAAATAAAATCCCATGTATTAAGGATGGTTGAAGTCATGCTTTAATTAACAAAGCCTTTCCCAATAATAACATGGTCCATGTTACCATGATCTTCAACCAAAACCGTTGACCATGTTAAAGGTAAGTGAATGATTCACGTGGTAAAAGGGGAAAGGGTGACAGGTGTTAAAAAAGAATTTAATGCCAAACAAAGGAAATATTAAATTGGACTTAATTCAAAAACATATCACATGTCCATGCAATGTAATTCACCGACCACTTAAAAGTGGGTATCCATATGGGGGGGAAGGGCGGGATAAAGCATTTATGTTATAAATGTTGCCAATTTAAAGATGATGATAAAGTGTTTTTTTTTTTTTTAACTATATCTCCTGATAAATAAAAACCATGAATAACCATCCACGTGGAAGTGGGGTTAATTAAAATTTGGGACTTAATTTAAGTTTATCCAATGTTTTAATAAAACCATAAAATAAGATATTAATAATATTTTGATAAACTACTGTGGGAGTAATTAAAACCATAATTTAGATATTATTAATAAAAGATTATCCCAATGAAAATATTGTGGATATGAGGAAAGGAATATCTTGGTGGCATTAGTGGAATTATATGACAAAATTGATAACGGGGTACTGTGAGTAAAGGTCAATTTGATCCCACATTTGCAACACAACACCCATTAGTAACATAATTCCAATAAAATTAATTGTATAAACTCTTTATATTTTTACCACATGTCTATTTTCCCATTACGACATTTGTCTTTTCTACATTTTTCCATTCAAACCATATGACAAGTGAAAATCCTTCGAATCAAACCTCCCCAAAAGGACAAATCACTCTCTAAATTTGTAAATGGTTCACTCTACAAAAAATCATTGCCAAATATCATGGTAATGATTCAAAAATCAAATTGAATCTCTAAAATGCCAGTGAAAAAAATATTTATCTAATACCAAATTGTAGATAGAAGCACACTGTGTATACAATTGCATCTACCTGCATATACTATTGTCAAGGTTTAAAAATGAAGTTTTTCCAAAAACTAAAACGTGAGAAAATAATCCAAGTATAATAAACTTGTCCCTTGTATTTTCTCTACAGGTTACTCCAATAAACCAAATTCTAAAGCTTAAAATCATTTGAACACATCTCCAAGTTTTAAACATGAGTTAATTCATTTTTCAATGCATTATAAACTCAAAAACTTATCAGGGAGAAAAATATAGAGCTTAGCAAAACTACAAATATGAGAAAATAATCCAAGCATGATAAACCTATCTCTCAGAGTTTCTCACAGTTGGTAGCTCAAAAAATTATGTTCAAAACTAAAATATATTCCTTTTAATGGAATCTCAAAACTGCTTTGAACATTTACATATTAATAAACTATCACAACTATGCAAATATAAAACTAAGGAATCGCTTACCAACCCAATTTATCACATTTTTCTCTTTAAGTGGTTTTATTTCTTCAATGAATACCTGAGTAGCTGCATGGGTCATATTTGAAATCATTGGATTTGAAACAACTTCTTGTTTGCTTACAGATGCATCATTGTTCATGGATGTCTTCCTGCAATACTTAGGACGTAGTTGTGGATATAATACCCAACATTTATCATTTTGGTGACAACTTAGATTACAATGAGTATAGTGATTATTACCCATTTCTTTCTCTTTAAAAAACATAAACATCCTAAGAGATGGTTTTCCTTTCCAACATAAGGCAACACAGTGATTATTTAATCCACAAAAACTGCATGGATATTTAGACCAAAAATTATTTGATAATAATTCTTTATTGTCATAATTGAAATATACATTAAAATATTTATTAAGTTTTTTAGGACTAGTGCAAGTATGAGAAGGTGAAATGATGTTACCTTTTCTCAAATCATGTCTGCACATAACACCATCTTTATGTGGGGATGGACTTCTTTTTCTTTGCATGCTATCACTTTGCAGGACTAATGACTTGAAAAGTTTGCTATTGGAAGCTTATCTTCCTTCAACGGTTCTAGAATTTTCTCTAACTTCGATTTTCACACTAGTATATCCCAAACCTATAAAATGAGGTCTATACTCTACCTGAATGGGGTTAGTAGTGTCTTGGCCATAATTTCCAATGCTTTTTTCATCAAATCTCATTTTAACAAGTAATTTCAAACCTTTTTTTTTTGTATACTATTTTAATTTACCAAAATAATTATCTTTGGATTTATCATGCGAAAGAAAATTAATTGGTGACTCACATTCACTTACAATGCATTCATCTATCATAGTTTTTGCATTTGATGTGGTAGGCAAATCCTTTACTTGTTCACCATTTTGTAGGCTTGTCAAGAGCTCATCTCTGGCTTGCAACTTAGTTTTTAAACTTTCAAATTTTTCTTTCAAGGAATAAAATTTTGATCTCAAGATAGATCTCTCTTCTTGAATCTATTGATTATATGACTCAAGCTCATCGAGTTTTTTCTATTTTGACAACTTTTCCATAGTTCACCTATTCTTATATTCAACACCCAACTAAATTAACTGTAATAATTATCAAATAACAAACTATTAATCACAAATAAATCACACTGTTAAATTTTATTGATCAACTATTTTGATACCAAACTGATCCGTAAACAGTAATTAGCCCCGTGCTAATAAATACTAGTTTATTTAAAATAGATTTTAATAATATGTCAATTTCTAAAATTTATTAAAATAAAATTGACTTTTAATCAGAATAAAAATTATCTGCAACAATTCTGATTATGATTATTCTGTAAACTCATATAAATAAATTGTTCGATTAAAAACATTCCATAGATATTTTATCTCTTTGAATAATCTCTTAATTAATTTTTTGTAATTATGTTTCAAATATCAATGATCTTTTAAAACTGATATACGGATAGAAAACTGAAAATAAAATAGAGATCAGAGATTGTTTAGAAGCTACGTCTCTAGGTTCATTTGAACCATTCCATTATAAACAAGATATAAATACAATATTTGAAACTTACATCCTTGAATGTTTTAAGGAAAATTATAACTCTGTGTGAGATGAAGAACTCATTTACAGCACGTAAAATATTCTTGTCTTCAACCAAACAATATCTACAAATGCTTATAGTTCTCCTGAATGGGCTAATAATTCTCTCAACATAAGGAAAAATACTCTCAAAGGATTTATAATATATTTGGCTTCTATAAATCCCTCTCTGATTAATACAGATAAAAAAAGATTTTATAATAGGCAAACTAGCCTCAATCGGGCTATTCCAAAATTTTGCTTATGTAAAAATAAACACGATCAATCCTCTGAATTTAATAACCTATGCTCTTCAACATAATAGACTTTACCTATCTGGCATGTCCCTAGTTCAAATCTTGTTACACTCATCTGTCAAAAGATATGCAACCTGTATTTTTTTATTTCATTCTCTGTGTCTAGAATAATAATAATCCTCAATATAAAATAAAATAAAGTTGTTTATAGTCAACATTGGCTAACAACCTCTATTTATGCTTGAAGTACGGTTAAATTTTGAATAGGTTGCATGCAAAATAAGAAGGAATAAAATCTCATGTATTAAAGGTGGTTGACACCATGGTTTAATTAATAAAACCTTCTCCAATAATAACATGGTCCATGTTACCATGATCTTCAACCAAAACCACTGACCATGTTAAAGGTAAGTGGTTGATCAACGTGGTAAAAGGGGAAAGGGTGACATGCATGTTAAGAGGGAGTTTAACACTAAATAATGGAAATATTAAATTGGACTTAGTTGAAAAATATATCCCATGTCCATGCAATATAATTCGTCGACCACTTAAAGTGGGTATACATGTCGGGGGGCGGGGGAAGGGCTTGGGCGAATAAAGCATGTATGTTATAAAGGTTGTCAATTTAAAGATGAGAATAAAGTTATTTTTTTTTAAAACTATATCCCATGGTAAATAGAAACCATGAATAACCATCCACGTGGAAGTGAAGTTAATTAAAATTTGGGACTTAATTTAAGTTTATACAATATTTTAATAAAATCATAAAATAGGATATTAATAATATTTTGATAAATTATGGTGGGAATAGTTAAAACCATAATTTGGATATTATTTATAAAAGATTATCCTGATGGAAATATCGTGGATATGAGGAAAGAAATATCTTGGTGGCATTAGTGAAATTATATGGCAAAATTGATAACAGGGTGATGTGGATAAAGGTTGATTTGGTCCCACATTTGCAACACAACACCCATTAACAACATAATAACATAATTTCAATAAAAAGTGATTGTATAAACTCTTTATATTTTTGCCACGTGTCGACTTTCCCATTAGGACATTTGTATTTTTCACATTTTTTTGTTTGAACCATATGATGAGCAAAAATCCTCTGGATCATATATATATATATGTATGTATGTATGTATGTATGTATATGAACATAGTGTATATTTATAACACAAAAATGTGAGGATGTATGAACTATAAGTTTATTGACATTCAAACAAGAAGATCTATATATATATATATATATATATATATATATATATATATATATATATATATATATATATATATATATATATATAGTGTATGTTCATCTTTCCAAATAAATAATTAATGGTATGCAATTTGTATATAGATATAAGTTAAAATATAAGTTCAAGTTCTATTGTAAAATCTATAACGTATTTGGAGTCCTTAAAGTGTGTAATTGTTATTTACAAGAAGTCGATTGTGTCAAACTTGAAAGAATAGATAAGAATTGGTTGCATTATTCAAACACTCATACAACGGTGTCAGGGTTAGAAAGTATGTGATTCTCAATGAATTAGTTTAAGACTTTATCTTATAAATACTTAAGGAAACTCAGAAAGAGTATAAATCTCTAATTGAGAAACAAAGGTAGAGTTAGGTATGTATGGATGTTTGCTTGTTACAATATGTTTCCAATAATTTAGAATAATGTAATACAGTCTAAGGACATAGATTGGGGAAAAAGAGGGAAATTGAATTGGAATAAATTTGAATTGTATCTTTTATGTAGGAATAAGTCAGTCAAAATAAGTGTTTTGGAAATGTAGAAAACCCTATATAGAACTTGATGCCTTTTTCATGAAAAATTAAATAGTTGTTATAAGCACAAGTTTTTTTTTAGAAAAATGAAGAATATTGTTAGTATGATAGAATAGTAATTATGTATTAAAACATATGTATTATATAATATATGTTATGCAAAGTGTGTAAATATATGAAATATATTTATATGAGAATATAGGTACTCATATACATATATAGTTTATATTTATACATTAAGATGCATGCCTATAATTATAGATTATGACTGGTAAAATAAGTCACAGAAATCCTGAAGAACAACGTATTATATTTATATGCACAAAGCATCCTAAAAGTATAATTAATTACATAAATAAAATTTTATATTCATACGAGATGTAACTTGGTTTGTGAGTTATTTGATACTCTGAAATTATTGACTGGCTATGTAATTGAATAGTTATATATAAAAACAATAGACTATGATATTAACATTCATCATAGAATGAATTATATTTGAATCTACTAACAAAATTTAGAAATATGGGGTCTAAATATAGATTATACCTCGTTGGTATAAACAGTATTTGTTATATTTATTATTATTTATGTGATAAATAATATAGTAGAGATTCATTCATACGTTTTATAGACTAAATGTATGTATTTTGATTATTCATGTGTTTAACACATTTTACGCCTGCTAATAAAAAGTAATTTGTATGAATTTATTGGTTATATTAACCAAATTTCGTATTGTTGGTACTAAGTAAGCGGTGAGATGGATTTCACTAGCTTACTAGCATCACCAATGCCAGATGAAGGTAATCTGATCAAGTGGTGTGAATGAAATTGACTGATCCTAGAGATCAATATCTATTAAAATTTTTAGCCAAAGTAATGTTAGTTAGACATTGTCATTTCATATGTATGATTTACATTTTTATGTGATATCATGTTAGAATAAATTTTTTTATGGTACACTTCATGTTCTTAAAAATTATACAACACACTGGTACTAGCTTGTCTCTCTAGATTCTCGCACTGTCACTATCTACTCATCCGTGAAGGGAGGGCCATTCCCTGTTGAAGGATTGTGCGGGGAATCGATGGTCTATGGTTAGTGTGAAAAATTGATTGGATGATGCTCTCTCTCCTCAGAAATATTCTTATTTGGAGACTACACTTGAGATTTTCGTAGATACTGGAGTTCAGGAACTCATGCTTCGTGAGGCCTTGTATCTTGTATCTTATATCTTGTATGTTATATGTTGTATTGTATTTGTTATTATTAAAATATTATCATCGATGAAATGTGATTATTTACTTATTATACATTGACAACAGTGGTTGTATGTTTGTACTAGCCACGTCTGGACATTTATAATTACTTTTTATATTCAGTTATATTATATTTCATTTGATGATAGTGATCAGTGACAGATAGATGTCACATGATTATTTTACAGTTAACATACTTAGAGTGTTTTATTTGGATATTAATTAGATTCTTGTGGTGAAATTTAATGAAAGAATACATTAATTAAAAAATTAAAAAAAATATTATTCTAAGTAGATCTTAATGGGGATGTTGCATGTGGTATTAGAGTTACAACTCAAACTCTAGGACTTAAGGAGTCAACTAACATTTTCATATCCTTCTATTTACTAGAAAGGAGAATAGTGAAAGCTAGAGTATCTAGAGAGGGTCCTTAAAATGTCAATGATAATGACCCTCTATTTGATCCTAATTGATTTGTTGTTGAACAAGCAACAAAGTTGGATCAGATTCTCGTAGTCATGAATGAAACTAAGAACCAAATTTTAGTCTTGGCATATGAAATTCATGGCCATAAAGAGGAAGTACATCGGAATGTACCTAAAAAATATCCTATTGAGAAGAAAAACTATCAAGATATGAGAGCATAGGTAGCTACGAAATTGGCTAAAGATATGAAAAAGGTGAATCCACCTAAGTTTGATATAACTATTTTGGGTGACGGAGCTAAAGCAGGACTGACTGAAATGGATAAGTATTTTAAGATTCAAAACTACTCGAAGGTCACTAAAGTAGTTTGAGGAAAATATCAGTTGGCTAGTGAAGCATCTATGTAGTGGGCCAATAAAAAATTGGAGATGAATCTTAACTTGACCAACACTACATGGGAGTAGTTTGTGACATTGTTCAGGTCATGGTGGCTTTCACAGTTATACTTTGACCAAAAGCTTACAGATTTTTAGAATATAAAGTAAGGAGACTTATTAGTAAATGAATATTCAGAATAGTTCACCAAACTTCTAAAGTATGTACCTCAGTACCAGGAAGATGAGAGGTTAAAAATCAATAAATTCATCATGGGATTGAAACCCTAGATTAATGGAGAGGTGGACATTCATGAACCATCTACCATGGACCAGATCTTCAAGAATGCAGTCAAGTAGGAACAGAAGTTGAAATCTCTTGCTTAGACTAGAGAAAAGTTTAAGATTTTTTTTGAAAGTTTTAAACCAACTTTAAAAAAGAAGAAATGAAATCAAAGGAGTGGAGACTCTAGGAATCAATTCAAAAATCAAAATTTTAGATTCAATAATGGTTTAGGTAACAAAAGACTAAGCAATGGTTTCAAAGGTTGTTTCAAGGGAAACCAATAGATTGACTGGAAGGGACCACCTGGAAGTTGCTTCATTTATGGAGGTGATCATTATGATCATGAATTTACCTAAGATAAGTCAAAGAACAAAGGTTTTACTCCTTAGTAAAAAAAAATTTAGCAACGTATTCATACGGTATTTGATAATTGACAAGCCAAATTTTAAGATTCACATATAGAACTATCAAGTGTTTTGTTTAAACATTTAATTTTTATTTTGATAGGTACATGGGCTAAAAAATATTTTATATATCCTAAAGTGCTTAATAAGTTATCTAGAATAGCTAGAGTAATGGTAAATGCATGGTCGATACAATTTAAGAATGATTCAAAAGTCAAAGTTGACAAGTATTTGGTGGAAGTATAGATTAGGTTGCTTGAAATCATAACAATAGTGGATCTTTATGTAGCATCATTAGGGTCATATGATGTGATCCTAAGAGTCAACTAAATTGCAAAGCATAAGGCCAAGGTTGACTGCTACCTAAAAAAAGTTGAGTGTCTGGATGATTTTGGAAATCAAACACAAATTCAGGGAAAGAAAAGGGAATTGAGGCAAAGGCAAATTTTTGCAATGAAACTAAAGAAGGCTCAAGGAAAAGGGTGTCGAACATTTATTTTCAAAATAAATGAAATGGCAAAATTTGAGGAACCATTTCTTGAAAATTATCCATTCTTTCATAATTTTCATGATGTATTTCCATAGAAATTACCAGTATTGCCTTCTAAACGAGAGTTTAATTTCTCTATCGATATCATACTTATATCAAAGCCATAGTCTAAGGCACCATATAGGATGACAACCATTAAATTGGTTGAATTGAAGGCTCAACTCCAGGAATTATTGTCAAAGGGGTTGATCAGGCCAAGTATGTCACCATGGGGTGCATCAGTTGTCTTTGTCAAGAATAAAGATGATACTCTTTGACTTTGCATAGACTATAGAATATTAAATAAGAAAACTATCAAAAATAGGTATCTGTTACCTCGTATAGATGATCTTTTTGATCAAATATGAGGGGTAATGATCTTTTTTAAGATTGATCTTAGGGTAGGATACCATCAATCAGAGTATAAGGGATGAAGATATTCTAAAGACAATGTTTAGAACTCGTTATGGGCATTATGAGTATATAGTGTTACCATTTAGATTGACAAATATTCTGGTAGCATTCATGAATCTCATGAACAGTGTGTTCAAAAATTTTCTAGATCATTTAGTTTTGGTATTTCTTGATGACATTCTTATATAATCTAAGAATAAATAAGAGCATCTTTAACATCTAGAACTGGTTGTACAATGGTTGTGAAATCATAAGTTATATAAAAAAATTATCTAAGTGCACATTTTTTAGGAAAAAGTGCAGTATCTGGAACATATTATCTTTATAAATGATATTTTAATAGATCCAACAAAGATAAAAGACATTATAGAATGGTTGGATCCAAAGAATGTACATGAGATAAGGAGTTTTATGGGATTATCAAATTATTATAGGAAGTTCATTCCATTTTTTTTCAATATAGTTAATCTGATTACCTCTCTGTAACATAAGAACCAAAGTTTTATCTAGTCAGGTAAGTGTGAAATAGCTTTTCAAGAATTAAAAATAAGGCTTACTTCATCACCAGTACTAAGATGGTTAAGTTTTGGTGATCATAGATGCATCTAAGGATGGACTAGTAGGAGTCTTTATGCAGGATGGTGCAGTGGTAGCCTATGAATCAAGGAAGTTGAAGCCTTATGAAGTGAATTATGACCTTTATGACTTATAACTTGTAGTAATTGTGCATGCTTTACAAGTTTAGAGAAATTATTTATTGAGAAAATTATTTGATCTCAAGACTAACAACTTGGGACTCAAGTACATCTTCACCCAACCAAATTTGAATACTAGTCAGAGATGCTAATTAGATTTTTTGTCTGACTATGATTTTGATGTAAACTAGATCAAAGGCAAGGAAAATAGAGTAATTGATGCCCTAAGTTGTAGGAGGTACATAGCATCCATGACTACTATCAAGATTACTTTTAGGGATTGAGGGATTGAATTATCATCAAGAGATGAATTCTATAATTAGGTTAGGAAAGTATTATTTGAGAATGCTCAGAATCTTAAGTATAAAGGATTCAGATTAGAGAATGATGGTCTTTTACAATTAATGAAAGGATATATGTGCCAGATCGAAAGAATATGAGGAACACAATGCTAAAGAAACTACATAATGCCTCATATTCAAGACATCCAAGAGTAATCAATCTCATGACAGATGTTAGACCACTTTATTTCTCGAAGAGAATCAAGAAAAATGTACTGGACTTTGTGTCATGTTGTCTGGAATATTAGCGAGTGAAAGTTAAACATGTTCATTTGACTGGATTGTTATATCCAATGACATACTGAAATGTAAGTGGTAGGTAATTAGTATGGACATTTTCCAAGGTTTACCATTGTCATGAAATAGGCACGATGTGATCTTGGTTGTAGTCGATAAACTAACTGTTGACCAATTTTGCCCACAGGCAAAATTTCGGTCAACTTCTCCCCTGTTGTTTAAGGCTAATTCATTTCAGGTTCAGTAGGTTCAATGAATTCAGTTCATAGCCGGGTTCAATGGTTCAAAGGCAGAAAGTTCATCAGCTTCGGTTCAAAGGGCTCATCGGCACGCTTGGTTGAACCATTGAACCATTTTGGTTCAACGGGTTTAGTTCAAGGAGGCCGCAACTCAAAGGAAAAGACCCGATGACTTTTGACAAGGACGGTGACGTCCCAGAGGCCATCAATTTTAATGCAATAAACTAGCCGTTTGTTTTTTTAACTTTTTGAGCGTCAAGCATGGAAAAGCCCAAGGAATGCAGCGACCAGCCAAGAGATTGCCCCGAGGGCTGAAAGAGAGAGAAAGACAAAACTGAGAAAAGACAAATCGCAGATGACAAGCAAGAGGAAATGATATGGCACAGAAGTGACAAGGCGGTCCAAGTGGCAAAGTGCAGGCGATTTATTGCCTGATAGTCCCCAAATGGTGCAAACAACAAGTAACATGGCCTGTGCATTTAAAAGGGGACAAATTTCAGTCTATTGGTAGAAAAGAGGCGCGATCCATGCTTCCACATTAAAGCTCGAATGCCAAAGTCAAATTTGGTGATTATACAACATGGTTCCAGTAGGCTTCTTCTAGAATGATGACAACACAATAGTGTTTTCCTCTTTCCAATGGAACATGATAGGCCAACTTGTCAAAAAAAAAAGCGTTAAGTTTCTTTCTCCTTTCTTCTATATATTGTAACTTCTCATTTTTGAGAAGGGTCGGATCTTCCACATTTTGCTAAGGCGTAGCCCTGGCAAAATTTCCACCTGAATCAAATAAAAGTAGTTTTTACCTCCATTTGGATAGATATATCCGAGTATGTCTTGAGTGTTTGTTCTGTGTCCAGTCATTGTTTTCTTGATGCTCTCACAGGTTCAGCACCAGCATACCTGTTATCTATAAGGCACCATCTCTGCAGCTGACAGGAGAAGAGCAGCATTTGAGAAGTGCAAAATAGAAGAAGTTACTACATAAGTGTGCATCTCACAGCACCTTTGGTGATCTCTTTCTTGTTTTTTATCTTCCATTAAGGCCTCCCTGCCAGTTTCCAGCAGCCTGGTCCTTCTGCCAAATGTGTAGTGTATGTATGTGTTTGTCTGGTTTCAGTGTGGGTGTGTGAAGGTCGCCTTTATTTTGGTGCATCACCTCTTTAGAGTAGTTTGTTTTCTTGCATCTCTCCCTTTTCATCCCCCCCCTTTTTATATATCTATATATATGTATGCTTTAGCACTTGATGGAACAAACATGATGCATCAAAGGGAGCTAGCCCTTATCTAGAGACTCTCCCCTCCAGCTTCGTCGGTCCCACAGGCGAGAGGGGAGTTTCCATGTTGCGAGGAGAAGGCAGGAGCTAGGCCTCCTTGCCCTAGGTGCAATCTTCTACGTCAACAGTTTTTGGCACGCCTGGTGGGACCAACTGGGACAGGTTTTGTCCAAAGAGTTGAAGAATTTTTGGTGTGTTCTTCAATCAACCAGCCTTTGGAGGTTTTTACATCAACACCAATGGCGACTTTGAGTTGAATCTGTTGGTTAAGTAGCCTGGTGCCATCAAAAATCTACTTTCTTTATGTATAATCCCTTTGCACAAAATCATGGGCCTTATATTCCTTTATATTACCATGATCAGACTTAGCCTCTTTATGGTATCCCCTCAAGCAGCTCTCTTAGTTGCCCTGCAATGATAAGGGAGGTGGCGCTGGAGTTTGAGAGGCAGATAATGGAGATCAACAGACAGGAGGAGCAATACAGATATCAGCAAGAGCTGATGTATAAAGAGGAGTGTTTGTTTAGGCAAGCACAGGCTTTGCAATGCATGGAGGAGGAAACAAAATGGAGAAATCCATTTGTCCAAGGTACTTAGCCTTGCGCACCCCTTCCTAATCTGAAAAAAGCACCTTCTTTTGTGCCAAATCCTTTCTATCAAATAGCGCTTGCTCACTCCAGCTCACCAAATGCATCTGCTCCCAATCCCGTGCGCTTGGCTTTCCAACATCAAAGGGCATTAGAGCAGCCCCCCATAGAGATCAATATTCTCAATTATTTATATTGTGCATCTTCCATTGGGGGGAATACCACTAGTTAGCACGTCCCTCTTCTAGAGACTCTTCCAGTGCATCAACAGTCTCTTCCTTGCATTCCTCAACCTCCAAAAATCTTTCAGCATGATGTGCAAATTCTAATTTGGAGGAAGGAATGCCAGGAACCAGCTCAGAGCTTCAAAGAGGATAGTGCTGGTGATCTCCAAGAAAGGCTCCTTCAAGAAAATATAGCCAGGAGAATTACCGAGTTGGAGTCCCAAATGAGATTCCTCAGCCAATGTGTGGTGGATTTGACTGAACCCAGCCCATCCACACATCTCTAAGAGAGCTATCAGGCCACACCTGATATTGATGAAGTGCTGACCAAGTGGAAGGAGGAGAATCATTCGATTCTAGCTCAAAGACTGCCTCCTCTTCCACATGTTTTCACCACTTCACCCCTTCTCAAGGAAGAACCTATTCTGCAGGAGGTAAGTGAGGAGCAGAAGATCCAATCTGCAGTCCTTCAAGAGACTGTCATGAGCGACAATGAAGAAGAAATCATCATTGATGCTTCTTGTGAAGACACATCAGCAGTGAAGAAGATGCAGGTCTTGCACATATGCATATGTTCCACCAATACGAGGAGGAACAAATGCATGGTGAGCTCTCTTCCCCTCTATTTGATGAACTTCCTCATTGTTTTGATGATGAGAATGACTACGCTGAGGAGCCTGAGTTGGAGGAGGATCGGGAGAATATCTTTGAACATCTAGAGATCCTGATCTTTGAGGAGGAAAAGGAGAGGTCTGTCTTCCTTGAGGAAGGCCTTGAAAGAGCAGAGGATGAGTCTGATAGAGCCTGCAATGAAGTAGAAGGAAATGGGTCAGACCATGACACACTGCAGAGGAGTTATACATATCAAAGGGCTAACGGTGATAAGCCAGCAGCCACAGATTTCTTGGTGAAGAGCACCAGCTTGAAGAACCAACAGGAGGCAAGCTCCCAAGAACAAACAAAGTATGTATATGTTGGGAGCATGTTTGAATCTCCACTCGGGTTCTAGCCAAACCAGGTGACAGGCAAGAGGAGCAAGTCACCAAATCTCCTTTTCATTTAGCTACTTGCCTGGCACCATAAGTCTTCTTGCCAGGAAGGGGACTTAAATTTTTTTCCCTTTGATCCAGGAGGGGAGCAAGCTTTCCTGGTTAGCTATAAATAGTAGTTTATTTTTAGTTTATTTTCCTGCTTTCCCTAAGTTCAGTTGCACAGGTAGTGTTTTCTAGCCTTGTGTGTTTCCCTTTGCGTGTGGAGTAAAGCTTCATGTTTGATTCTCGAATCTTTGGGGCTGTTGTTAAATTTTTTATAGCTGCATCTGACTCCGCACCCAATGGATTTTAAGGCAACTGAGTTCTAAAGCATCGCAGGCATGCTTCCCCTGTGAGTTGCTAATCTATTGACCAATTTTGCCCACAGGGAAAATTTTGGTCAACTTCTCCCCTGTTGTTTAAGGCCAATTCATTTCGGGTTCAGTAGGTTCAATGAATTCAGTTCATAGCCGGGTTCAATGGTTCAAAAGTGAAAAGTTCATCAGCTTCGATTCAAAGGGCTCATCGGCGCGCTTGGTTGAACCATTAAACTATTGAACCATTTTGGTTCAACGGGTTCAGTTCAAGGAGGCCGCAGTTTAAATGAAAAGACCCGATGACTTTTGACAAGGACGGTGACTGACAGGACCAAAGTTTTTCAAATCTCTGACACAACTTGTCAAATTTAAGAGCACACATGATTACCATTGTATAAGCAACTTAAGATTGTGAAAATAACTAGAAGAACAAATAATTATCAATGAAAAAACACACAGAAGATGAGAGGCAACACACAATTGTATTCAACTCATTACAAAGGAAATTACAATAAAGAGATTACACTCTTCTCCACCTCTGTGAGGCTTCCTCCTCAAGGGCTCCCAATAATCTTCCTTCTTGAGTAATCTTCTCTCATAGGTCACAACACACAGCTAACACAAGTTGTTGTTCACCTCATTGTACATCCGGTACAATCGAGTACGAACTGGTACTCCAAGTAGATCTCACCATGATCTTGCTCTTGATGTATTACTGTCACCTTGGATCTAGCTCCCCTGCTGATCTCCTTTCTGACCCTCGCATTCACACATCCCAGCAGACCAACCCTGATCTTACTTATCACATGTAGATCTCCTCCATGATCCTGCAACACCCTGCATATCAAACCTGATCTTACATACCTGAAAGAACATGCTCTTCCAGGGGAAGAACTCTCCAAGCTCCACACTTGGGTTCTACAAGTTCAACACTTAACAATATAGCCCATGAGTCTATTATATAGATCTCATGCATACACTAATTTAGACAAGCGGCTCAAAGACTCAAACTAGTCTTTAACATGCAAACTCCACGTTCACTTAACTAACTGTTCGTCAACAGCAATTCTGACCGCCACAGGTGACCGACATCGGTCCCTGCCTTCCTGGAGGTGACCGACACCGACCGATCTCTTGCTGATGTCGGTTTCCTTTTGCGCTCCACTAACCAACGTCGGTTGTGGCCTGCCGACGCCGGTGACTGTCATGCTCAGTATACCTCCTATTTGCCTTAGGTGAAGCCTTTAGCTCCACACCCCATGCATCCCCAAACAGAGATTTGTTCCATGAGTATGAACAAGGAGACTTTGGAGTGCTTTATTTAGGAGATGGTACGCCTTGTCAAATAGTTGGCAAAGGGAAAGTGAAGTTGAAATTGCAGATAGGTAACACATGGGTGTTAAAGGAGGTCATGCAGGTCCCAGTCTTGGAGATGCGGCTAATTGCTTCAAGAAAGTTGGGTGATGAGAGATGCACAAAAACTCTCACAGTGGATGCACTTGAATTAGAAGGTGGTAAGAAAGCAGGTACTCTTTATCTACTTGCTTATATAACTGATTCTTTTTCTATTGCGAAGACGTGGCTTTGTAGGCTTGGTCACATGAGTAAGAAGGAGATGCATGTTCTTGAGTCAAAGGGTATGCTTTCGAATTTGAAGAGCATAGATTGAGGTTTCTGTATGCAGAAGAAGAAGGTAACATTTTTTAAGGAATCCGATGTTCGTGACAAGAGCAGAAAAGCCTTGGTTTTCAAGGAGAAGGTGACGGACAGAGTTCAGCACGAGGGGCAAAAGAATTCTAAGCAAAGCAAGGGTGATTTGGACAAGGGTTTGATCCAAAAGGAGCTCGCGAGAAAAAGTCAGTTCTCACAAGCAAAACACAGAGACTGACGTTGGTAGAAAAATTGGTGTCGACGTCCAGACAGGGACCGACATCGGCTATGTGTAGCCTAATGTCAGTGACTCAGGGCAAATAAATACCGGCGTCGGTCAGGGGGGAACCGACGTCAGCGATGAGGTAGTTGCATGAAACCGACGTCGGTCGGGTGCAGACTGAGATGTGACCGACATTGGTCACTGAGACAAATTTTGCATGGACAACAAGCTGTCAAGGAGTCTCAAGCACCCATATGGAAGACTTAAAGGGTAGGTAAGCCTCAAATTCGTCATTTCCCTTTTTTACACTACTTGTTGCTCACTGATGGTATAGAACCAGGAAGTTGTTAAAGAAGCAGAACAGGTAGATCCAGGAAACAGTGAGAGCTTAGCATGGATGAGGATGTGATTCCTTGGAGAAGAACCAAACAGGGATTTGTTGGTAGAGTTGCTAGCTGGAAGTAAGCACTGAGAGACGAATGGATGTTCAGAATGAAGAAGAGCAGAAATGGATACGTGAGACGGAAGATCAGGGTATATGGTCTTGAGTAAGCTGCAGGGCAATGGAGGTTTGATCATTGTGTTTCTCTTTACCAGGTTGGATAATATTAGCTACATTATCCTATTACTGTATGATGTGCTTGTTGCAGGGTTACATATACAGGTAGTTGCTGAACTAAAGGTAAAGCTAGTTCAGAGGTATGTCATGAAGAATCTAGGAGCAGCAAGATTCTTTGGCATAAGAGTGTTCTAGGGACATGGAAGGTCATATGTTGACTTTGTTTCAGGATGATTGTGTGAGACCAGTTAGCACGCTGATGGTTGGACAGTTCACAGAATAGGTGTCTTGATTCACATAATGAGGTTAAGTGCATGGTATGTACTAGACCTGAGTTTTCCCAAGCAGTGGGAGTTGTCACAAGTTTGGAGCCAATATGGGAAAGAAGCATTGGAGGGCAATTTAGTGGATTCTTAGAGGGACCAGCAGCAGGTGCACATGCTATGCAGGGTCAAGTTATTTCCTACATGGTTTGTAGATGTGGATGTGGCAGGTGATTTGGATGACAGGTTTTGCACTATAGGTTTTGTGGTGGTTGGTCTTTAAGGGTGATCTTGAAGAGGGATACAGAGCCAAGGGAACAAACTAGACGGTGTACAGGTATAGGTACAGTTGCAGCTGTTTATCTCCAAGTGGGAGATTGTTAGGTTGTGGAGCTAAAAGCTTCAACTTGTTGCAGACAAAGAAAAGGAGGTTGCTAAAGACTCATAAACACTGGCGTCGATAGGAAGTCGGTCGACGTCGGCAGAACCAGGCAAGCAGAGACCGACGTCGGTCGCCTGTGTGTTCCAAAACTGTTCGTTGCACGAATAGTTAGTTTAGTGAATGGAGTGTTTGCATGTAAAGGCTATTGTGAGTCTTGAGCTGCGTGGATAATTATAGTAAACTAAAAGTCTAAGTTATTGTTCAAGTCTGGGATCTATTTATAGACCCATTGGCATGTATTGTAAAGTGTGCTAGTGAAGAGAACAAAGTGTGTGTTTCTCCTAGTTCCATTATGAGCTAGAAAGGAAGGCAAGAAAGATTCTTCCATTGTGAGTATGGTCTATTGAATTGCAGGTTGCAGGTTCATGGAAGATCTACTTGAAGTACTATAGAGTGCTTGGTGTACTGGCAGGGTTATTACTGACTGGTTGGAGAGGTGAACACCAATTCTGTGTGTGAATTGTGTGTTGGAACCATTTTTTGGTAGAAGAGTGTTTTGAAGAAGAATTACTGTACACTTGAGGTGTGGGAAGCCTCTGTAAGGTGGAAGAGTGTGGCGGCTCTTTATTGTATTCTTTTCTGTACAAGTATTAATATATAAGAGTGTATATTGTCTCTCATATTCTGTGTTATTGGTGAATTCTAGTTACTTGTGTTTCTGGTTATTTCCGCATATTTAATTGCTTAAGTTTGGTAATCATAT
The DNA here is from genome assembly GCA_037957365.1 of Torreya grandis. NCBI lineage: Eukaryota > Viridiplantae > Streptophyta > Pinopsida > Cupressales > Taxaceae > Torreya > Torreya grandis. The sequence goes on from JARHVA010002419.1 coordinate 1,963,208, forward strand.
TGTGCTCTTTTTGAGGAGCAAGATCCTAACAAGTGGGATCAGAACAAGTGTGTTTGTTCTTGGATTCTCTGACAACTGCTCTGATACCATTTGATAGGACCAAAGTTCCCCAAAGCTTTGACATAACCTGTCAGATTTAAGAGCACACATGATTACCAATGTATAAGCAACTTACATGCGGAAATAATCAGAAGAACAAATAACTATCAATGAGAAAACACACAGAATATGAGAGGCAACACACAATTGTATTCAACTCATTACAAAGGAAATTACAATAAAGAGATCACACTCTTCTCCACCTCTGTGAGGCTTCCTCCTCAAGGGCTCCAAGTAATCTTCCCACCTAAGTAATCTTCTCTCATAGGTCACAACTAACAACTAACACAAGCTGTTGTTCACCTCATTGTACATCCAGTACAACCGAGTACGAACCGGTACTCCAAGTAGATCTCACCATAATCCTGCTCCTGATGTATTGTTGTCACCTTAGATCTTGCTCCCCTGCCGATCTCCGTTTGACCCTCGCATTCACACATCCCAGCAGATCAACCCTGATCTTACTTATCACATGTAGATCTCCTCCATGATCCTGCAACACCCTGCATATCAAACCTGATCTTACATACATGGGGAATCCTACTTGATTCCACCATGGGAAGAACTCTCCAAGCTCCACACTTGGGTTCTACAAGTTCTACACTTAACAATACAATCCATGAGTCTATTATATAGATCTCATGCATACACTAATTAGACAAGCGGCTCAAAGACTCGAACTGGTCTTTATCATGCAAACTCTGCGTTCACTTAACTGACTGTTCATCAACAATAATTCTGACTACCACAGGCGACCGACGTCGGTCCCTACCTTCCTAGAGGTGACTAACGCCGGCCGATCTCCTGCCGATGTCGGTTCCCTTTTGCGCTCCCCTGACCGACGTCGGTTGTGGCCTGCCGATGCTAGCGATTGTCATGCTCAAAAACCTCTATTTGCAATAAGGTGAAGCTTTTAGCTCCACACCCTAACAGTGACGTCCCAGAGGCCGTCAATTTTAATGCAATAAACTAGCCATTTATTTTTTGAACTTTTTGAGCATCAAGCATGGAAAAGCCCAAGGAATGCAGTGGCTAGCCAAGAGATCGCCCCCGAGGGCTAAAAGAGCGAGAAAGACAAAATTGAGAAAAGACAAATCACAGATGACAAGCAAGGAGAAATGATATGGCACAGAAGTGACAAGGCAGTCCAAGTGGCAAAGTGCAGGCGATTTATTACCTGATAGTCCCCAAATGGCACAAACAACAAGTAACATGGCCCGTGCATTTAAAAGGGAACAAATTTTAGTCTGTTCGCAGAAAAGAGGCGCGATCCACGCTTCCACATTAAAGTTTGAATGCCAAAGTCAAATTTGGCAATTATACAGCATGGTTCTAGCAGGCTTCTTCTAGAATGATGACAACACAATAGTGTTTTTCTCTTTCCAATGGAACGCGACAGGCCAACTTGTCAAAAAAAAGTGCCAAGTTTCTTTCTCCTTTCTTCTATATATTGTAACTTCTCATTTTTGAGAAGGGTCAGATCTTCCACATTTTGCTAAGGCATAGCCCTGGTGAAATTTCCACCTGAATCAAATAAAAGTAATTTTTACCTCCATTTGGATAGATATATCCGAGTATGTCTTGAGTGTTCGTTCTGTGTCCAGTCATTGTTTTCTTGATGCTCTCACAGGTTTAGCACCAGCGTACCTGTTATCTACAAGGTGCCATCTTTGCAGCTGATAGGAGAAGAACAGTATTTGAGAAGTGCAAAATAGAGGAAGTTACTACATAAGTGTGCATCTCACAACACCTTTGGTGATCTCTTTCTTTTTTTGTATCTTCCATTAAGGCCTCCCCGCCAGTTTCCAGCAGCCTGGTCCTTCTGCCAAATGTGTAGTGTGTGTATGTGTTTGTCTGGTTTCAGTGTGGGTGTGTGAAGGTCACCTTTATTTTGGTGCATCACCTATTTAGAGTAGTTTGTTTTCCTGCATCTTTCTCCCTTTTTATCCTTCCCCTTTTTATATATCTATATATATATATATATATATATATATATATATGTATGCTTTAGCACTTGCTGGAACAAACACGATGCATCAAAGGGAGCTAGCCCTTATCTAGAGACTCTCCCCTCCAGCTTTGCCGGTCCCACAGGCGAGAGGGGAGTTTCCATGTTGCGAGGAGAAGGCAGGAGCTAGGCCTCCTTGCCCCGGGTGCAATCTTCTGTGTCAACACTAATCAAGGTGGTTCATTTTATACCAAAAATTTTGATATATGATGCATCTACTCTGGTGAAGATATTTTTAGATGAATTATATCAGTTGTATGAATGTTTAGATAAGATCATTTTAGATCATGATCTAAAGATGACTTCTAGATTTTGGTTAACTCTAAATTTAGCTTTGGGTACCAACTAAACTTCAGTACTGCATACCACTCAGAAACTAATGGTCAGACTAAGCGAGTTAATTAGGCGTTAAAGAATCTTAATCATAGGTATTTCATAGAAATAATACAAGTGAAAATATTATATTTCATTGGTTGAGTTTGCTTACAATAGCTCATACCAATTATATTTGAAGATGTCATCTTTTAAAGCATTGTATGGAAAAAGGTGCAGGAGACCAATCAATTGGAATAGGTTGCAAAACATAGTAGTTTTTTAACCTGAAATGATGTTAAAAATGAAATATCAAGTTAGAATAATTAAGCAGAGATTGGTTGAGGCCAATGATAGTCAAAAAATGTATACTGATATGAAAAGAATAGATAGGTAGTTTTCAGTAAGTGATAAAGTGTTCTTGCAAATTAAGCTACATAAGAGCATGAATAAATTCAAGAAGTTAACAAATTTTTTATCAAGATATGTAGGACCCTTCAAGGTGTTATAAGTGGTCAATCCTATAGCATATAGACTTGCATTACCATTGACCTTAGATCTATTGCATAATGTCTTTCATGTTTCTTATCTTAAATAGTATGTATTTGATCCTTCACATGTGTTGGATTAAAATGCTTTGCAGATTCTGAATCTTCAGGTGGTCATGATAGAACCAATCAAAACAATTGATACTCACAAACTTCATTTACATAATAGAGAGATGTCATAGTGCAAGGTATTGTGAGACCAATACTCTAAGGATGGTGCTACGTGAGAGAACTATGATGAGTTCTACAGGAAATTTCCATATTTATTTGCTTAATTTGATGTTTCATAAAAAAAAAATTATTGAATAATATTTTTTATTTAAAACTAATGTTTGAATAAGTGTCATCGAGATGATGGCTAGCTTTAAGAAGGAAGAATGTTACATCCTAATTTCTCGTTAAGAAAATTTACTTGATTATCCATGAATTTTTATGGTTAATAATTCAACTAGACTATTATTTAACTAAGATGTAAGTTATATGTTATTATGGGATAGATGTATGTTGCTTTAATTTCATGATTGCATTGTTATGAGTTTAGCTATATTATATATTATTTACATTATGATCATGATGATTTTTTATTACAACAGTATTTTATGATATATGTCATAATGTTATGGACTAACTACCTTCTTATCATGAGTTTGATGCAGAAAAAACTCATCCCTCAAAGCATGACAGAGGGAGAGCATCATTGGAGAGGGTGATGTAGATTGAGGTGTTGGGAGATGATAGAGAAACAACTAGAACCCAAGCACACACCACATTAGATAGTACATGTTATATGCATTTTTTGATTTTTTAGCATTAGTAGATTTTTTATGTTATCTGCATTTAATAATTGTTTATGTATGATTAGTTGTGTGTTAGCTCAGTTTAATGTTTATGTGGAATTGATCTCATGTAATTTATCATTTTGAATTTATATTTGTCGTATTATCATTAAGTCGTGATGATATTCGAAGTGCTAATTATATTTATTAAATATATTGATTTTTATAATTAAAAAATAAAATGAATAAAAATAATAATTAATGTTTAGGGAAATATAGAGGATCTTTTGCTTTCATGCTTCGGCAAAGTAGAATAAAACATCATACAAAGAGTAAAATAAATAAAATAAACCAAGCAATTGTATTTTATTGTAATTGTGTTATAATTAGAATAAAACAAAGATTTTTAGTTTTGCTCTAAGGTAAATTAGAGAAAAGTAGAAGACTTAGCAACTTATAGAGTTTTATAAAAACACAAAAGAAAAGAATGGCAGTGGTTGTATGTTTGTATCAGTCATGGTTGGACATTTATAATTACTTTCTATATTCAGTTATGTTGTGTTCATTTGATGATAGTGATTAATGACGGATAGATGTCACATGGTTATTTTACAGTTAACATACTTAGAGTGTTTTATCAGGATCACTAATTAGATTTTTGTGGTGTAATTTAATGAAATAATATATTGATTAAATTTTAAAAAATCAGGTTATTCTAAGTAGATCTCAGTGGAGATGTTACATCTTTTGAGTGTGATTAAAGCATACACAGATACATGATCTATGCACCTTTAGATGTTGAGATTTCCCTCTACTCATGTCACCAAGACGTTGGGGGTATCCACCTCTCTGATCATGTTACATCTAGGTTATATCATCATATGGTCAATTTACATTATCATGCTTGAACTCATATATGTATTTACACATGCCTTTATCCATGTTTATATCTTTCGCATTGTACTTTATATGTTATGTACTTGATGATTTTTGCTAACACATATGTCCAAGTACTTGTATGTTATGTTTTGAGTGTTTTACCTTGTTATTTTCCTACTTCTTTGAGAATTTGAATATGATCCATTATTTACACCCATTTGCATGTGTTTGTCTCTTTGACATTTGAATATGTCATTGTTTGTTGTATGTCGATATTTGAATATGTCATTTTTTGCTCTGTGGACATTGGACTAAGTCATGTCTCTTTGATTGTGTGGCATTTGAACATGTCCCTTGTTTGAGATCACCTTGGACCATTGTATTTTAATTTACTTTTGAGTACTCTCATGTGTGTGCATGATTACTTGTTGAGTTTGTATTGTTACTATCTAGACGTTGATATGATTCACATCATGCATCTTAGTGCTTGGTGTGATCACATTTTTTGTGTTTCAATGATATATTTACCTACACATGTTCCATCTATATGATACATATTAATTTCATAGTTTACATAGTTATCTTATCTTTTTGAGTAAGATAACTACCAGTTGCTACTTCCCTCACCTTAAAAGGGAGGGGTATATTAATGGGGACAATTCGTAAAGACATGACTTCCACATTAATCCACAAATTCAAATTGTAGTGGGGGCATGTTTGAGAAACATGTTCTCCACATTTTTCATAATTTTAAATTATAGTGGGGGCATGTTTTAGAAACATGTTCTCCACATATACACTAGTTTTCAATTTCAAATTCAATGGGGGCATATTTTAGAATTGTGTTCTCTACACTTATTCAATACACAACATACTTAGATTATAATGGGAGCATGTTGGAAACATGTCCTCCACATCGGCACTTATATTAGTTTTTATTTTTAGATTATAATGGGATCATTCTTTAGAAGCATATTCTCCACACTTACATAATTTTGAATTGGTCAAATTGCTTAATTATATGATTCGTATACACATTTGTGGTGGAATTATATATGTTGGTACCATTATTATATAAAGTTTCAACATGATACATATCTAAGATGTATATGCTATACAATGTGTACTTAATATTGTAAAATCAAATCATTTTCAAATTTAGAACACTTTCAGGGACTATCATTACCCACCAGATTGGACTTTTATGGACTATATTGAGTCAATCTACTGTAGTAGTTAGTTCACTTTTTGGTATAGTTGAGTCGATTAAATCACTCAATCTTGCCAAGTTTATAGGTTGAACTTGATTGCATTATTCAACCTCACTATTTTTTTAGTGTGAGTTGACTTGGTTCACTTATTCTCACTAGATTATAAGTATGATTGGGTTGCACGGTTGAGTTAGTCTCAACTGCCAGGTGGCAATCCATATTTTCTCTAACGTTGGGGGCATGTGCCCTCCCCTCTCTCTCTCTCTCTCTCTCTCTCTCTCTCTCACACACACACACACACACACACACGCGCGCGCGCGCGCGTGCACTTTTCAGATTTATATTTATCCTAATATCAATTTTAGTGATTCACAATGATACATCTTTCAAATTAAATTACCAAAAGGTAAGACAGTTACATCGATACACAAGTGTACTCCTAAACCTTTCTCTTTTTCAATTTCAATCATTTCAATACTTTCAACTTTAAATTATATGCATAGATTATATATTATAACATGCTCTTCTATACATGGCAGTCACTAAAAAAGCACTCAAGTTGAACTCAAGCAAATACAAGGTGTGTTATACACATCTAGGTACACATTTATTTTATTTTAAGTTATAAATTTCATTACTAGATTAAAAGGGGAGAATGTAGACACTATTTCTAAATTATATAGCACCTTGGTATTGAACACGTAGTAGATATATAACTTGGTTGTTCATCTTAGTTATAGACATTTCCCACTTCTACAAGTCTCACATCTACTATCTCTTTATGCTCATTACCTATCTCTTAGTCCGACCAATATCATTCTGATGACTCATGCCTTATATCTTAACTAAAATGTTGTAAACTTGCTTATCTTCCACCTCTGCAAGTTTTGGACCTGTGTATGTTTTCCAACTGTCTGAACATTTACATTCTAGTTAGACACTTAAGTTGACACAAGTGTCCTACCCTAATGCAAGTGTCTAATGCCCTAAAATCATTCTAATTTACAAATGAAATGTATCCTAAAGGTTGGTCAAAGTGCTTTAATGTAAGATATTCTCCAAAGAGATTAGTATAAATACAAGATCAACCCTCATTCATTCCTTACCTAGAAAATACTTAAAGAGACCAAGGGAACTTATCAAAAACACTCAATCAAGCACTCAGGTGAGCAAAAGCTTCTCTATTTTTTCCTATTACCATATGAATCATAGGGACATCCATCTATAGGTCTGAAGTATTGAAGGAATAACTAGAGAACTATATTTTCCAAGATATAAGCTAGATCATTGTTGTACTTGATTATCACACATTGCATGATTCACACACAAGCTAATATGTAGAGGAGAAATACATAATTTTGACCCAACATAAGTCTGAGGCCCTTTTCAGAGTATTGGCTATGTAGGCAACACTATTGATAGAGGGTCCTTTAGGGTAGCTAGACACCATGTGCCCACTAACCCATTTTTCTCAAGGCATCATTCAAAAGTAAAGAAGAATGAACTTAGGGTTTTGATCAATAAACTGAGAGCCACAATCTATGCACATGATCTAAATACATCAACAAGAAGGCGATAAAAACTCTAGAAAAACCTAACTAATAGATTCAAAAAATGATCTATATTTTGGTCTGGACACTTCCATCAAGATTAGGATGCCTACATGGACGTAAGTGTCCATGGTGGATGTAAGTGTCTAAGGGTTAAAGGTAGTCAAAACACAAAGCAAACAGAACCCAAAGTTCTAATACAATCTTGTGACAATTCCTGATCACTGTCATATTCCCAAATAAAACATCAAACAAGATATGCTCTCTCTCATCCTTTAGTCATGTAGTTATACAATCATTGCTATATTCATTGCACATGCTTAAATGAGTTGTATTGTCAAAATATTGTATTACATTGCTTAGATCTGAATATTACAATACTACAATCAAACAATTTTATTTGCTTAAGTGTGTTTGTGTAAAACCCCAACTAACATAAAACAAGTAACATATTGTGCCTAAGGACTTTTGTCACTGCAAAACTTGATTAAATTATGTCTTTAACATGTAAGAAGACTCCACAATTTGTTTACTTGAAAGAAGGCATGGTCCCTGTGAAATACCCTTAAAATTTGCACCATACATACAATTAAACAATGTAATGAGGATTTTGTAACATTTGTCTTTGCTGTCAAACATGCCCAAGAGATTCAAGTGCACAACATTTTACTATTTTATATTTCTTTAAGCTAAATCCATTATACAACTATTATTTTCAAAAGTGGGAAGGTGCCTTGTGGAAATAAAAATGTATGTGAGCAAGCTATAGTGCATTCAAAATATTTTACAAATTGCTACTTGTTGGAAAATGTGGCATCTTTTCACGTTAGATTGTTTGATTAATGACAAAACTAGAGAAATTCAATCACACTATCAATTTATGTTTAAAAAATGCCGAACTCGAGTCAAAAATTTCCTCCAAATCTCAATTTTCATAGTAAAGAATGCAGGGAATCAAATAAATGTTGAATCTAGATGCACAATACTTATGCCTAGAACACAAAAATTATGAGGAACTCGTTGGTTTTGGCTCGACAATGCCATAAAATTGTTGAGTGAAGATAAAAGCATGCCTATCTTATATTTCCCAATGTACTATTGTAACAATTTGCCCATTTATGGGTTGATGAACCTTGTAGTGTTTGGGATAATCATAATATGATGTTTTGTATCTGTTGTTCATTTAAAAATTACAATAGATCAATTTGAGGACAGTCCTAGCTTGCATTGAGAATCTTGTGGTGTAATGCTTGTATCGATTTGGGGACTATGGATGTTATTGGGATTTAAATAATATCTTAATAATGTTTCCTATTACCATATCATGAATACTTCCTCATATTGTGATCTCATTAGGGGTAGATTGTAAACATTGGTAAATGAAAAGATTGTATGAGGAAGTATGAAGGGTATAGGTGTGTTACTTCCCTGTCTTTTATTGTCACTTCCATGTTGAGATTCAGTGTTGTATTAATCAAAATGCTAACTTAGAAAGCGAAATATTTATACATTTATTCTTTTTTGATGATTTATGACATGCGCTCAGCTATGCTTTGTGCATGTAAGTGGTTAGCCTAGTTGTTGATAATATATAAAATGATGTAATCAATACGACCACAATTTACACTAGGAAAGTCTAAGAATGAGTTGGTTAATTTTATTGTAACACTTCAGATTGCCCTATTTTATAAAGTATGGTATACTATATACCTCTGGGTTTGTATATTGATTTATTTATCATTCAAACATATGAACCCCAGTATCGTGATATTTTAAAAATCTATGTATTTGGCAATTCTCTTGCCTGTTGAGATGAGATTGTAGCAATATAATGAGAACCTTGTATTTGTGTATAAATCATATTGGCAGAGATATAAGACCATGACAGTAGAATACTTTTGGTAACTCATATAAAAAGTTTAAAGCATCATCAATATCTAAATATGCTTGAACTCGTAATAAAAAATTCAACAAGGCATGCATCTGATTATTATTAGACCTAATTTATAAGAGTTTGTAAAATAAAAATAATGAATTTATTGAAACAACCAACTAGTATTGCCACACAAATCGACCAAATTTTTTACTCTTTATTTTTATAAATAATTATAATTGAAATAAAACTTCTTGATTATAATAACTTATTGATTTTCAATAAATCATATCAATTTTTAATTGGTAAAAGGAAAAAATTAATCAGACATCAATAATATTTAAAATATTTCATAACATATCTTAAAGAATATCCTAACAATTTTAGATTCCAAACTTTATAATTTTAAAATAATAAATAAAATTCAACTATTTTAATAACTATATAGTACGCTACCAGAGAAGTACTAATATTTTGTCCATAAATACTGACAAGTGTCAATATTTCAGTGGGCATAAGGAGGACCTTTGAACGAAAGTCAATTGGAATCTTAGATTCTTACGCCTCGGACATAATAAATAAATAAATAATCTCCCATTTCCCTGTTAAGCAGCGTTTTAGATTCATACGCCAATTGGAATCTTATAAATTGTTAAAAAAAACAGATTTTTATCCCACTCATTTGGCTACCAAATATTCCATAAAATCATTTGTTTTCTCCCCGCAATATTCTGTAGACTTTATCTCATTATTGTCCGATTTATTTCTCTTTACCCAGGGACTAAATGGTATGTTGGGTGCCTTCAAAAAGAGAGATTTTCTGACTCTTCTTAGTTTATGGTGTGTTTTGATCTGTTCCTGTAATTTACAGATTTTTCTCTTACGAACAAAGTACAGTAATGGGTATTGATGGGGAGCAGTCACTGGAAGTAGGTCTCTTAGAACAAGGACATGAACAGAGCCTACAGCAACAAGAAGAGGTCGCCAATTTGTCAACCATCAGAAACATCCTTTTTTTAGCATAAGTTTAATTGCATTGTTAAAAATTATTGGGTTTCAAAATGCAATACAAAATGGGTCTATAAACCTGCTAAATAGTAATTCAGGTGTAATACTCCATATGGAAAGAGTGTATTTTTGAATCTTTGATGGAATAAGGATGGATTTGTGAGCCTGCGAAACAGTTTATTAGGTGTCATATTGCAATACAGAAAGACTGAATCTTTTGGGGGAAGTGGGGGCGGGCAGGGAGTGGGATGGATGTGTAAACCTGCTAAATAGTTTATTAGGTGCCATATTGCAATAAAGAAAGATTGAATCTTTGAAGGATTGGGATGGATCTGTAAACCTGCCAAATAGTTCACTAGGTGTCACATTGCAATACAGAAAGGCCGAATTTTTAAAGAACTGGGTCTCACATTATTTTGTTATAAATTAGACGCTATATTGGAATACAGAAAGATTGAATCCTTGAAAGAGTGAGATCAATCTTGATCTGCTAAATGACTTATTAGATATCATATACAGAAAAATTGAATATTGAAAGGATTAGTTTGCATATTGCATTGTTGAAAACTGGGTCTGAGTTTTTCAAGGATTGGGATGGGTCTGTAGACCAGCTCAACAGTTTATTAGGTGTCATATTGCAATGCAGAAAGCCTGAATCTCTGAAGGTAGGAATTGGGTTTGTAAACCTGCTAGATTGTTAATTGGGTGCCATCTTTGTTTTTTGGATTAAGGTTAATGGGAGCCAGATTTATTGGGGAGTCACTTTTGTGTGATTAGAAGCTGTGACCCAGTGGAGGCAGTTCACTTTCATTTGTGTCTTCCAACCGATGAGAGAGACTGAATCTTTGAAGGAGTGGGAGGCATCTGAATGCCTGTTAAATAGTTTATTAGGTGTTATACTGCAATGTTGAAAGACCGAATCTTTAATAAATTAGGTGTCATATTGTACTATTAAAAAATAGGTGTTATATTGCACTACAAAAAAGATTGAACATATTGTACTGTTAAAAAATAGGTGTTATATTGCATTTGAAGAAGATTGAATCTTTGAAGGATTGGAATGGATATGTAAACCCGTTAAAAAACTTATTATGTATTTATAGAAAGATTGAGTCTTAAAAGAAATAGGGTTCACATTGCACTGTTGAAAACTGGGAATTATAGTGCAGTACTGATAGACAATTTTTGAAGAATTTGGATGGGTTCGTAAACTTGCCAAATATTTTATTAGGTATTTACAATACAGAAAGATTGAATCTTTGGAGGAGTCGATGGGTATGTGGACCAGCTAAATAGTTTATTGTATGCTACATTGCAATACAGAAAGATTGAATCTTTGAATGAGTGGGATTGGGTTTGTAAACCTACTAAATAGTTCAATAGTCGTTATATTGCAATACAAAAAGACATAATCTTTAACGAATTAGGTTTCATATTGCATTGTTAAAAATTAAGTGCTATATTGCAATACAGAAAGACTGAATCATTGAAGAATTAGGTTTCATATTGCATCGTTAAAAATTAGAGCTATTTTGCAATACAGAGAAGACTTAATGTTTAAAGGAAAATCATTTGATCTGTAAACCTGATCGATAGTTTATTAGGTTTCATTTTGCAATATAGAAAGACTGAATCTTTGGAGGAGTGGGATGGGTCTGTAAAACTGCTAAATAGTTTATTAGGTGTCATATTGCAATACAGAAAGACTGAATCTTAAAAAGTTAGGTGTCATATTGCATTGTTAAACATTAGGTGTCATATTGCAATACAAACATATTGAATATTTGGTGGTTTGGGGTGGTGATTCAGTAAACCTGCTAAATAGTTTACGAAGGCCTCTTGGTCTTTTGGGGATTTCGAGTTTTTGAGGTGTATTATGTCTGATGTGTTTCAGGAGGAGAGTCAACACACAGGGGATGGATCTGTGGATATTCATGGAAGGCCTTCTGTGAGACAAAATACAGGGGGATGGAGGGCTTGTCCTTTTATTTTAGGTTGTTCTTCTTGCCCATCTGAAATTCAAATGTATCTGGTTGGCTTCTGAATAATTATATTATGTTCATACCCAGGATGTTGATAAAATTATAGAATGCTCGTGGCCTGAATTTTGGGAACTATGACATTAGTCATACTTGATCTTTTACTTATTTATTTACCTTGAAGCATAATGTTATTTCATTCTCGAGAACATAGTAGCATATCTGTTACATAATGGAACATATAACTTTGTACTTGTGGATATGGATCCTTAACCAAAAGAGCAAACCAGAGTATTCAGCAAGGTACCTGCTTTCCTTGTACAGATGGACTTGCCATAGTGTAAAGACACCAAAAATTACTGAAAAGTGACAGTCAAATGGAACAATGTGTGTCGAAAGGCTGTCTGCCATTGACATAGGGTTCACTTCCATCTTCCTTTAGCTTGAGTGTGTATATGACCTCGACTGCAAGGTCATGAGCAGGGAGATTCACCAATAGAGCTCAACCTAAATGAGACAAACTACAGTGAGTGACAGCGACATAACCCAACTGCATTGAACCTCCTTAAGTGGGGTGATGTCATTTCCATAAGGTCTACCAGCATCGAGGCTGCCGACTATATATTAGCCAGACAAGTTGTTCCCACCACCACCACTGCTGCGAAGGAAAAACATACAGAATTGTTTGCATACTTCATATCGGTCCCGCTTGATTAGTAATGCACGGTGAATGTGCTAACTCCTATTTATCCATTCAGATATTATGAAAAAAATTATACACAATGGCAGTACACCAGAGTATCCAACATTATCTGAATTCTGTATTACATGGTAATAGGCTAATAGGTAAAAGTTAAAGCAGAGTAAAGTATATAAACAATTGACGAGTCGCATTATGCAGAAACCCCTTGGCAAGATCATTAAGTCAAATGCCTTTAAAATAAACATAATTGAATTATTCTATCCAAAAATAGCTTAACAGGATTAAATCATCAAGCCCACTATGAGCTAAATTGGAGCATGGTTATGAACTCAAAGGATTACAAATGAATCTTGTAGGCCCACGCTTCTCACATGAAGAAGATAAAGAAACTGAAGATAAAAAGATGAAATGCAGGACTCTTCAGGAAGGAGTATGGATGAGAGAGTCAAGCTGTTGATTGCCAATGAGCAGCAACCCTGTGTGGCTCATGCATGCTGCTATCAACTTTAGAGTGCTGCAATTAGGTTTGTGAATGCCAGCGTTTTGGACTGCCTATTGTTAACATTTGATTTTATTTCTTATAATTTGCAGGAAATGAGTGTTGTGAGCGCCTGGCATTCTATGGGATCAATACCAATTTGGTGACTTATTTGACAACAATTTTACATCAGGGGAATGCAGCTGCAGCTAAAAATGTAACCACCTGGTCAGGCACATGTTGTCTCACACCACTTTTAGGGGCAGTTTTGGCTGATGCATCTTGGGGACGATATTGGACTATTGCTGTTTTCTCAACAATTTATTTTGTGGTATGAAACACCTTACCTGATTTTTCCTTTTTGTTGGATCCTTCAAGAAACACAGCCACAGCCACAGCCACATCCTTTGGCTTAGATAGCAGGTCAGAAGGTCTCAAGATTATCTATTCTGCCGAATTTCCCCAGGACTTACCCCTGGCCTCATCCCTTTGATTCACGTCATTTGTGTGGGGCAAACTAGAGTTGAAATTGGAACCCTGGCGGAGAGCACAAAACTAAGCTGAACTTGCAAGTGAACTAAGACCCTGTTTGCATATCCGATTATTCTTTTAGAAAGTTTAAGTTACCCAGTCCGCAGTTTTCAAATATTTCCAAAGGCCATTTTGATCTTGTCGACCATTTTTTAATTTCTGGGCTTGTTCCTTAAAATAAGCCACTGACAATTTTGACCTAATTTTTACAGGGAATGGCTACTTTAACTGTTTCAGCCAGCGTTTCTGCCTTACAACCTTCATCCTGTACAGGCGATGTATGTCCAACAGCAACTACACTTCAATATGCTGTATTTTTTCTCGGGCTTTACCTGATTGCATTAGGAACAGGAGGTATCAAGCCTTGTGTTTCTTCCTTTGGGGCAGACCAATTTGATGACACGAATCCAACGGAAAGGAAGAAAATGGGGTCTTTCTTCAATTGGTTTTATTTCTCAGTCAATGTTGGTGCACTTGTTTCAAGCAGCGTTCTTGTATGGGTTCAGGACAATGTTGGTTGGGGATGGGGATTTGGGATTCCTACAGTATTTATGGCATTAGCTATAGGGAATTTCTTTTCTGGGACACCATTGTATAGATTCCAAAAACCTGGAGGTAGTCCTTTGACGCGGGTATGCCAAGTCGTGGTTGCATCACTACGTAAATTTCAAAACAAAGTTCCTCAGGAAAGTTCACTCCTATATGAGGTGAAAGACAAGCACTCTGCAATTCAAGGAAGTCGAAAGCTGAATCATACTAATGAATTCCAGTATGTCTCTTGACCATGTTACCACAGTTTTTGTGTACCCTTGTATTTTTCAACAGAAATAATTTATATTTTATTTATCCTTTGTATTTTTCTCATTCGATACAGCATCAAAAGTATTTAGTCAGAAAAAGTTCAAAATTTTCTCGATTGATTTTCTCTATATGTTGTTAATCAGCATCAACTTGTCAGACACATCTTTGTTGAAAATCACGTTCTCTCCTACAAAAAGTATTGGTTATGAGTTATCCTCGACATAAGCTATTTCCTATTTTTAAACCAGTTTATCTCTCTGTCCCACCTTTCCTATCAGATGTTTACACAAATGAAGCTGCTGTATATCTGTACAACTTTTTGGCACTGGCCACCTTATAGTACATATATTTTTTCTAGAGAAAATATATTACCGTCAAAGGTGATAGTTTACAATGCAGAAATGGGTGATATGTCGGTAGCAATTAAAACATATATATTGATTGACAATTGGCTTAAAATGTTTGCAGTTGTCTTGATAAAGCAGCTACCATAACAGATGAAGATATTCAGAGTGGTGGTTTTTCAAATCCTTGGAAAGTATGTACTGTGACCCAAGTGGAGGAGCTGAAGATTTTGGTCCGTATGTTTCCCATCTGGGTAACTGGTATTGTATTTTCGGCTGTTTATGCTCAAATGTCCACAATGTTTGTGGAACAGGGCATGACCATGGACACTACCATTGGTTCTTTCAAAATTCCTCCAGCATCATTGTCAATATTTGACATACTGAGTGTCATGACATGGGTTCCAGTTTATGATCGCTTGATTGTGCCCATTGTTTGCAAGTACACTGGGAAAGAAAGGGGTTTTACTCAGCTGCAGCGCATGGGTATCGGACTAGTGGTATCAATATTGTCTATGGCAGCTGCTGCTTTGGTTGAAATCAAGCGTCTGGATATAGTCAGAACTCATAACTTGGTACATGACACAGTCACACCAGTTCCAATGAGCATCTTGTGGCAGATCCCCCAATATTTCTTGATAGGTGCCGCAGAAGTCTTTTACTTTATAGGACAGCTGGAGTTTTTCTATGATCAGTCGCCTGACGCCATGCGCAGTTTGTGCAGTGCACTTGCTCTTCTTACGACATCACTAGGGAATTATTTGAGCACTCTTATTCTCACCATCGTGACTTCTGTCACCACAAAAGGAGGAAAGCCAGGATGGATACCTGACAATCTAAACGAAGGCCACTTGGATTACTTCTTTTGGGTTTTAGCTTTTCTCAGCTTCTTGAATATGTTGGTGTATGTTGCCTGTGCACACAGGTTTAGTTACAAGAAAGCTAGTTGAAATTCCAATCCCAAATTACTTGGGATCCATTGCAGTAATCCATAAGTCATGGCAAGAAATTTTCCCACCCCACAAACATTTGTATAAATATTGGAGGAAAGGTTTCTCCTAAGAATACTTGTTTGTAAATGAAACCTTTTCAAGGCTGTGTAAATATTTGTTCTTTGTATAATTCCATGATTCCTGCCATTGTTAAAAAGCTTTTAATGTTTAGATCCTGATTCCCACTATGGAACTTCTACAAAATTTTATTGTTCCAGAACTGCTTTTAATGTTTCCATGTGCTAGATATTAGCTGGCTGCTAGACTGTCATTTAGAAAGCCTTGTAAAATAATGTATCTTTTAGTACTGCATTTGTTGTACTGAGATTGGATTCCTTGTTTTATGATGATACCCACATTGATCTCTGCTATTTTCTTGTCTCAAGAGGCATTCTTTACATATTTTTCAAAGCAATAACTGAGGTGATTTTGAACTTACAGAAAGCATTGGAATAGAATGGAGAATGGCTTAGTGGATGGCTTGTTATATTAGAGAGAGGGCAGGTGAAGCTGCAAAAATTTGTTAGGAACGTCTTCAAATAGGAAAAGGGATCGGCTTAGTAAATGGACTGAGGGTTAAACATATCTTACTCTGTGTTCTTGGACTCATAAGTGAACCGAAACTTCTAAAGATTGGAACAACAGATACACAAATAAGCATGTCAACAACACAAACTTAAGTAGCTACTAAAGTTCTTTCTACTAGTGAACAAAATATCCAAATGAACATGTATTCTAACATTCTGGAGTTCAATTATGCATCCTTGGGGACAAATATTAAACTGCAAAGATTCAATTTCAGAGAAATTGCTTGAGTTCTTGGCAAAAGAAAAAATAAAATAGAGGACCCAAAAAAAGGGTTTACAAGTAAATAGAATGTTTTTTTTTCCCTTTCTTGCTGTATAGGCTATTACAAGTATGTCAAGGGACTTGCATGATTCAAGTGCAAGAGTAACTAGCTGATATCCAGGGCAATATATACCTGTAGTGTTGAAAAGCAGGCTTGTAGTATAAGCAACTTGTTCTCATTAGGCTTGGAGGCTTGGATTTTATCATGGAGCATATCATTTCTTCTATATTCTCTACGATCGGTCCTGCTGATGATTAGGCAACTTTCTCCTCCAATAACTTATTAATGTTTTTAACCCTCTTTTACAAATCAAAAATTAAATAAATAAAATTTCAAATGTTTTTAAAGAATCTCCTGCTAATTAAAACAATTACATTCTTGCACTCGCACAAAGTTCCTTTCTAAATCCACTTTAGGATCAAATGCATATCCATGTATATGTTGCTAAACTTCAGTCAAAGCAAATCTGATTGTCCACAACATCAGCCACCAAACAATTCCCTATTGGGCAGGAGGACAGGGATCCTATACTCTCGTCAATCTTTTGATTCAGCCACCCCGAGTCTGGCTTGAATCTTTCGTGAAGCAAATCATCCAACCTGCACTTGGTGCATGTTGAATGGTGAGTGGACTTGTCATGTTAGTGAAGTGAGTGCCAATTATCAGATGCATGCTCTAGCGTCATTTATGTTGTAACTATCCACCTTTCCTCAATGCAAGGAGGACATCTGTAAATCTGCAAAATGACATTGAATGAAATATACAATAGCGGATGAAAAAGTTATTTTCTATTCATTATTGAAACTTTGAAAGTATGTTGTGATGTTAAAAGCTGTGCTGCTGTTTTCAACTGTGAAAAAATTCCAGCGGTTATGCCTAGCAGCAATGGAAATAAATCATGGAGAAAACTAGTTTTGGATTACAACGGGCATTCTTGGATTTAGAGGCATTATAGGTTGCCTAACAGCAATGGAAATAAATCATGGAGAAAACTAGTTTTGGATTACAAAGGGCATTCTTGGATTTAGAGGCATTATAGGTTGCCTGACAGCTCTAGGAAAAGAGAATTTTGAAATTTTAAAATATTAAACAAAATTGTTTATCCCACATCTAAATGACATTACAAATATGAAGTTAATATATAATTGCCATTTTAACTCTTCTATGAAGATTTTTTGAGAAATATTTATGTGAAGTTCGCAATTGTAGAATTATTATTTTTTTTTTCCAAAGAAAAAGTCATAACTTTTATTCATTAGAAAAAAGTTACATTGTGTAAATGCATATAGCATTAAGGCTAAAGTTCATGTAAACAAACCCCTTGGGCCAAATATACCAGTACAACCAGCTGCAAGTGCACTAAAATAATTGCAACCCTGACCACCTACCTCAGAAAAATAGACAAATCTACATCATATGGCAATATCCTCAATCCACTTCCCGCCTTCTCTTTTTCACCTCTATCCAGCCCCCGGGAGGAGTTTCCGCCACCACCATTTGAAAGTCCAGATGATGTGTTTCTAAATTCCCAACCATAGGCAGTTCCCTAACAGATTCAGAGTTACCTGACTCAAATAATCTCTTAATTCCTCTTATTGGAGTTTCATATATTTCAGAGTTTCATTTATTCTTGTTTCTCAGGAGGATGGTTCTCCAACCTACATTCTTACTTCATAATTCTCTGATGACTGATTTAAATCAAAAAATTTAACTTCTTTTCCTTCATTGATATCTTTCTCTTCCTCTGCAATAAGCGATTTTGCTATGCTTTTGTCTTCTCCATCCTCCAAAGGTTGTGGATTGTAACGCTGTAAACTTTTTAGTTTGGTAGTATACCCCCTCTTCCCCTTCAAATGTCCTCATGCTTGTGAGCAAGATTCTTGTAGATGCCCTGTTTAGTGACAAAAATGGCACCTAAATGCTGTATTTTCATAGTCTAGATTTTGACTCCATGTCAAATCACTAAATTTTAGAATTATTCTTTCTGGTAAGCCTTTACTTAGATCAATCTCCACATAGATGGGAGAAACTATGAAAAGACCTTGCCGAGTTCAATCAATATCATCTTTTAAAAATCTGCCCAGAGCATTCTCAATGTCAGTGATTACTGCCGAATGCCAAAAAAGAAGAGGCATATTTAGAAGCCGAACCCAAACAGGGATTTTGGATACCACCATAGTGTTGTGATCAAATTCTGGAAACCAAGGGCTAATAAAGAGTACCACTCTTCCCTAGAACCATGGTCCCTCTTCAAGTATTTTATGTTAATATTCATGATTAGAAAACCGTACTACAAAGAAGCCTTTGGAGCACAAGAGAATCTCGCACTGTTTGAACTGGTATGTATAAATCCACTGATGCAACTCTTCAGACTGAGGTCCAAAACCATTAAAGTGGCATATTATTGCCTCAAAATTAAGAGAATTAAAGAGTTCTTCCTCAGGATGTTTCATCTCCGTAGTTGGCACAACATCCAATTTCTCAATAATGTACGGGCCTGGTTTGTTAGCAGGGAGCTCTGATTGGGTGGATGCCTCAGAACAGGCTGCATCCTTGTAAGAAACCGGCTTTGCAGAATGTGGTCTTCCAACTCCACGCAAAGACAGCCCTAAAAGAAGGAATGAATCTTTGTAGATATAAACATTCAGCTATGCAGAGTCCTCTAGTTGTTTACCCTCATAGGAAAGGCATTGTTTTTCCATAGGGATCCCCACTTTGTGTTGAATCAAATATTTAAGCATGGCTATAGCATCTGAAGATTTTGTTATAAATGTAATGGTCTGCCCTTCAATAGTATTCACCAATATTTGATAGTTATTGACACCACCAATATCCGCCTTAGAGAATACCAATTGTTCCATGAAAACATCCAGTTCTGTTGTCGAACCAAATCCTTGCAAAGAATTTTGTTCTGATATATTGTCAAACACTTTTTATGATTCCTCCTTTCTCATTGCATCCCAAAGAACCCATGCTAGCTGAAGGAAATCTGAGGTCTAAGTAATGGTCAACAAACCATCCTTTTGTTGCAGTGGCTTCTGGGCCTCCAAATCCCCTTCATGATGCACAATCAAAGGAGAATATAAAGATCTAAACCCAAAGTCTCACTATGACATTTTGTCAAACAGTTTGTACTCATTCTTGAAATCCATCCTATATATATCTTCTCCAATCGGTTGCTTGTCACCTGTGCCTCCTCCCATGGATCCACAAGTATCTGCTTCAGAATCCACGTACTCGGTCTATGGGGAAAAGTTCAGTAGGATTTGCCATATGAAAAACCCCATCTCTACCAGCAATGGCACTGACGAAGCTGCCATATTCTGACAAATCTGAAACAAAAAGCTTGAACCGTTTGTCATCTCCTTGGAGGCTCAGAGGATGGGACACTATATCCTTGTCAATGTCACGTGCTGTGGTATTGACTGTGTAGCCCTTTTCCAACAAGCGCTTCACCAGCCATGGGCCCATGAAACTTTTGGAATATCTGCAGCATACTGTCATGTATTGACCTGCCACACTGTCAGTTGACAATCCTTAAGAAGAGCAAGGGTATCGTTGACCGTGCAACCCCTGCTCGGCAAACCGAGGCGAACTATACTGCATTCTTCCACATTCCGGTCCGATGCTCCATTCCCTGCCTGAGTCGAAACGTCCCTGGAAATAGCCATTGACATCCCTGGAAACAGGCATTGTTTGACATCCCAACAATCAGGATCATTCAATTCTAGAATTAATTATCCGCATGCAGAAGACATTGCAAAAAAGAAAATTGATTTGATTGGTTTTTATTATTTAAGTTTAATATATTTTTAAAAATGTTTATGCAAGAATTCTACAAAAAGAACTTATATGCATGGCAAAGTGCCTCACCTATATTGCTCTTCGAGAGTATTTTAGGCATAAATTGGCATCCACACCATCTAAAACTTTCCTTTTGATATAAAAAAGGTTTTAGAATTTGCAAATGCTTTTGCTTTCAGATTCCCCGGATCTCTTCCAAAAATTAAGATTTCAATTTTGTACAATTCAGATTTTAGTTGTCAGAAATTCAATTTAATATTTCGATAATTCCCATTTTACACTTTTAAGATATAGCATAATCTTGATCAGAAAATGACATATTGGTGCTCAAGAATTGTACTCTAATACATCAGTTAAAATCTTTAAAGATGGTTTGCCATATCAAACTTTCGAACTTGAACAGTTTCGGAAGTGAACAAGGGTAAAGACAATGATTAAAAGGTTACAATATTATATAATTTATGGATATATTGAATGCAAGGATGAACATTATATTGATTTGCAAATACAGAACAGGCTTTCTCGATGACAAATTCATATTTAAGCTGGAATTCATTCATATGACCAAAATATATACATATATTTACAGACCCTTGAAGGGACTTTTATTCAAGGGCAACCTGACAAATAATCAGCAGTGTTTCTATAAGCTAATCAATCATAATCCAACATTCAATTACAATGTTTTTATATGCATTATATGCGTTCTCCATTACAGCTTCTACATAGGAATTTCAATCCTGTTTTTTGTACTTGTACCGGCGAGCACAAGAAAGATATACAAACAAATTCAAGAGGCTGAGTAATGCTAAAACCCAAAAGAAGTAGTCCAGGTGCCCCTCATTCAAATTATCAGGTATCCATCCTCGTTTTCCTCCTTTGGTAGTGACATATGCAATGACTGTAACAATAAAGGTACTCAAATAGCTGCCAAATGCTGTTATAAGAAGAGAGAGCGCACTGCATAAACTACGCATAGCATCAGGTGACTGGTCGTAAAAAAACTCCAGCTGTCCTATGAAGGTAAAAACCTCTGCTGCACCAACCAAGCAATACTGGGGGATTTGCCAAAGAATGCTCATTGGAACTGTTGTGACACTGTCATGGACCAAGTTATGACTTTTTACAATATCCAAACGCTTTATTTCAACCAATGCAGCTGCTACCATAGCCACTATAGATATCAACAGCCCAATGCCAATTCGCTGCAGCTGAGTAAAACCCCTTTCTTGCTTAGTGTACTTACGTGCAACTGGTACAATCATACGATCATATATCGGAACCCATAAAATGACACTAAGAGTATCAAATATGGATAATGATGCTGGAGGAATACGGAATGCCCCAATGCTAGTGTCCAAGGTTATTCCCTGTTCAACAAACATTGTAGACATTTGAGCATAAACAGCAGAAAAGACAATAGTAGTTGCCCATATTGGAAACATACGAAGGAGAATCTTCAACTCCTCAACTTGGGTCACAGTACACAGCCTCCAAGGATTAGAAAAAGCACCCTTCTTAACATCATCATCTATTATTGTAGCTGCTCTGTCAAGACACCTGCAAAATATTTACTCTCCAATGAGAAAATAAGTAAGTATGCTGCATTATATCAACCATTATTTTGACGGTCAATAATATATTCTTGTGTATGTTAGGTCGAAGTAAAGCATTGTATAGAACAAAGAATTTCAGATTACTTGAATTCGTCAGTGTGTTCCATCTTTCGGCTTCCTTGAATTGCAGATATCTTCTCTTGTACTTCATAGAGAAGTGAAGGATCATCAGGGACTTCTATTTGTAATTTGCGCAATGATGCAACTACAACCTGGCATACCCTTGTCAGAGGGCTACCTCCGGGTTTCTGGAACCTATAAAGTGGAGTGCCAGAAAAGAAACTGATTATGGCTACTCCCATAAATAATGCAGGAATACCAAATCCCCATCCCCAACCAATATTGTCCTGAACATACACAAGAACACTGCTTGCGATAAGAGCCCCAATATTAATTGACAAGTAAAACCAATTGAAAAATGAACCCTTTTTCTTCCTTTCTGTGGGATCGGTGTCATCAAATTGGTCTGCTCCAAAAGAAGACACACAAGGCTTGATGCCGCCCGTTCCTAGAGCAATCAGGTACAGTCCAAGGAAAAATACACCAGATTGAGCTAGAGTTGCTGTTGGGCAATCACTTCCTATGCATGAAGGAGGCTTCAAGGAAGATAGAGATGCTGAAAGAGTCAACGTTGTCATCCCCTATAAACATCAGAGGACCTTGTTAGGCATAACATAAACAATACAACAATGAGCATAAAATATGTGCATGCTATGAAACAAGCAAGAAAATCGTCACCACGTTTAGAAATGACTTAACAATCAGACTCCTGACTTAAAACTGTATTCAGCATGCTTTCACAATGATTTTTTTCAAAATAAATGTTTGGTAAATATTTAAGCATACAATGAAGTAAATTGTAGAGAAAACTGCAATGGTCCAATATCGTCCCCAGTAAGCATCAGCCAAAACTGCCCCTAAAAGTGGCATGACATAGCAGGTGCCTGCCCAAGTGGTGACACTCTTTGCAGCTGTGGCATTCCCCTGATGCAAAATCTTTGTCAAGTAAGTCACTAAATTTGTAGTGATACCATAATATGCCAACCGCTCGCAGCACTCATTTCCTGCATTGCAAAATTTAAAATTTAACAAATGCGATGAAACATTTTCAAAAGGGATAAATAGGCTTATATAACCTTATCAGTGAGGCACATATAATACCGTTTGCAAGCATTTCACCTGTATATTAATTTTAAAGACACACCTAAGATGAATGGACAAGCCCTCCAGTTTCCTGTAACTGATTTAACAGATGGCCTTCCCTGAGAATCTACAGACCCATCACCAGTGTACTTCCCTTCCTGGAAAACATGTCAAAACGTTGAATTAATTGCTAAGCTTATAAAATTAAAAATCTTCACTTCTGTCACAATGGATTTTACTCAAATAAGTATTTAATAAAGATATGCATCACAAGCATAAGACAAATTTAAGTCCACATATAAAAAACCAAATGAAAGTAGACCACTGAGATTAATACAAAGCTCATATTTATCAACATATCGAACAGCAAGTTCAAATAAAAAACTTAACAAAATTAAAGTCAACTTCCCAAAACGAGGCCAAGTGAATAGTAGATCAGATGGAACTAACTTGATTTCCTTGACATCATAAATGTAGTAGTTCATTTTAACTATTTCATTAAATAAAATTCCAAAACCTAAAATGGTGACAGTAAAAACCTTTTTTTTTTCCCCCTCAAAGAACTTTTTTAAAGACTGAATTAGAAAAAAAAATACTAACAGTACAGAGTATCACAATAAATTAACTCTCCGCCAAGTTTTGAACCTGGATCATTGTGGTAGTAAGCGCTCCAACTCATCCATAGACTAACAGTGACAACAGAAACCTTCTAATGCCTATTTCTTACCAAATATTTAAAGATAAAGTAAATCCTCTCTGTTAGACAAATTTTGAAATTCAAATCTCTTTCTTCTTTTTGCAGAAGCCCTGGAATCCATGGGTCACCAAAATTTAAGAAATGAAAACAACTGGGCTTGTACACAATACCATCAAGGAGTCAATGGAATGAGCTCAAGTGATAAATCAAATGCACTTTCATAGCTGAGCCTCAGGTCCAAATCCCTAAAATTGAGTAATATACTGCATTGAATTCTGGGTCATGCGATTAAAAATAGAAATTTCCCAAAGTTCAAGTCTCCAAAACACAAGGTCACATGCAAAATTGAGTAAGCATTGAATTTTAAGTGTGACATACCTACCCAAACTAGATCAGGTGTAAGTAGGCCTGAGTCACACAATTATAACAAGAAATGCCCCAGGTTCAAATCCCCGGAACAAAAGGTCGTGTAAAATTGAGTAGGCATTGAATTTTTAGTGCAACATACCTTAAAAAACTAACTAGATAAGGTACAAGTAGGCCTGGGTCACATGATTAAAAAAAAAAACACCTCGAGTTCAAATCCCCAAAACACGAGGTCATATGTAAAACTGAGTGAGCATTGAATTTTGAGTGCCACAAACCACAAAAGAGAGAGAGAGAGACCAGGTGCAAGTCCCAGGTGTATTCAAGCCAGAGGCTTCTCTCCAAGAGGCAATTTACCAAACCAAAAAAAACCCATCAAACAAGAAGAATTGAAAAAACTCTTGACCTTTTCTCATGATTAGAGGGGTCAATGTATTACCCCCGCCCCCCTAAAAAATTATAAATCCATCAACCAAAATCACAAAAGAGAAAAGCTTGAATAATTTTCTAATGTTATGCAAAGGGTGGCAATTAACCAGACCCAAAAAGTAGAAACACGCATCAACCAATTTCACAAAATAAGAGAGAATGGGCTGGCAATTCACCAAACCCAAAAAGTAAAATCAACCAATTTCACAAAAGAAGAAAGGATTGCAGAGTTTCTGATGTTAAGATGGGTCACTTTGCCACACCAACAGAAAAACAATAACACCCATCAACCGAATTCACAAAACAACCAAGAATGAAGCGAATTGCTGACCTTTTCTGATGCCAAGAGTACAGAATTTCCATCTTCTAACAGAGCAGTTTCCAGAGATCCATCTTCTCCACTGGCACCCATTGAACAACTGAGTCTCTCTGTGTATTCTGAAGCTGTTTACTGGAGTCCTTGACGAAAATGTTTGGAAGAACAGATACTTAACAAGACCAACTGCCTATCAGTTTGGGTTGGACCCACAAACAAAAGGGGTTTTATTGGCTAAAGTGGGGTCGTTGAAGTTTTTTATGGGACCAGTAGCAGCTTTTCGTGGAACTCTTCCCTTTCATCATACTTTAAATCCGATTGAGTGTATTTGACCGTAATAACTGTGCGCTACGTTTGGAACGTCGGACAAGGAATCCTTTTCTGATGTGAATCTGGCTATTTAGGGAAAAAAAATAATAATTAACCTCGTATCGCATGCATGAATTTGGTCATGGTATCAATGTTGATTATGGTAGCTGGGTGTCATAGCTTTTCTTGTAAAATCTTAAGCCTTTAGTTTGCATGTCACATATCTAACATTTTTTGACCTTGCATATTGTATATTCATCATTTCTCAAATTTTATTTTTCTTTTGGGGTCTTTTGTTGATCCAAATTTAGAAAAAGAATAAAAGAAAAAGATGTCTTTTGCAAATTATTTTTCACAAAAATGGACTATGTCATTGGATTCAGATGATGTCAAAATTATATAATTAGTTATAAACACAACCTAGCTTTGTGACAATCGATTTCAACTATTTTTGGAGGGTTTGAAGACATTTTCTTAAAATCTACAAAAAATTGTATGATAAGAGACTTGTTGAAAAAACTATATCTAGGTTTCTCAAGAAACTTGGTGGGTCTTCATTATTTTTTGTATTGTAGCACCAAATCTAGATATTTTGGGAGTTTTTAGACTTGGTAAAATATTGCCCCTACATAGACATCATTGAATCTAGACCCTTTCACAAACATCGAGCAGATTCTGACACCCTGTAATGCACCAAAAAAAATTTTAAGACCTAAAAGACTTTTACCCCTGCTCAGACAAATGTGCAAATCCGACTTGAGGTCAAACAGTCGATAAACCCTAGCCCCCATCTAGTCAATTGACAAATTATGGCATTGAGAAGTGGATATTTTTCAATAATGGAACATATTAGAAGATGTTTTGATGTGGTCAATAATAGGCAGGGGTCATTAATCCCCATCTCTCCTAAAAGTAGGGATTTATTGTGATAAGAAAGCCTTCCCTAAGCTCTTGGTTACCAGGTCTTGGTATGCCGGGTAACACACTCAATGGAACCTAGGCCTTGCTTAGAGATGCACCAAAATCTAAGGCTTGCCTAAGCACAAAGCAAAACCTAAGGCCTACCCTAATAGCCATCGAAACCCGACCCCTACACAGACAACTTCCTGTTTCCACCCAATTTTGTTTGTCAAGACAACATCAAACCTAAACCCCTACATGAACAACCTCTTATTTCAACCTGCCTCTATTTTCGTGACCTATTTTTGCCACTCGTTATTTTTACCCAGTTGCATTTCTGCCACTCCTTGGCATATAACGATGTGTGTGCAGATATTAAATTTAATTAGGGTAGAAGTGACATTATTCATTTCAAATTGTGGTCTATTTTGTTGACATCACAAAACTTCCCCAGGGTGACATCATCAAGGGAAGGGGCCATTCATGCCAGGGCTTATCCCCTGGTCATATGAGATTTTAGCCCTTGGGCACAACCAACCCAACGAGGCTTAAATTTTATTGTAAGAGTTGAATCAAACTTTTATACATCCAAAAATTTATATAAAGTGGGGATTTTCTTTATGATCAAAAACTTTAAATTCATATAATTTTTAGTGTACTACTTCTTTTCAGGTGACATTTTCTTTTAAAAGTACGAGTTTTTTTTAATTCTATGCATTAGTGTTATTCTCGAGCTTTGTATCATTTAACCTTTGTGGTTTCAGGGGGTTTTATTTTCTTCATTATTTCACATTATCAGTTTCGCACATATTCCATTTTTCCAACATGGATCAGAATCTAATTCTGTTTCTTACACCATTCAACTATCATGAGTGAAAAACCAAAGTACAAATTTACTTGACAAGTAGAGGTTTATACCGAATCACGATGGGTACAGAAACAAAACCAACACCTGATGTAAAAAATGTGAAGTGGTTTAATATAAGTGACAAGGCCTACGGTCTATTTTACCTTTCTATTTCTCTTGGCATACTCTTTCACATTGAATCTACAAAAACTCTTAATGATGTTTGGATTGGAACAACTCTTTGAGAAGCAAGGTATTATGAGGGGTCATGAATTGGAGAATGAAATCATCATTTTGAGTCTAAGCAACTTTGACACTATCTATGACTTCTTAACCAAATTCAAATCACTCAAATTATAGTTGAAACTGTACAACATTGACAAAAAGGATGATCAATTAATTATTTCTATCCTTGCCAAATTGGATTCTAACTATTTTGTCTTCATTTCCACCTTCCATGCCACCAAACGTGCCATTAGAGCTACATGGACCATGTCGTACTTGAATGATTTTACTACCAATTTGACTCAAGATCAAAACAAGCTTATTCAAATGGGTACACTGAAGTCCTCTAAATCACATGTTCTAATTGCGAGTCATGAAAAACAAAAGGCTTCTAGTAGTTAGGAGAAGAAATAAAATAAGAATATCTAAGACCAAATAAAGGGTCATAAATTTGATGCTAAATCAAAAGCATCTATTGAGTCCTCTTCAGGTGAGAAGCTCAAGAAAAAGAGACTCACATGTGTGTACTGTAAGAAAATTAGGCATGATGAAACCAAATGTATGAAGAAATAGATTGACCAACTGACTAAGATGTTTGAGAAACACAATATCAATGTTCCTGATTCGACCAATCAGAGTTCATCAGCATATGAATCTTCTAAGGCTAAATAGAGTAGTAAGGGCAAAAGTAAGGGAAAAACACTTGTTTCAGTTGCATCTCAGCCTTTCACATGGGTAATTGATTATGGTGCCTCACACCAGATGGCTTCGTCACATGACATTTTCTCATCTTTAGCACCTGTATTATGCCTTCCATTTTGTTGGGTGATGGTACTTATGCATAAGTTAGTGGAAGAAGATCTATTGAAGTGAATGATGGGATAATTTAGGATGTTCTATGTGTTCCGTCATTATCCACCATTCTCTTATCTATTTATCAAATCACTCACATCAATTCAAGAAAGAGAGTTGAGTTCACGTTTGATTATGTGGTTATTAGGGAAATGCATAATGACTCTATAGTTGTATTGGAGAAAATAAATCACCAATCATGATTGTATACTTTCTCACATTTTACTCATGATGAACCCTCTACTGCATTGCTCAATCATTCAAATGGGGTGAGTAAATTGTGGTATGAGCGATTTGACCATCATAATTATCACTACCTAGAGCAACTCAGTTATAATGACATGGTTTCAGGGTTATCATGTGTTTAATTTTCTAATAATATTTGTTAGGGTTATATACTTGGTAAGCATCTTGAAGAGAAGTATGACAAAGACAAATCATGGAGATTTGCACAGATATTGAAGCTAGTTCATAGTGACATTATTGGTCCATTTCCAACTCCTTCATTTAACATGATTAAATATATACTTATCTTCATTGATGACTTTTATAAGTATATATAGATGTACTTTATTAAGTATAAGTTTGAGGTCTTTGATTATTTTTAGGCCTTCAAGGCACTTGTAGAAAAATAGTTAAGTAAAGCCATCAAGATTTGTACACTGATAATGATGGTATGTCAGTAATCATTTTGAGTAATTTTTCACTTTATAAGGAATTGAACTATAATATATATTTATATATAGTCCTCAATAGAATGATGTTGTAGAGCACAAAATAGATCCTTAAAGGAAATGACAAACTGTATGCTACACTCCCAATTTCTTGCACATTAATATTGGGCCAAGACCATCAATTGTGCTTATTATATCTAGAATCGAGTTCCTCCTATAGTATTTAAGGAAGTCACTCATTTTAAAGCATAGAGTGGATAGAAACCCAAAGTCAAACACTTTCAAGTGTTTGAACCTCATGTTATGGCTCATATTACAAAGAAAAACATAAGGCAATATAACCTCAGAGTCAGCCTTACATCTTCGTTAAATACCCTGAGGGTGTTAAGGGATATAGGCTTCTCCATCTAACGATTTGTTCATTGAAATAAGTGTTCGCTTTCAAGAAGATCCTTCAGACTCCACACTTGACACTTCTCTATCTTCCTTAGACTCGTTGGGTTTTGATGATTCAAATATGTCTGAGTAGCTTCTTGGTGATTTGAATTCTTCTTCTAGTTATGATGACAAGAGTAGTGATGGGTACTCACCTCCTCCTTCCATAATATATTTAGAGGATGAGGAATATCCTCCTAACACTCTAACTTATAGTCCTCTTTGGGCTAGATAAACACTATAAAGTGTTGGCCATTGGGTTGAAGATCGATTAGACACTAGGCAAACACATTCATAGTTAAAGAATGTCCCACATGCATTCATTACATATGCTTTCGATCCATATTCATTCATGAGACATCAGACACATCTGAGTGGGATAATGTTATGGAAGAGGAGTATGGTTCCTTGCTTAGGAACAACACTTAGAATGTAGTCCCTCTTTCTAGGGGAAGAAAATTTATTATAAGTAGATGGATCTTTTGAATAAAATTTGTAGTAGATGGGTCTACAGACAAGTTCAAAACATGTTTGGTATCAAAATGTTTTTCTTAGGTACATGACATTGACTATATTGAGACATATGCCCCAGTTTCCAAAATGAACTCAATTTGACTCACTCTTGTCATTGACACAACACATTGGTCGGATGATCATCAAATGGATTTGAAGATGCATTTCTTCATGATGACATTAAAGAGGAAATATACATGGATCAACCATAAGGATTTGTGAAATTGTAACAACCCCACTGAGTTAGACATAGAAATATGTGATTTTTTTTTAATTTAACACATATACCAAATATAGTGTACACTACAAGAATTTATAGACCATAATAAATACACAAGGTGATAATAACAACAAGCATAATACATCACATAATATTGGTCTCTAATATCATGAGAGTACATGTCATAATGCAATTATAGAAAGTAATTACATTAACTCAACTACAACAGAAACAAGTCTACAACCACCACTATTGATTTACAATAATAAGTAATTACAACTCTTCATGATAATGTTCAATGAAAAATACAATACAATACAATTTACATATATATATATATGGCTCTTCGGAGCATGAGTTCCTCAAACTCTCTAGTATTTGTGGCAATCTCAAGTGTCGTCTCAATAGTAGTATTGTTGTGGAGAGGAAGAGCATCATCCGAGCACTTTTCCACACCAACCACGAACCAATGATCCCCTGCACAATCTCCCATCAGAGAATGGCCCTCCCTTCATAGATGAGTAGATAGTGACGATGTGGGAATCCAAAGAGACTAGTAAGTATCCATGTGTTGTATGATTCTAAACTAAACATATAGTGTATCATAAAAATTTATTTTATTACAAGATATCACACAAACATGTAAATCATACTTATAAAATGATAATGTCTCACTAAACATACTTTGGTCTAAATTTTTACAAATGATAAATAATAATGATCTAGATCAATCAAATTCATACACACCACTTGATCGGACTGCCTTTATCTGTCATTGTGAGACTAGTAAGCCAGTGAAATCCATCTCAATCCTTACTCCAAATCAATAATGTAGATTGGTCAAATACAACTCAACCACAAGATTCATTTAGTTTACATCCTATTCACACAAATAAACAAACTAAATGCTAAACATGTAGAAACCCAAAACTGGCCACCAATGACCTTCGACCAAGTTTTAAACTAATTTCTACCAAAAAGCACAATTTGGGCTAAAAACACTAAAATACACTAAATGGTCCAAATTTATCATATACAAGTGTTGATTTTATCCAAAGTATCCATAAATAGGGCAATGCATTTTATGAGACTATTAGTTATTCTTAAATCATTTCGAGCCAAAATGCTAAAAACGTAATTTGATGCTCTAAACCACTAAATTTCTCTAATTCGAAAGCACACGACATGTGCACATATTATTTTGTGTCGACAATGTCCTAAATGAGCTATTAGTCTGTATGTAACTAACATTGGCTTTTGATTCCAATCCAATAAATTTTGAGTCAATAATATGACATTTTGACAAATTAGATTATTTTTAGCACCAATTTCCAAGATTTGCACCAAAATTGATAATTCATGTTTAAGATTGATTAGTTTGAATCAAGAGCTTAAGTTAATTTTCCATGAAAATTGTTGAATATTTCATTAATGGAAATTGGTTTTTCATATATGCATCATCAGGGGACATCATCTATGGGGTGGCATCCACAAGCCATAAATGCCATAAATATCGGATTAAACCCTCCCATAGCTCTTTAATGCCTCTCTATCCCAAATATTAATGAGGGTATTTATTGATTTAAGCCTCCAAAATTGAAAAGATCATTAGCCACACATCATCTTCAGATGGATGGTCGAG
Source organism: Torreya grandis (assembly GCA_037957365.1). Classification (NCBI taxonomy): domain Eukaryota; kingdom Viridiplantae; phylum Streptophyta; class Pinopsida; order Cupressales; family Taxaceae; genus Torreya; species Torreya grandis. The sequence goes on from JARHVA010002419.1 coordinate 1,995,138, forward strand.
GTTCATTATGATCAAATGAGAAAATATATAAATAGAAGGCTTCACACTCATAATTTTAAGCTATCTTGATGTAAAGTTATAATGCACAAATGATTTTAAAGCTCTCTCAAGACAAAGTTACCATGCCCAAATAGATTCAAGCCATATTTTGATGTAGTGTTATTATGCCCAAATATTAAGCTAACTCATTCCAAACCAAGCCAAAGCCAAAAGCAAGGCATGAGCATGATGCCAAGAGGAGGTGGAGGATAGCCAAGCTCCATTAACAAAGACCTTTGAAGCACAAGCTAAGTAAGTCATTCTACGAATCATTTGAAAGCTCCAAGGAAGGTGAAAGAATGTTTCTTTCATGTTTTAGTTGTTGTTTTCATATGCATGTTTGTTACTAAGCTCTCCAAAATATCAAGGCATAAGGTGTTAGTTAATTAGTGTGTTTTGTTTTGGATTTTAATTTCATACACTAACACGATACTAATCTCCCCTTATTAGATTTTTATGTTCACAAACGTGATGCTCAGTGGGATCCAACGCATCCCACATACCAAGAATATCAATGTTCAATTTTTAAATTAAAATTTGGAGGCTTGAAACATTTTGAAATTGATTTTATAACTTTGTTTGCCATATTTCATCTTCACAGGTTTACATAGAGATCGTTGACGGTCAGGTGCAACCACTGACAATCAGGTACAACTACTAACTATCAATTGTAACCATTGATGGTTAAGTACAACTGCTAATGGTCAAGTTCAATCATAAATGGTCAGGTAGAACCATTGACGGTCAGGTCCAACTACCAACAGTTGGATGGTAGAGAAAACCCATTTCAAGACTTTCTTTTTTTGAGCTTTTATTCAACTTTTTGTTAATAATTTGTATGTCTAAGTCTTTGGTCTAGTTTTATTTTATGATCTAAAAGCTTTCCTTTTTAAGATTTTTGTTCTAAAAACTTAACAAGTGTTCTTTTTGTCCAAGAATGTTGATGCCTTCGGGTCGATAGGTAACCATTGATGGTTTGGTTTCGACTGTCGATGATTGCTAAAACATTAACCATCGATAGTTAGCAGGAATCATTGATGGTCAGAGGTGACCATCGATGGTCACTATGTTTTTTTCAAAACACAAACTTAAGAACTCAAATTTCAAAGTTACTTGTATCATTTGCAAAAGAGCTTCTAAGCTAAACAACATTTTGACAATTTTCTTGCAGGATCGACTTTGAAAATCATCAAATCAAGCTTAATTAGATATTTTTAAACTTCTTTTGGATGCTTAAAAAAATTAAAATTTTCTATTTTATGCAAAAAATAAAATTTAGAGTGTTTACTTGAATAGTTTGTAGTTATTATTTATAAATTTTTATGACTTAAGGCCAAGGGGTCAAATAACACCACCAAATATTTCATTTTAGTGCTTTAAAATTGAACTCGCTAAGTTTTGTTTAATGTAATTTATTTATCATTTGCTTAGTTAAATTTATTTGTGCAAAAAAGAAGTTGTGCATGTATGCTCTCACCCCGTCCCTTATAGGGAACTTATGGGATCATAAGCACCATCTTCATTGTAAACTTGTACCTTAGTACAAAGACATAAAAGAGATAGTGTGAAGGCTCTCCCCAAGACCTACATGGCTTGGTTGATCTAGAAACAACCATAAAGCTCTTTTACTTAGTTTTTATTTTACATAGTTTGGCTCGTGAGGGGGATTTCATCACCTCCCATAAGTTCTATAGGGAAGCTTTAACCTGAGGATTCATCTCCCGACATCATCTTCAACCCCTCTCTATGGGAGGTATATAAATTAGGATCCCCTCATTGGGATGATGGTTTGAGTGATTAAACCATTTCCATTAGCAGAGGCTAAGTTAAGAACGTTTGAGCATGTTGGACATCACACTACACTGAGTGAGTGATGAATGTAGTGGTTGTAAAAAGGGTAAAACCTTTTCACAACAAGCCATATGATGCAAACCCAAATGATATGTTGGTTTTCTTATTTGCTAATGTGAAATTTTGTAGACATGATATCCATATAAATGATCAAAAACTAATTAGTTTTAGTCAACCCCACTTTGTCACACCTTGATAGGATCTAAGACGTTATGCTTGGTTGCATTTAGTCACTTAATCTTTTTTTAACTTGGTGTTTTGAGAATAAAAATTATATGTTTGTTTATAACCATGTCAAAATAAGATTGTTTAGATGCCACTCCCTTGTCAAAGAGGTGTTATGTTGGTCATTTTACACCACACTTTTGCCTTGCAATTTTTGCTAAAACTTATTCGTGTGTGTGTTAATTGACTGATACAGGGACCGTTATGTTTCCTAAATCAGATATTAAGTTTGTGCCTTTGAGTCTTTAAAAAATAACATTGATCATGTCATTAGAGCACGCTGACATCATTACATTGCTCAAATTATTTCAAGACTTGTTATCCTTGTACCAAAACCATTATTTAAAACCATGTTATGTATGTCATTTGGACATTGTTCATGTGTTGTCATGCTATCCAATCGTGTCTAGATTGTTTGGTTAAATCCTAGTCTTCAATGTTGAGTTTTCAATTAACCTTGTTAAAGTTCAGATTCAAACATTGATTGATTTCTTTTTAGGCCTCACTTCATAGGGGCTGATACACAAATCTTTCTCGTTTATGTTGGGTAGATTCGATTAATTGATTACCTAAATTTGATAACTATTATTTGTTAGTTCAGAGCCTATCCTCATCATTGATTGTGCCTTTATTTGGTAGAACACAACCTTTTCTCTAGGTGCTTTTTGTCTTGTGCCTTATACCAAATGATCATGTTTATGTTTGATTCTATGTGCCAGGTCTATGTCAAAAAATGTTCCAAACTTGTTATTAAATCACGCCATCATCATCCTTTGTTTCAAGCCTAGATTTTGACGTCATTTAGCCAAAATTACTAGCATGGCTTGTTTGAGCCTAGATTTTGACTTTGCATTTGGATAAAAGACTTAACGACTCTTTTTCCTTTTCTAGTTTAGACCTTGTTTGGAATAATTTGACCTAGACTTTGACTTACTAACTTTTATTCAGACACTTGACATTTTATGTGTGTGGCATTTGACGTTAGACTATTTTATGTCAAGTCTTAACACAAACCATTTTGGAGATACAACTCCACTTTCAAACCATTGTTTTCAGAGATATAGCTCCACCACCTTTGACTAAGTTAGACCAAGTTTGAACCTCTTTGTATTTTCAAACATTGTTCTTCAAAGTTTGTAGAATTTTCAGCATTTTTTATTTCAAAGCTTTCATCATTTGATGCAAATATGTCTACCTACACTTATGGTGGAGTCACATACAATCTAACTTATGATAGAATGACCACACAAATTGACTATAATCATCACCTCTTTAAGGAAGAAGTGGTTTATGAGGAGGAATTTATTGAAGGCCCAACTATAGATAATGTTTTTTGGGAGATGGATCCATACCCTCCTTATAATAATCAATATAGGGAACAAAGTCAAGAACCATCTTACAAACCAACTCAAAACCCCATCTGGGATGATATAGTTTATGAAGATAAGTTGGATGCTTTGGATTATATAAGGAATTAGGCTCCACAATGTTGCACCATTTTCATACCAAGACCTCATCCTATGGCTTGTGCGAGCAACTAGGCTCCACAACATCGTACCATTTCTATACCAAGACCTCATCCTTTGGCTTGTGTAAGTAATCAAGCTCCATAATGCCCCTTCATCATTCTAGGACCTATTCCTTTGGCTTGTGTGAGCAATCAACCTCCATATCGCCTTGTTGTTACAATTTCAGGACTTCATCCTTTAGCTCATGTGAGCAATCAAGATCTATAATGCCCTACCACTATCCAACCACTAATCATTACTGAACTTTTGCCATTTATTTCATACTTTAGAAAACTTTAACCAATCCAATCAAAACCCCAACCAACCCAACCCAAACCTCACCAATCCAACCCAAACCCCAACCAATCTAATTAGTACCTCAACCAATCCAATCATTTGAAGACCAAGCTATGTTCAAAACTGGTATTTTCTAACTCATTGGAAACCAAGGCCAAGATAACCAACCAATCCAAGATGATTTTATTGAACCAACCATTTGTGATAAGTCAACCTGTGATGAGTCACCTATTGATCCTATACCAATTATCAAGGAGTCTCACTCTGGTGAGCCAGTCTTTGCTGAGTCATTTCCCAATGATTATAACCACATTTGGGCAAATCATTATCTCGACCATATGCCTATTTTCAAGAGCCTCCCTCTAACAAACTAGTCTTTGAGGAGTTGTCCCTTGACCTTTTTCCTATCATTGAGGAGTCTCACTTTGATAAATCAATCTTTGTGGAACCCACCATGCCATCATAGGTCATTACTTATCGAATACCAAACATGCAACAAGACATCATTGTAATAGAGTACCCAATAGATGAAGAATCATAATTAGAGTCAGGTTTTATTCTTGGATCACATCAGAATTAGAATCAACACTTACCATTGGATTCAGAGTCCCTTGATTCATAATCAGAATACATTCATGGTTGTTACAATATTAGTTATGCATGCCTTGTAGATTAGTTTGAATATATTTGTGATCCTTATATGATTTTTGAGGATGATTATTTCAACATTAACACAAGTTTTCCTAGTATATTCTATGAGGATTGTGTTGCCTCATCCCATTCCATTACCACTAACCAACATAGCCATATTATTTACATTCCACCTCCCACACGAGTCTATTGGGACTGACAGAATCACACCTTGTTGAACTGCATCCATGGCAATGTAGTAGTTGAAGAGCAAGGAGGCCAAGACCAAGATCGTGCAAAAGAACAATCTCTTAGTGAAACATTTTTAGAGGCATTAGACAATAATCAAAGTTTGAACTCAACATCTTCTAGTGAAACCTTTTTGGAGGTGCTAGAAGATAATTAAAGTCAAAATTCAATGTTCCTTAGTGAAACCTTCTCAAAGGTGTTATGGAACAATCAAGACAACTTTATTGGTGAAAATCTCTTCGAGACGTTAATAGCTAAGCTCCAGTGTTCCTCACTACTTGATGAAGACAAAATCAAAGATCAAATAAAAATATCTTCCTATCTACAATCTAATCAAATGGTAGCTACTCTCAGGCCCAAATAACAAAAAAATATGGTGGTCCTATTGAGAACATATTCATAAGTCTTCAGCCCCATCACATCCAAAGTTATGTCAAATCCAGAATTGACAACATTATGTGTCCTTAAAAATCTTGATCTTCATTTGTTTTCCAACCATTCCACATTCCATTATCCTCCACCATTCCATTTCACAAACAAACCTATCAACCAACATTTATCCCTATTTATCATCCATGGCCATACTTTCTTTTTCAGAGGCTACAAAGATACCTTGTCTCAATGCTTGAAGGAAAGAGAATTAATGACCAACAGAGATCACAATAACATCATTGGCATCCAAATATACAACAATTTATTGATAGAATATTTATTCAAATGAGATGTGGGCTAGAAATTAACATAACTGATTATTTTGTTTATATCATTTGTTGATCAAGACATGCATCTCCAATTTAATAGGAAGAACAAAATCATATGCCATTTACCATACCCAGGCCAAACACATCCACAACCAATAACCATCATCAACCACAAACATGTACATGTCATTATCGCATATCTATTTATCATTGTCACATATCCTTTTACTATTGTCACACACCCATCTAATCACCTTACCACTTGGGGGAAACCCTCTTACCATATTATGGATATTATTATTTTTACATTCTACCATCCCTCCTTCACATTGCCATTCTACCAACCCATCATTATCCTAAACAATGTCATTTTACCATTCCATTCCTATCTAGACCAAATCCTATTTTTAGACATCCTACCCAATCTTATTTTGATCTTGGTTCATTTGGTTCTTCCTGCACATTTTACGAGGGGATTTTGATCCAATTTCATCAATCAATCAAATCCATGTTCAAGTGATAGTCTATGAAGTACTGTGACAGTTGATCTGGCGAGATATCTTTCATTTTCCATTCTATATCAAGTTTGTTTATGTGAAACTGATTATATCACTTGTTGGGAGAAATTAGTTTTCACCAATCTTGCTACTAATTATAACTGCCTATGGTTAAATTAGTATCATTGATCTAATCTATTGTATCCTAGATATAACCACCTATGGGCAAACTAGGGGCGACATTTGCTTATCATGCATTGCCACATCACCTTACCATTATTTCCATTTGACTGGCCATTTGCTAGATTTGAGAGCTTGTTGGGCCCTGGTCAAGTTTCTCCCCGCCTTTTATGTGTATAAAATTACTATTACTTGAGGTCATTTTAGAACTATGTGGGTCATGCTCAATTCATGTTGAGGTCACCTTAGTCCCCCTTTCCATGTGCTCTCGATATTTTGCAAGCAACCTAAGCCAAACACTCTCATCATTTTTTGAATAGGTATCTTGTCATTATTTAACGAGTTAAGATACATCAAAATTCTAAAAACATTCATAAAATTTCAAAATCCAAAAGCATGTCATGTCTAAGCTTAGTCAATTATCCTTGATCTGCCCTACTAGGGCAAATCCATTATATGATGCTTTCTATTGCTTTTGTTTTCAGGCTTTCTATTTGTGTGTTTTTTGTTTGTTTTTCTATTTGTTTGTTTGTTCACTTGCCTATTTATTTGCTTTCAACATTGTTGCCTCGATTCAATCTATGTTCATTCATTAGGTGATTCCTTGCACATTTATGCTTGAATCCATCCATATTCATACATCAACATTATCATTGTGGTTTTTATCATTGGTGCATTATTTTTAAATATTTATTAGATCCTGGGAGTCAGTACTTATGCATATTTTGGCCAAGTACTTATGGTGTTCTATCATGATCCTTATCATTACATTATAAAATAAAAATAAGCTTCAATAAGATCTACAAGCAATGGAGACATAGAAGTTTCTCCTTGGTACCTTGGCAAATCCTTCCACCCATCTTGATCAAATCAACCCATTGACCATTCTAGTTGTATCATTGCTAATAAGGATGAGCATCTCCTCATTAACAAGTACAACTAAATCATTTCCAATGATCACATCTTATTCTTCTATCCATTCTTTTCATCACTTATGTGTCGTCATATGCTTGTTTTTTTATGACTTTTTTAATCGTTAGACCATCGCATCTATGCTTGCACCCACTCATCTTTAATTTATATTCTAGGTTACATCATTGAGTTATGCTTGCTAATCTACCTTACTGGGGCACAACCATATAAAAAATCATCTTTATCAAACAATTCATGTCATCTTAATTATTATAATCATCTATGGGTAAATTATTATTTTGAATTTTATTCCTAATTATAACCATCTTTAGGCAAATTAGTACCTTTTTAAATCAATGCATACACGCATTTTATCATTTAGATTAATCTCAACCATAAGTTAATTCCACCTTTATTCTTGCTTCTATTTTATGGATCATCCACCCACATATGTGACGACCACTCCCTTGATGGGGTATCATCCTAGGCTTCCCAAACACCATTTGGAGTTTTTTATTCATTCATCATCTTTCCTTTGGCATACAAGTCATTTCTCATTATTTGAGAAGACATTGTTATGCCTATAGTTTATAACATCTTTCCAAATAGGGCCAAACTGTAAACACGTAAAATTAGCCATCAATGACCTCTGACCAAGCTTCAGACCAATTTCTATCAAAAACACAATTTGGATTAAAAACACTAAAATATACTAAATGGTCTAAATTTGTAATATACAAGTGCTAATTTTGGCCAAAATATCCCTAAACAAGGCAATGCATTTTATGAGACTATTAGTTCTTCTTGAATCATTTCGAGCCAAAATGCCAAAAATGTAATTTGACGCCCTAAATCACTAAATTCCCTTAATTCAGAAGCACACGACACATGCACGCTTTATTTTGTATCATCAACATCCTAAATGGGATATTAGTCTGTATGTAACTAACATCGATGTCTAATTTCAATCCAGTCAAATTTTGAGCTAATAATATGACATTTTGACTAATTTGATTAATTTGAGCACTAGTTTCCAAGATTTGCACCAAAATTGATAAATCATGTTTAAGACTAATTAATTTAAAGTAAGAGCTTAAGTTAATTTTCCATAGAACTTGTTAAATATTTTATTAATAAAAATTGGTTTCTAATATCTGCATTATCAGGTGACATCATCTATGGGGTGGCATTCACAAGCCATAAATGCCATAAATATCTGATTAAGTTCTCTCATGTCTCTTTAATGCCTCTTTATCCTAAATATTTATGAGGGGATTTATTGATTTTATCCTCCAAAATTGAATTGATTCTTAGCCACACATCTTCATCTCGAGATGGATAGTTTAGGTTCATTTTGATCAAAAAGAAAATGTTAAAAATATTGTCATTGATGTCAAAGGGCTAGCATTATTGGTAATAAAGGCCCCATAGCATTTAATGGTGTTTTTAATATTCATATCCTGGCTAATGTGTGTTAATATTTATTTAATATTAACGAATATATTTTTGGTTGCTTATAAGTCAAAAGAGGGCCCTTGAAGAAGTCAAAGAGTCATGGGGTAAAGAAAAAAGAGGAATGGGATGCATTTTCTCATGAAGAGTCGTCTTGAAGAATTTCAAGAGTCACTATGTGAAGATTAAAGAGGGTATGGCACATTTTTCTATGAAGGGACACTTTGAGAAATATGAAAAGTCACCAAGATAAAGACAAAAGAAGAAAAAATGCATTTGTTTATGAAGGGTCACCATGTGACTTTTCAAATGCAAGGATACGAAGGGTCATGTAAGTTTGGTACCATTTTCTATGAGGATTGAAGGGTCAAAAAGGGTGAATGCCAAAGATCATTTGAAAATTTATAAATAAAGGCTTGAGAAGCCATTTGTAATATGCAAGATAGTACATGGTTTTGTAATTATTTTATATAAAAAAAAGAGAGAAAAGCAAGAGATATTATAGAGTTCTATCATTTATTAAGTAAACAACATTGAGAGATAGTTGTGTTTTATACATAAGAGGGGTTGGTGTTCATGTGGGTTGGTGCTCACAAATCTTTGTAAGGGTTTGGTTCTCCTGTAGGTTGGTGATCACAAATAGTTGTTATGTTGGTGCTTGGCAAAGGGGTTAGTGCTCCTGCAAGTTGGTGCTTGTGAACTTTGTAGTTTGAGTTGGAGATTGTTCTTTGTGATTTTTTCCACTTTGAGTTTTCACATAAAAATTTAGTGTCTCTTTCTTTCTCTCTTGTGTGGTGCATTTTATTGTTTCAATTTTATTAAATATCTTGAATGTGTGATTAAGTGGTTAAAAAAAAATCAGATTAAGTAAAAGATATATAATAGACTGATTCACCCCCCCTCTCAGTATATTTCATGCTTAACAATTGGTATCAAATCAAGTTCTTTTTGAAAAAGTTTTACAATTTGAAGGTAGATCGGGGAAAGCATGATGGCTGGATCACATGAATATTTTTCTACAAATAAGGCACCTTTGTTTGATGGAACAAATTATATTTTTTGGAGCATAGGGATGGGGACTTATTTGATGGCCCTTGGATTTGACATTTGGCAAGCAGTGGTGGAGGACTATGAAGAGCCACAAAGACTTGTAACTACTCTGACAAAAATAAGAGAAATGAAAATAATGCTAAAGCTTTAAATATTATTTCATGTGGTTTATGTGAATCAGAATTTGTTAAAGTTGTGCAGTGTAAATCTACTCATAAAACTTAGGTAAAACTTGAGAATATTTACAAAGGTGATGGAAAGGTTTAGCAAGCTAAGCTTCAGACTTTTAGAAGACAGTTTGAGAGTTTGAATATAGAGGAGGAAGAAAATATAGCAAGTTACATTTTGTGAGTTGATCAAATAGTTAATCAGATTCAAGGTCTTAGAGAAAAGTTAGAAGAATCAATTATGGTACAAAAAGTTTTGAGATCTCTACCATTGAGATATGATGCAAATTTTTTGGTAATTGAAGAGATGAATAATTTATCCAAACTAAAGATGGATGAGTTACATGGTATTCTTACAACATATGAGATGCAGATCAAATAAGAGAAACCCTCAAAGAGATAAGCTACTTTCAAGACATCAAAAAAAAAAAAGGCTAAGATTCAAAAATCAAGTGACAATTCTAGCGATGATGAAGATCACAATGGAGCTTTATTAATTTGTAAGCCAAAAAAAGGCACATGTAAATATCAAGAAAAAATACCTATTAAATGTTTTAATTATGAAAAAAATAGACATTTTATAGCTAAGTGACCAGATAAGGGTAATGGTGACAATGAAGAAGGAAAATCTATATACAAGAAAAAATTTAAAGAAAAATTTAAGAAGGGATTCGAGAAGAAGAGTTTGTATTCTAAAGGTCCTAACTCAGCCGAAGATAGTGGAGTCAGTGATTCAGAAGAAGAGATTTTATTCATGGCCATACATAAAGATGCTTCTGTAAGCAAAAATATAGATGATCAAGAAGAAGAATAGGATGAAGCCAAAGTAAATCTAGAAGGAGAACTCATTTGTGCCTTAGAAGAGTTAAAAGCTCTTGAGAATACGAATCGAAGATTGAAGCTCCAAATCGAGAAAAATGAAAAGGAGTCAAAAGAAATAATTGAAGATCTACAAACACACTTTGAAGAAGCCAAGAAGAATGAAAAAGATTTAACAGCACAGTTACAAAAATTAAGTGAAGAATGTGAAAGGTATGTTATTAAAATTGCTCATTTAAAAATAGATCTTGAGAAAATAAATAAAACAATCAATGATAGAGCATCCAATGATTAAAAATTTGAGAATAACACTAATATGTTGAATAAGATATTATAAAGTCAAAGATCAATGTCAGATAAGATAGGTATCAAATTTAAAAATGAGAAAGAGGAGGCCACTACTTTTATAGACAAAGTTAACACAAAAAAAAGAAAGAGCTATCTTGAAGCTCTTATAAAAGAGAAAATTAAAAGGGAAGAAGTTAAGAATACAAAAGACATCTCAAACAAAGAAAGTTAGAAGGAACAGAGCTACAAAAGGCAATCAAGTCAAAGATATACAAATAGGTCTTATTTTTATGGTTACTATTTTTATTGTAATGGATATGGTCATAAGAAAATAAAATATCAAAAAAGGGCTAACAATTTTAGAAATAAGGAGAAGAAAACTCATGTAGAGTCAACGAGAAGCCACAACTCTTTTGCTCCTCTATCAAAATTTAATGAAGAGGCCATAATATGTTACAAGTGAAATAACTTCAGACACATAGCCTGGTATTGTAGAAGCATGTTTGAGTCAGTCAAGAAGGACTAGAGTTTCAAGTCTTCATTCATCAACAAGAAAGTTTAGACAGGTTCATGGCAGAAGAAACAACTTGAAAAGTCTATGTTGGTACAGACAGCTTTACATATAAAAAATAAAGAAAAACCATGGTTCATTGACATTGAATGTTTGAGGCACATGACAAAAGACAAGATCAAGTTTATAACTTTAAAAAAGATCAATGGTGGCACAGTAAAATTCAGAGATAATACTACTACCAAAATTATCAAAAAAAGTACACTAAATTTGGATAATGATAGAACTAAAACTAAAAATATTTTATATATAGAAGGTCTTAAACATAATCTTTTGATTGTAAGTCAAATGTGTGATCAGAGGCACACACTAAAGTTTTATGTAGAAGGTTATGAAATTAGAAGAAAAAATTTAGATGTGTTAGTTGCAAATGCTTAGAGAATAGGAAATAATTTGTATATGTTATCAGACATCAAAGTTCAAAGATGATTCAAAACAAAAGAATACTCAACCACTTAGATGTTAGAGCTTGTTCACACTGATTTGTGTGGACATATAAGAACTTAAATTATTTAAGGTGAGAAATATTTCATATTGCTTATTGATGATTTTTCACGTATGACTTGAATAATATTTTTAAAGAAAAAATCAGAAGCTTTCAAACATTTCAAAGCGTTAGTTGAGAATGAAATCGATTTGAAGATTAAGTGCCTAAGATAATATTGAGGAGAGGAATTCATGTCAGATCAGTTTATTGAGTTTTGTGAAGATCATGGAATAAAAAAATATTATTCAGCAGCTAAAAGTCCATAGCAAAATGGTATAGTTGAATGGAGAAATAAAATAGTTCAAGAGATGGTGAGGACAATGCTAAATGAATCCAAGATATCAGATAAATATTAGAGAGAGGTAGTTGGTATAATAGTGCATATTCAGAATAGAAAATTATTGAGAGTCAATAGTGACAAGACTCCTTATGAGCTATGGAAAGATAAACTAGTTACAGTTGATTATTTTAGTGTTTTCAATAACATATGCTTCATAAAAAGAACTGATAAAAAATTGGGTAAGTTTGAATCTAGAGCAGATGAAGGTATATTTCTTGTTTATTATTGCAAAAATAAAGCTTATAAATGTTATAACAAAATAATTAAGAAAATAGTTGAAAGTACAGGTGTCAAGATAGAAAAAGATGGAGCACAAAGAATTAGTGATCCAATAGACATTCCTGAAATCATTGAAGAGAAAGATTTTTAAAAAAATAGATTAAGTAAAAGATATATAATATATTGATTCACCCCCCCTCTCAATATATTTCATGCTTAACAATTGGTAGAGTACAAGTGGAGGAGCTTTCTTTCTCAGTGATAGCTTAGTTTCATAGCTAAGCAAAAAGCAAAATTTAGTGTCACTTTATACAGCTGAAAAAGAATATATTATAGTGATATTATGTTGTACTCAAGTGCTTTGGATGAAGCGAACTTTAGAAGATATCAAAGTAAAATATGATGAACCTATTTCTATTTTTTGTGACAACATAAGTACTATTAATATTTCTAAGAATCCAATGATGCATTCAAGAAAAAAACATATTCTTATCAGATATCAATTCTTGAGAGAGTAGGTTGTAGATCAATAGGTTAAGATAAAATATATCAGTACTACAGAGTAGATTGCACATATTTTTAAAAAGGCACTACCAAAAGACACATTTGAGTATCTATAGAAGAAGTTGGGAGTAATTTATTTTACTTCCTACCATTGAGGATCAACATCAGTTGAGGGGGAGCTAAGTGTTAGCTCCAAGATAGGCCCTTTACCATTGATGTCAAAAGGGGAGAAGAAAAAAACAAGTACATGTGCAAAAATAGGTACAGGTTGTTACAGTAAGGGAGAGTTACTATAGGTTTTTCAGATGGCAGAATGTGTAAGTTTCAGGATGTGGCAATTTCAATTTGAGGTTGTCATCAATGACAAAGGGAGAGATTATTGTAAATATTGCCATTGATGTCAAAGGTCTAGCATTATTAGTGATAAAGGCTTCATAGCATTTAATGGTGTTTTTAATATTCATATCTTGGTTAATATATGTTAATATTTATTTAATATTAATGAATGTATTTTTGGTTGCATATAAGTCAAAAGAGGGCCCTTAGAGAAGTCAAAGAGTCACAGGATAAAGACAAAGGAGGAGTGGGATGCATTTTCTCATGAAGAGTCATCTTAAAGAATTTCAAGAATTATCATGTGAAGATAAAAGAGGGTATGGCACATTTTTCTATGAAGAGACACTTTAAAGAATATAAAAAGTCACTAAAATAAAGACAAAAGAGAAAAGGAGGCATTTGTTTATGAAGGGTTAGCATGTGACTTTTCAAATGCAACGATACGAAGGGTCATGCAAGTTTGACACCATTTTCTATGAGGATTAAAAAGTCACAAAGAGTGAATGCCAAAAGTCATTTAGAAAGCTATAAATAAAGGCTTGAAAAGCCATTTTTAATATGAAAGAGAGTGCATAGTTTTGTAATTATTTTATATAAGAGAAGGAGAAAAAAGATACCAAAATTCCATTCAAATATGTACAAAAAAATCATAATGAAAGTGACATCATCAGGGACATAAATGAAAGAATTCACCCCAGAAAAATGATGGTAAGTGAATTTGAGCAAGTTAATTTCTTTTTATTATCTAAAATTCAACCTAGAACTTTTTCAAAAGCTAGACTTGATAAGCATTGGGATAAGACAATGTATGAAGAATTAAATCAGATAGAAAAGAATGATACTTAGGAATTAGTGCCTAGACCAAAAAATCACAATGTGATAGGAATAAAATGGGTTTACAAAAATAATTTGAATAAAAATAGAGAAGTGATCATGAATAAAGTAAGATTAGTATGTAAAAGATATACTTAGATTGAGGGAATAGATTTTAAAGAAACTTTTGCACCAGTGTTAAGGCTAGAGACGATTAAAATGTTTCTTGCATATACAGTGTTTAAAAATTTCAAAGTATTTCAGATGGATATCAAATCTATCTTTCTAAATGAGAATCTAGAAGAAGAGGTCTACATTGAACAGCTTAAAGGATTTATTCTCTCAAATATTAGTAACCATGTATACAGATTAAAGAAAACACTGTATGGATTGAAACAAGCTCCCAGAGCTTGGTATGCAAGACTTGATAAGTACCTACAGGATCAAGGTTTTAAGAGAGGATTTGTTGACAATAATATCTACATCAAAACAGAAGGTGAGCACCAATTGATTGTTGTGGTATAAGTTGATAACATCATTTTTGGAGGAAACATTGAAAAGATGATAAATTTTTTTTGATAATATGTAAAAAAAATTTAAGATGTCTACGTTTGGAGAATTGTTATTTTTCTTAAGATTATAAATATTTCAATCAGATAAATAAATTTTCATATCTCAAAGTCAATATGCTGAGAAAATATTGAAAAAAAATTGGTTTTAAGGATTGTGCACCATTTGGCACACCAATAAGTATAAAAAATAAGGTAAGCAAGGATAAATATTCACTTGTTACAGATCAATCTTTGTATAGATCTATAATTGGTAGTCTTTTATATTTAACAACATCGAGACCAGACATCATGTTTGCAATAAGTATGATTACAAGATATCAGTCAGCTCTAAAAGATAGTTATGTTCAGTTGGTGAATAAAATATTCAGATATATCAAGAGGACATTGGATTATAGATTATGGTATCTCACAGATAGAGATTTCACTTTGATTGATTATATAGATTTAGATCAGAGTAGGTTCTTTTTGAATAAGTTTTACAGTTTGAAGGTAGATCAGGGAAAACACGATGGCTAGATCACATGAAAGTTTTTCTACAAATAAGACACCTTTATTTGATAGGATAAATTATGGTTTTTGAAGCATAAGGATGAGGACTTATTTGATGGCCCTTAGATTCAACATTTGGCAAGTAGTGGTGGAGGAATATGAAGAGCAAAAACACTTGTAACTACTCCATTGGAAAAAAAGGTAAGTGAAAATAATGCTAAATCTTTAAATGTTATTTTATATGGTTTATATAAATCAAAATTTGTTAAAGTTATACAATATAAATCTGCTCATGAAACTTAAGTAAAACTTGATAGTATTTACAAAGGTGATGGAAAGGTTCAACAAGCTAAGTTTCAGACTTTCAAAAGATAGTTTAATAGTTTGAAGATAGAAGAGGAAACAAATATAGCAAGTTACCTTTTGCGGGTTGATCAAATAGTTAATCAGATTAAAGGTCTTGGAGAAAAGTTAGAAGGATCAATTGTGGTACTAAAAGTTTTGAGATCTCTACCATTGAGATATGATGCAAAAGTTTTGGTAATTGAAGAGATGAAGAATTTATCCAAGCTAAAGATGGATGGGCTACATGGTATTTTTATGGCATATGAAATGTGGACCGAACAAAAGAAACCCTCAAAGAGAGAAGTTGCTTTCAAGACATCAAAGAAAGAGAAAGCTAAGATTTAAGAATCAAGTGATAGTTCTAGCGATGACAAAGATGACAACGGAGATCTATTCATTTGCAAGCCAAAAAAGGGCACGAAGAAATATAAAAAAAATTACTTTTTAAATATTTTAATTGTGGAAAGATTGGATATTTTATAGCTAAGTGTCCAGATAAGGGTAATGGTGACAATGAAGAAAGAAAGTCTACATACAAGAAGAATTTTAAAGGAAAATTCAAGAAGGGATTCGAAAAGAAGAGTTTGTATTCTAAAGATCCTAACTCGGTCGAAGATAGTGGAGTCAGTGACTTAGAAGAAAAAGAGATTTTATTCATGGTCATATATGAAGATGCCTCTGTAAGCAAAAGTACATATGATCAAGAAGAAGAACAAGATGAAGCTGAAGTGAATCTAGAAAGAAAACTCTTTTGTGCCTTAGAAGAGTTAAAATCTCTTAGAAAGAAGAATCGAAGATTGAAGCTCCAGATCAAAAAAAATGAAAAAGAGTCAAAGAAAATAATGGAAGATCTACAAACACACTTTGAAGAAGCCAAGAAGAATGAAAAAGATCTAATGGCACAATTATAAAAAGTAAGTGAAAAATGTGAAAGGTATGTTATTAAAATTGCTTCTTTAAAAGTAGATCTTGAAAAAATAAATAAAGCAATAAATGATAGAGTAGCCATTGATTCAAAATTTGATAATATCACTAATAGGTTGAATAAGTTATTAAAAAGTCAAAAATCAATGTCAAAAAAGACAGGTATTAGATTTGAAAAATAAAAAGAGGAGGCCACTATTTTCACAGACAAAGTTAACATAGAAAAAGAAAAAAGCTATGTTGAAGCTCTTACAAAAAAAAGAAGTTAAAAATACAGAGGACGTCTCAAACAAAGAAGGTTAGAAAGAATCGAGCTATAAAAGGCAATCGGTTCAAAGATATACAAACATGACCTATTTTTATGGTTACTATTTTTATTGTAATGGATATGGTAATAAGAAAATAGAATGTCAAAAAAGGGCTAATAATTTTAGAAATAAGGAGAAATAAAGTCATGTAGAGTCAATCAAAAGCCACAACTCTTTTGCTCCTCTATCAAGCTTTAATGAAGAGGACATAATATGTTACAAGTGCAATAACTTTGGAGACAGATCAGTATTGTAAAAACATGTTCGAGTCAATTAAAAAGGACCAAAGTTTCAAGGCTCCATTCATTAAGAAGAAAGCTCATACATGTTCATGTCAAAAAAACAACTTGAAAAGTCTATGTTGGTACAGACAACTTTGCATACAAAAAATGAAGAAAAGCTATGGTTCATCGATAGTAGATGTTCGAGACACATGATAGGAGACAAGAGCAAGTTCATAATCTTGAAGAAGATCAATGGTGGCACAGTGAAATTTAGAGATAATACTATTGTCAGAATTATCAAAAAAGGTATACTAAGTTTGGATAATGGTAGAACTAAAACTGAAAATGTTTTGTATGTAGAAGGTCTTAAGCACAATCTTTTGAGTGTAAGTCAAATGTGTGATCAGGATAACACACTAAAGTTTTATGTAGAAGGTTATGAAATTATAAGAAAAGATACATATGTGTTGGTTGTGGATGCTCAGAGAACATGGAATAATTTGTATATGTTATCAGACATCAAAGGTCAAAGATGTTGTTTGAGTCAGATTGAAGAAAGTTGGCTATGGTACAGGAGAATGGGACACATAAATTTTGACAATCTTATCAATATCAGCAACAAGCAAGCAATTAGAAATCTTTTAAAAATTACAAATCCATCCAACACGCTTTGTGAACCTTGTCAGCATGAGAAACATGTCAGAAGATGATTCAAAACAAAAGAATACTTGACCACTCAGATGTTAGATCTTGTTCACACTAATTTATGTGAATCTATGAGAAGTCAAAGTACTCAAGGTGAGAAATATTTTATGTTGCTTATTGATTATTTTTTACGTATGACTTGGATAATGTTTTTAAATAAAAAATTAGAAGCTTTCAAATATTTCAAAGCGTTAAAAGCATTAGTTGAGAATGAAACTGATTTAAAGATTAAGTGTTTAAGATCATATCGAGGAAGAGAATTCATGTCACATCAGTTTATTAAGTTTTTTGAAGATCATGGAATAAAGAGACATTATTCAACATCCAAAACTCCATAACAAAATAGAGTAGTTGAACGAAGAAATATAATAGTTCAAGAGATAGCGAGGATAATGCTAAATGAATCCAAAATACCAGATAAATATTGGAGAGAGGTAATTGGTATAGTAGTGCATATTTAGAAGAGATCATTATTGAGAGTCAACAGTGATAAGACTCCTTATGAGCTATGAAAAGACAAATTAATTATAATTGATTATTTTAGAGTTTTTGACAATAGATGCTTCATAAAGAGAATCAATAAAAAATTGGGTAAGTTTGAATTTAAAGCAGATGAAGGTATATTTCTTAATTATTCTTGTAAAAGTAAAGATTATAAATATTATAACAAAAGAACCAAGAAAATAGTTGAAAATGCAAGTGCCAAGATAGAAGAAGATGGAGCACAAAGAATCAGTGATCCAATAGGCATACCTAAAATTATTGAAGAAAAAGATTTTAAAAAAATCAAATTAAGTAAAATATATATAATATATTGATCTAACCCCCCCTTTAGTATATTTCATGCTTAACAATTGGGATAGTACAAGTGGAGGAGCTTTCTTCCTCGGTGATAGCTTAGTTTCATGGCTAAGCAAAAAGTAGATTTTAGTGTCACTTTCTACAGCTGAAGTAGAATATATTGCAACGATATTGTGTTGTACTCAAGTGCTTTAGATGAAGCAAACTTTGAAAGATTTCAAGGTAAAATATGATGAACCTATTTTTATTCTTTGTGACAACACAAGTGTTATTAGTATTTTTAAGAATCTAGTGATGCATTCAAGAACAAAACATATTCTTATTAGATATCACTTTTTGAGAGAGTAGATTACATATCAACAAGTTAAAATAGAATATATCAATACTACAGAGCAGATTACAAATATTTTCACAAAAACACTACCAAAAAACATATTTGAGTATTTACGGGAGAAATTGGGAGTAATTTGTTGTACTTCTTGCCATTGAGGATCAACATTAGTTGAGGGGGAGCTAAGTGTTAACTCCATGATAAGCCCTTTGCCATTGATGTCAAAGGGGGAGTAGAATAGAAATAGGTACATGTACATGTGCAAAAATAGGTACTTTAACCATATGGATAGTGTGTTTTGCCACTATATATTAGTCCTCATGTTGATTATTGTTGTGGATAGTTTGTTTTGTAATAGTTGATTAATATGCATTTATACTTGAATTCATCCATATTCATACATCAACATTGTCATTGTGGTTTTTATCATTGGTACATTATTTTTAATTATTTATTAGATCTTGAGAGTCGGTCTTTATGCATTTTTTGGCTAAGTCTTTATGGTGTTCTAGCATGATGCTTACTGCCACATACTAAAACAAAAATAAGTCGCAATAAGATCTACAAACAATGGAGCCATAGAATTTTCTCCTTGGTACCTTGGCAAATCCTTCCACCCATCTTGATCAAATCAACCCATTGACCATTCTAGTTGTATTATTGTTAATAAGGATGAGCATCTCCTCATTAATAGGTACAAATGAATCATTTCCAATTATCAAATCTTATTCTTCTATCCATCCCTTTTATCACTTTATGTGTCCTCGTATGCTTGGTTTTTTATGGCTTTTTTAATCATTAGACCATCACATCTACATTTGCACTCGCTCATCTTTAATCTGTATTCTAGATTATATCATTGAGTTATGCTTGCTAATCTACCCTACTGGGGCACAACCATATAAAAAATCATCTTTATCAAACAATCCAGGTCATCTTAATGATTAGAATCGTCTATGGGTAAATTATTATTTTGACTTCTATTCCTAATTATAACCGTCTTTGGACAAATTAGTACTTTTTTAAATCAATGCATGGAAGCATTTTCTTGTTTGGATTAATCTCAACTATAGTTTAATTCCACCTTTCTTCTTTCTTCTTTTTGAGGGACCATCCACCCACATATGCGATGACCACTCCCTCGAGGAGGCATCATCCTAGGCTTCCCAAACACCATTTAGAGTTTTTTATTCATTCATCATCTTTTTTTTGGCATACAAGCTATTTCTCATTATTTGAGAAGACATTGTTATGCCTATGGTTTGAAACATCTTCCCAAACAGGGGCAAACCATAAACACCTAAAATTGGCCATCAATGACCTCTGACCAATCTTAAGACCAATTTCTATCAAAATGCACAATTTAGATTAAAAATACTAAAACACAATAAATGGTCCAAATTTGTCATATACAAGCATTGATTTTGGTCAAAATATCCCTAAACAGGGCAATGCATTTTATGAGACTATTAGTTCTTCTTGAATCATTTTGAGCTAAAATGCCAAAAATGCAATTTAACTCTTTAAACCACTAAATCCCCTTAATTTAAAAGCACACAACATGTGCACGTGTTATTTTGTATCGATAACATCTTAAATGGGATATTAGTCCGTATGTAACTAACATCGGCTTCTAATTTCAATCTAGTCAAATTTTGAGCCAATAATATGATATTTTGACCAATTTGATTAATTTGAGCACTAATTTTCAAGATTTGCACCAAAATTGATAAATCATGTTTAAGACTAATTAATTTGAAGTAAGAGCTTAAGTTAATTTCTCATGGAACTTGTTGAATATTTCATTAATGGAAATTGGTTTCTAATATCTGCATTATCAGGTGACATCATCTATGGGGTGGCATTCACAAGCCATAAATGCCATAAATATCTGATTAAGTCCTCTCATGTCTCTTTAATGTCTATTTATCATAAATATTTATGAAAAAATTTATTGATTTTAGCTTCCAAAATTGAATGGATTTTTAGCCACAATCTTCATCCCGAGATGGACAATCCAAATTCATTTTGATCAAATAGAAAAATCTATAAATAGAAGCCTCACACTCATAATTTTAAGCTATCTTGGTGTAAAGTTATAATACACAAATAATTTCAAAGCTCTCTGAAGCCAAAGTTACCATGCCCAAATAGCTTCAAGCCATATTTTGATGTAGTGTAATTATACCCAAATATTGAGCCAAACCATTCCAAACCAAGTCAAACCCAAAAGCCAAGCATGAACATGATGCCAAGAGGAGGTGGAGGATAGCCAAGCTCCATTGACAAAAACTTTTGAAGCACAAGCTTAATAAGCCACTTTACGAATCATTTGGAAGCTCCACGGAAGGTGAAGAAATGTTTCTTTCATGTTTTAGTTATTGTTTTTATATGCTCCCCCCAGTATCTAAGCCTAGAGATGTCATATTTATTAGTGTGTTATTTTCATTTTGATTTCATTGTAAAACTCACACTTGATCTAACCCTTTCTTGAGTCAAATTCTTAGATCACATAATATCAAAATTTGACCTAAAAACACTAAAACATGCTAAATGATTTGAATCTATCATATACAAGTGTCTATGTGATCATATATACAATCAAATCAAATGTTAAACATAAGAGTAACCAAAGTATACATTTATTCCACTAAATGTATGAATGAATCTTACATTATTTCTATTCCATACTAAAAATAATGATTACAGTCTATATCACCTAGGTAAAATATATATAATTGTAGATTTTAACAATAACAATTTATTTTCAACCATACTATACCTATGATAACACATATTATCATAGTCTAGTATTTTAAAATATAACTACTATTTTTTTTTTAAACAATCATATAAAATAATCTTAAAATCATGAAAACATAAACAAATATACAAGTAAATATATATAACGAAGTAAGTCATAGTTCACATGAAACATAATAACATACCAACACAATATTCATTAAATTCTCAAAGGTTGCATGCATGCATACACAAAGTTTTATTAACTATTATAAAACACACTATCCACAATAATAATCAACATGTGTACAATAAAATAGTCAAATATAGATATGAGTTGAGGCATAATAATTATAGTATGTACCACTCATGTATAACATATTTTTATAGTATAGTACCCTATAATATCTTATACTATCATAGGTTCCCAACTACATAATAATACATAATCTAAACTTATAATTTTTTATGACTCAAGCAAACCATGCATATATAACAAGTAATCAATATGAAATTATACCACCTTAGTATACCCTAAATTAAGTTACATATAAGTATATAAAAGTATCACAACATATAAACATGCATCATGATGCACCATTATGCACTAAGTATAGCCAAACATTTATACATAATAACACACTCATAGTATGTAATGCATACAAGTATTTCATATTGAATACATATGACTAACAGTCTTTCATATTATTAGTAGTGAGTTAGATAATTTATAAACTCATTATGACTTTACATTTTAATGATTTATTTATTTATAAGAGCCTGTTCCAAAGGGTTATAGTTTCTAATTCTTAATAAACTTAATGACTAATTCAAATTATCTATTGAACTACATGTATAATCCATGTATATTAGCACTTGCACATCTCAATGGGAACTATATATAGGTATTTTAATGCTATGCAATTTTTGAACCACAATTTAGTGTTTTAATCGTAACTACTAAGCATAAAAATCAACCAATGAAGTAGTTATAAATACATGAGACACACTTTACAAACAATAATTAAAAAAATCAGAACTTCATTTTTATGAAACACAAGTAATCTAGTTTCATAACCAATTTATAATTGGAGGTTTACAAGTAATCATTTGATATCTTAAATCAATCCTTTCAATTTTTTGTTAATATTTATCTTGAGAATATTAACTAAATAAATCCATTCCCATGATTCTAATTATGTAAATAGTTGTAACTTAATACAATGTCACATTTCGTGTAACAGGGTTTCATATATCAAAGAATTTAAAAGTTCTGTTACTTTTAACCCACAAAAAGAGGTAGTTATGTTTTATCCATTTGAATCCATTCACATGTTATGGTTATCTGTACAATAATAACTAAAAATCTGATTTTGTATCACTACTCTCGCACTATAGTTACCAATTCAAGGTTCATACCCATCACACAATTATAAAACTAATGTCACTATAGCAAAAGTTTATATTAAAGCCCAAATTCAATTCCTTACATAAATCAAGTTTATGAACCCTTTTGAGTTTCACTATAGAATATGAACAATTAAAAAAAAACTTTCCTCTAATAATGTTTCTATTGACAATAACCGATGTTAATATAAGAGGTATGTTTACCTATGTTCAAATTTTATACTTCCAGATTTTAAATAATAATATAGTACTACAGAAAATATAACTTTATTAACTACTATAGCTAACATTTTAGGGGAATAAAAATCTATTTCCAACCTCAATCGTAGCTTCTTACTAAATTTTTAGTGATACAAATATTATTGTATATTTGATTTACACTCACACCCATCATTACTAAATTACTTGAAACAATATGATACGACTTCTAATTTTCTACTAATCTCTCTCTCTCTCTATATATATATATAACGATTTCCAATCACTTAGTTGATTGGAATAAAATGGGGCGACACCTTAGACGCTAAATTTTGTTTTAAACAAAATTAGATCTATGAATAGACCAACACAGATGTATGCTACTTGCCACAGAGAACCTTTACACCTAGCTTGGTATATTAATCTAAGTCGCCCTATCTTTCATCATATAGTTATATTTTCACAGGCTATAAACAGAAATATCATTTATAACTTTTTTCACTTTTCAAGAGTATACCGTCGCCATTTTACTCGTGTTAACATAAGGAATTAATACAAGGAGTAATGTTTTTTAATAATTATTTTAAAATACCATGTTGGCTAGAAAAGGCAACAGGGCAATGTCCTATGACAAAAATAACTTCCAACAACACATCTACACATACCAAAATAATATAATAAAAGTTTTTTTTGTTCTAACAATACCAACATAGCTGAAAATAACAAATCGATGCCTATGTGATGTCATATATAGAATAATCTGCTATAATAATTTAAAAGCTTAAAACTTGCTACAAATAAGTCCTTTTGAAATTCGTTATATAAATATATATATATATATATTAGCAAAGGGATCACCAAACTTTCTACCTATGAGCCACTATACATCATATATTTATAAATATATATTAATCAACAAATATATATATATATATATATATAGGTATTTATAAACAATATTTATGTATCATTGTATTTATAAACATTATATATGCATTGTTGTATATATCATACTTAATAAATATATTTTCTTTGTTATAACATTGAGTTTACATGTTGGTTCACTTATACATTCATTTTTACATATGTTGAGATGTATACTCTAAATATCTTACTTTCGTTTATACATGCATCTTCTATAACTGATAATCATGTTATAACATTGAGTACAACTTTGATATTTATGAGTCCAACAAATCAGTCAAATGACAATATAATATAACAAATATCCAAACATGTATAAATATAAGAAACATCCTTTTGTATATTGACTATTCATGTATCTAGTCACGATTCGAAATATCAATACATAGAATTTTACTTGAGATAAAAATATTACTAACCTTAATGGTTACCAGATGATGCCACAAGTCTTTGCCCTTCTTTCCTCTGTTCCCTTCATTCGGTCATCTTCTCCTTTGTTATGCTCTCTGCCTTCCTTTCTCCCATTCACCAATGCATACTCTCCAAATTCTCTTTCATTCTTTCTTTTAAATAAATAATAGATGCTAATTCTTTTTTCTAGATTTTTAGTTTTTGTTTTAGCTATTGTTAAGACCTTTAATTCTTTTTTTTGTTTTTTTTTAGATTTTTAATTTATTTCTCTTTTTTTCCAATTTCAATGTTTTTTTTCCTTTTTTAAAAAATATATATATTTTTAAATGAAATACCTAATTTTATATTAAACTAATTTAGCATATAACTCTATTTAAGTAATTTAATGCTAAATTCTAAAAATCATAATTAATAACCTATTTATTAATTTTACTTTTAAATTTATTTATGTGTATTAATGGCACATCATACTAAACAGAAAATAATTTACTTCTATAATTTTACCTAATCAAGAACTCACAAAAATCAATACTTCAAACAAACATAAAAAAATAATCATTTTAAAATGCATTTCTACCATGACTATCTACTGTGTGTGTGTAGGGTTTCGTCAGTTCTTAGAGACCTTCAATGTCTCCATCTACAACACGCTCTCGTATAATGCTCTCCCTCTGACATGCTCGAGGGATGAATTCTCTTGCATCCACCTCACAACAAATAAGTAATTAGATCATATCACATGATAATCATAAAGCAATACTATAACTGAAACAATATATTAATACGGTCAAAACGTAAACACATATATTAATCCACCTTATAGTAAACAGTCGTGTGTCATCATCTAACTAAGCAATATTATATTATCTTATCATAGCATAAATCTCAAGCTTAGTCAGAAATATAACTAAACTTGTATTATTAGTTGCAGATATCCATGGATAATTTAGCAAGTTTACTCGATGAATAATCGAATGTAACATCCTTCCCCCTAAAATTAGTCATCATCTTCGATGACTCTTACTCAAACATAAATTTTGAATTAAAATAATATTAATCAAATCAATAACATAATATACAATATATAATTAAGCAAATAAATAAAAAATTACCTGTAGAACTCACCATAGTTCCTTCAAGTTGCATTATTTTATAGTACTGGTCCCACAAGACCTTCTTTAATGACATCTCTCTTTTAAATAAACATGGTTATGAGTATTACTTACTCTAATTGATTTTGTCATGACCCCTTAGGATCCAAAACCATTAAGATAAGCCTATATACTAAAAAGACTAACTATTTTTGTTACCTTGAAGGGTCTCACATATCTTAGTGAAAGTTTATTGACTTATCAAAACACATAAGATCATCATACAAGTTAAAGTAAATGATCAAGGAGAGTTTCATAAAATCTTCCAGCCCTCAACACATCTCTCTATTGTAGATAATGTTTTTCTTCCCTCATCCTAGAGAAAAGTAATTAGGGAACCTAGCAAGGTTAATGTGTATAAGTTACTACTATCGCTACTCCACATAGCTCCTGATAAGTATAACATGTCAATATTGTTACTACTCCATGGAGTTCCTGACAAGTGTGACAATGAATAAGAACTAGAAATACTATATTTTCAATAGATATAAAATTTTGGAATACGCATCTACAATATACATGCGTGTGGTCATATGATTGAATTTGATAAGTTTTGCCTGTCAAATCTTGAATTTGATAAGTCCATTTATCGGATCTAACTTAGTAACAACCGAGTCAATGTGAGGTTAAGTAGGATACCATCCTATCACTTAAAATTCACGTTCTTAATTCATCACTCTTCCCTTAGATCTTCATGACCTGATGATATTAAAATGTGCATAATGTTCTAAAAAAATCACAAGTTTATGCTAACAGATCATCAAAAACAAAGCTATATGCTAAATGATTCTAAATATATCATCATACATATAAAATAAATCATATAATCAATAAGTAATTGTATTAATTTACTACTAGTTAACATACTAGTATCATATTTCACAACTTAACTTATTATATTATGTTTGTGATTAAGAGAAAATAATGTTCTAATTTATTGGTTGAATATTTTGTCGATCAGCGTACTGATAAACAAAATAGGTCTGATTAGCCAAAGTAGGAAGATTAGTCATCCAAATGTGTAGTTTTACCACATCACAAGGGGACTGATCTCTCCTCTCATCAAGGGGAGGTTCCTTGTAGGTATGCTATATATATATATATATATATAAATAGAAAATAATACTCAAGGGTAGGACAAACCTTCCATCTCTCTTTCTTTAGAGATGATGGATACAAATCAAAGGAAAAACTCAATGGAAATAACAGACAACACTCCTCTTCTTTCAGAATTACTATTCAGCAAACCACAAGAATACTCCTGGTAGTAACAACAACAAAAAGCAAAGGATGCAATAACTAGCAAATCGAGATGCAGCACAAAGTCTTCACCTGGATTGCTCAAGAGTAAGATACGAAGGACAATGAGGGCACAAAGTCGCCTCAAGGTCCTTTACATAGAAATGAAAAGAAAACACACTAAAGGCAATTATGGGGGCACAAAGTCTCTCCACAGTTGACTCTTTAGGACACCTTCTTGATTGCTGTCACTAATTCTACTTGTTAAATTAAAGGAACAGAAGATATATTGAAGAAAAAGACATAAGAACAATTTCCTCAATAACAAAGATATTATAGCATAAAGTCTGAAAAACCACTTACTTTCTTATTCCAGTAACAAAATATGATCGGCAATCTGAGCTCAAAGTCTCAGTGATGCCTTACAATTTGGGCAGAGTTTCATTCTAATTGTCAAAAAAGAGATCCTTATTACAATAGAAGAAAGTCCCTTATATATGCTCTTCAAGAAGGACTCGAGAACAGTAAATACATCATTTTGCATTGGAATCTATTAAGAAGACACACTAGAACTTAGGGGCGTTTTACCCATTTGATTTTATCAATGCAGGGAAACAAGTCGCGCTTATTGAAAGTTTGCAACTTTCAATGTCCACCTGGCGATCTAATCTTATCTTCATCGTTCCTCCTTTTCTGATTAATTGAATCGGGTCCTGGATTTAGTTTGCTATTTTGTTCCTTCTCCGCTTTCTGCTGGTCTTGGCCTTGAAATTTGTGAATGTATTCTGGTTTATAAGTTCAAAGGATCAACAACTAGTTCACTGTGTTGAATTTGACATTTTCGGGCACGTCATTCCTTTGTCCTCTTTTGGCTTTTCTATTTGGCACTTTTCCAGATTGGACTTGCCCTTTCAGGGCTTGAGAAATGACCCATTTTGAGTCAAAATAGCCTTCCGCAAGGATATCTATCTTTCAGGCAGTCTTTAAATGGCCTTTCAGGCTTCTTTGGGTGACCCTTCAGACATTCCCCCGGGCTTTTCTTACGCTTCCTCCCGCGGACATTTACCCTAGGGAAAATTCCCGCAGAAAAAAAGTCTGAAGAAAATTCCCACGGATGAAAAGTCTGCTGAACCAATTTTAAATGCCTTAAACAAATCTGAAAGAATTACCTTTCGGCTTCCTTGAAAACAACCCTTTCGAAGGGTGCTTTTATCGATTAAGTGTCCTCTGCAAGGGCACTTGTCCTTCGGGAAGCTTCCTTTTGCATTGAACCACCTCTTTGAACTTTGGCGATGAACCATTCCATTGAACCAATCAGTTGAACCAAAAATGGTTCAAGCCGATGGTTCAATTTGAATGAACTGAGCCGATGAACTAAGCATTGAACCGAACATTGAACTTGCCTTTGAACCATGTCTTTGAACCAAAACATTGAACCTTTTTGTTGAACCAAGTTTTGGTTCAACGGTTCAAACAAAGCTTTGAACCGACTGACAAACCATTTGATTGAACCAAAAGATGCTGAAACAAAGAGAATGAACCACCCGAGTAAAATAAATCATTGAACCACTTGGTTAAACCGAGCCATTGAACCGTTTAACGTCGAACCAAAGGACAAACCAAACATTGAATCTGCTGCTGATGCTTGCCAATGGAGATTTATGTTTGAACCAAGGCGATGAACCAATTCTGAAAATGACCAATTGTTAGAAACTGATTCTTTTGATTGAACCCACTTGCAGAAGCTGTGAAGCCTAAAAAATGAGGAATTTGAATGCCCAAGACAAATTTTGAAAAGGGAAGAGACAATTTTGGTCTGTAAGACCAAAATAGTTCAAATGTTGTTCCAAAAATGAGTGATATTTTTGAGGGACAACATAATTAACATAACATACATAGGTCAAGATTCACACTGTTCCTTTAACCTTATAATGGAATTAAATTAAATAATATATCCTTATTTTCTCAATTAGCAGACAACAAGTTAAAGGTTTATTCCAACCCATAGGTTGACAAGATGTTCCACACATCCTATACCCCACTCACTTTTAGTGAAAGGTATTAAAAAAATCTCTTCAAACAACATGTTTTAAGTCAAAAGAGAAAAATATCAATTCAATCAAGGGTAAATAATAACATATCATCAGAATAACTTATAATTCAAGGTTTGTCACTCCTCGTGGTCTTAATCACAAGATTAGATAAAATAGTGACCCTAAAGAGTCACAAGTGGAAAGTAGAGAACTATCATCTCAAAAACTCCTACATAGCTTCACAAAGTAAAAAGAAAACACCACAACTCAATGTTGTCAAAATACTACCTAATCACTAAATCTATAAGTATGGTATCTCAATCTATTTCATCAATTTTAAGAAATAAAGATACTAACCGCATATATGCATCCATCCATCCAATCTAACAACTTCTCTCTTATCAAGAGTATAAAACATTCTCTCACCATCTTCGAGGGAGTACGGTCAAGCAACATACAAAAATAAATTATCATTTAAGAGAACATTAAAATCAACATGTAAATAAGATTCCTCTCAGTAGCATCATAACGACAACAAAGGAGAATGAGATAATAATGACTCATCTCTAAGCTAACTGAGGGAGATGACACTCCTTCCTAATCCACATAACTTAAGGGGTGCCAACCAAAACAAGATCCCAACACATATGGACTTTTAAAGAAAACAACAACACTATACTGCAAGAAAATTTCCACTGTATTAAGTGGTGCCAAAACTAAAATTGGTCTTTTTCCATTCCAAGGATTAGTGAGAGTAAGGCATAAAATTAAAACTATATATATATATATATATATATATATATATATATATATATATAAAGTGAGAATCATCCCAAACTTAAAACACTCATAACAAAAAATATAAATGGCAAAGGTGACCTGACTACCAAGAAGGATGTAACATACTCGAGGTGTTCGATCTAAGTGATCAACTATGGTATAAATATTTTGATCATAACTCATGAACTATGTTATATATTTTTCTACCCAAAACTTGCATACAACCATCACTAATAGAATAATCGATAAATCAATCCCCTATACAACTTAAAAGGGTACAAGTACTCATAAGGGTAAACAATCAATGGTTCCCACACACATTACACAAATGTCTCAAAACTAACAATAGTCACCAATCCATACCGGAGAATCTATCAAATCTCAAAACTCCAATCATGGTTAAACATGGTTCCACATTGAGACATCACAAATCCAAAATACTAATGCAATACTTTATGTTACTAGGTTCACAATGGTGAACAAAAAGTCACATAAATGCTAATAAACTCATTAGGTCTTAGAGTTTGAGTCACAACTCTGATACCACATGTAACAACCCCGTTGAGTTAGACATAGAAATACATGATTTTTTTTAAATTTAACACATACCAAATATAGATTACACAACGAGAATATATAGAGATTATAAAAAAAACATAAAGTGATAATAGTAAAAATCATAATACATCACATAATATTGATCTCTAATATCATGTGACTACACATCATGATGCAAATATAGAAATTAATTACATTAACTCAGCTATAACTGAAACAAGTCTACAATGATCACTATTGATTTACAATAACAAGTAATTACAACTCTTCATGATAATACTCAATGATAAATACAATACAATACAATTTACATATAAATACATAGCTTCCCAAAGCATGAGTTCTTTGGACTATGCAGTATCTGTGGCAATCTTAAGTGTCATCTCAATAGTAGTATTGTTGTGGGGAGAGAGAGCATCATCCAAATACTTTCCTACGTCAATCATGGACCAATGATCCCCCACACAATCTCCAATTATGGAATGGTCTTCCCTTCATGGATGAGTAGATAGTGACGATATGAGAATCTAGAGAGACTAGTAAATACAGGTGTGTTGTATGATTTTAAACTAAACATGTAGTGTATCATAGAAATCTATTCTATTGTAAGATATCGCACACACATGTAAATCATACTCATTAAATGAGAATATCGCACTAAACATACTTTGGTTCAAAATTTTATAAATGATAAATAATAATGATCTAGATCAATTAAATTCATACACACCACTTGATCGGACTATCGTTATCTATTATTGTGAGACTAGTAAGCCAACGAAGTCTATCTCACTTCTTAGTCTGAATTGTAATGCAAATTGATCAAATACAACTCAACCACAAGATTCATTTAATTTACATCCTATTCATACATACAATCAAACCATATGCTAAACATAGGAGTAACCAAAGCATACATTTATTCCGTTAAATGTATGAATGAATCTTACATTATTTCAACCCTATACTAGAAATAATAACTATATTCTATACCACTTAGGTAAAATATACAAAACTGTATATTTCAACAACCACAATTTATTTCCAAATATACTATACCTATGATAACACATATTATCATAGTCTAGTATGCTAAAACATAACTATTAATTTTCTCAAAAATAATCATATAAAAGTCTTAAAATCACGAAAACATAAACAAATATATAAGTAACTATATATAACGAAGCAATTCATAGTTCACATGGAGCATAATAACATATCAACACAACATTTGTTAAACTCTCAAGGGTTGCATACACGCATACATAAAGTCTTACCAACCGTTACAAAACACACTATCCACAATAATAATCAACATATATAAAGTAAAACAGTTAAATATGGATATGAGTTAAAGTATAATAATTATAGTATGCACCACCCAAGTACAATATAATTTTATACTATAGTACCCTATGATATCCCATACCATCATAGGTTTCCAACTATATAACAACACGTAATTTAAACTTAAGATTTTTTATGACTCAATCAAACGATGCAGATATAACACATAATCAATAGATAATTATACCACCTAGATATATCATAAATTAAATTGCATACACGTATATCAAAATATCACAACAAATAAACATGCATCATGATGCATCATTATGTACTAAGTATAGCCAAACATTTATACATAATAACACATTCATAATATGTAATGTACATAAGTATTCCATACTGAATACATATGATTAACAGTCATTCATATTATTAATAGTGAGTCAGATAATTCATAAACTCGTTATGACTTTACATTCTAATGACTCATTTGCTTTCAAGAGATTGTTCCAAAAGATTATAATTTTATATTACTAAGAAACTTAATGACTAATTTAAATCATCTATTAAACTATAGATATAATCCCTGTATACTAGCACTTGCACATCTTAATGTGCATCACATGTAAGTATTTTAATGCTATGCAATTTTTGAATAATGGTTTAGTGTTTTAATAGTAACTACTAAGCATAAAAATAAATTAATAAAGTATTTATAAATACATGGAACACACGTTACATATAACAGCTATAAAAATAATAACTTTGTTTTCTCGAAACATAAGTAATTTAATTTCACAACTAGTTTATAATTGAGATTTTACAAACAATTAGTTTTTATCTTAAATCAATCTTTTCAATTTTTCGTTAATATTTATCCCAAGAATATTAACTAAATAAATGTATCCCCATGGTTCTAATTATGTAAATAGTCTTAACTTAATACAATGTCACATTCTGTGTGACAGGTTTTCATATATCAAAGAATCTAAAAGTTCTGCTAGTTTTAACCCATAAAAAAAGGTAGCTATGTTTTACCCATTCACACATTGTTATTATTATCTATATAATAATGACTAAGAATTTGGTTTTGTATCACTACTCTCACACTATATGAATTTAAAGTTCATGTCTATCGAGCAATTATAAAATTAATGTCAATATAGCAAAAGTGAAAATCCATTAAAACTTGAAAGTTTATATTAAAACTCAAATTCAATTCCTTACATAAATCGAGTTTACGGACCCTTTCGAGTTTCGCTACAGAAGATGAACAACTAAAAAAAAAAACTTCCTTTAATAATGTTTCTATTGGCAATAACTGATGCCAATATAGGAGGTATGTTTACCTATGTTTAAATTTTATACCTCCAGATTTTAAATAGTAATATAGTACTATGGAAAATATAACTTTGTTAACTACTTTAGCTAACATTTTAGGTGAATAACAATCTATTTCCAACCTCAATCGTAGCTTCTTACTAAATTTCCAGCGATACAAATATTATTATATATTTGATTTACACTCACATCCATCGTTGCTAAGGTACTTGAAACAATATAATACGACTTCTAATTTTTTGTTAATCTCAATATTTTATATATATATATATATATATATATTTCCAATCTCTTAACTGGCTAGAATAAAATGGAGCGATGCCTTAGATGTCAAATTCTGTTTTAAATAAAATTATATCTATGAATAGACCAACACAGATGTATGCTACTTGCCACAGAGAACCTTTACACCTAGCTTGGTATATTAATTTAAGTCGCCTATCTTTCATCATATAGTTATATTTTCATAGGCTATTAACAGAAATATCATTTATAATCTTCTTCACTTTCCAAGAGTATACTATTGCTAATTTACTCATGTTAACATAGGGCATTAATACAAGGAGTAGGGTTTTTTTTATAATTCTTTTAAAATACCATGCTGGATAGAAAAGGCAACAGGTCAACGCCCTATGCCAAAAATAAATTCTAGCAACACATCTACACAGACTGGCATAATATATTAAAGGTTTTTTTTGTTCTAACAACACCAAGTCCACTGAAAACAACAAATCGATGCCTATGTGATGCCATATATAAAATACAAAGTGTAGAAGCATCTAATATCTATCAAATATAGAATGATCTGTTATAATAATTTAAAAGCTAAAACTCACAGCAAATAAGTCCTTCTGAAATTCTATATATATATATATATATATATATATATATATATAGGTAAATGGATCACCAAACTTTCCACCTATGAACCGCTATACATCAGATATTTATAAATATATATTAATCAATAAATATATATTGCTTAAAAGCAAACACTATTCAACCTTTATATATATACATATCATATATAAATAGTATTTAAATGCATTGCAATATTTATCCATCATTGTATTTATATTGTATTTATAAATAATATATATGCATCATTGTATATATCATACTTAACAAATATCCTTTCTTTGTTATAACATTGAGTTTACATGTTGGTTCACTTATACATTCGTTTCTACATATGTTGAGATGTATACTTTAAATATCTTACTTTCATTTATACATGCATCTTTTTATAATGGATAATCATGTTATAACATTGAGTATAACTCTGATAATTATGAGTCCAACAAATCAGTTAAATGATAATATAATATAACAAATATCCTTCTATATATCGACTATTCATGTATCTGGTCACGATTAAAAATATCAATACATAGAATTTTACTTAAGATAAAAATATTATCAACTTTAATGGTTGCTAAACGATGCCACAAGTCTTTGCCCTTCTTTCCTTTGTTTTCTTCATTCGCTCCTCTTCTCCTTTGCTATGCTCTGCGCCTTCTTTTGTCCCATTCATCAATGCATAGACTCTTCAAATTCTCCTTCATTCTTTCTCTTAAATAAAAAATGGATGTTAATTCTTTTTTCCAGATTTTTAGTTTTTATTTTAGCTAATTTTAAGACCTTTAATTCTTTTTTTTAATTTTTTTCTAGATTTTTAATTTATTTCTCTTTTTTTCTAATTTTAATTTTAATTTTTTTAAGAATAATTGCCTCTTTTTTTATATTTTAATATGAAATAGTCGATTTCATATTAAACTAATTTAGCATTTAACTCTATTTAAGTAATTTAATATCAAATTCTAAAAGTCATAATTAATAACATGTTTATTAGTTTTAGTTTTAAATTTGTTTCTACATGTATTAATGACACATCATGCTAAACACACAAAATAATTTGCTTCTATAACTTTACCTACTCAGAAAATCATAGAAATCAATACTTCAAACAAGCACCAAAAGCAATCATTTTTAAATGCATTTCTATCATAACTATCTATTGTGTGTGTAGGGTTTTGCTAGCTATCTATAGACTTTCAACATCTCCATCTACATCACCCTCTCTGATGATGCTCTCCCTCCGACACGCTCAAGGGATGAATTCTCTTGTGTCCACTTCATAATACGTAGATAATTAAATTATATCACCTGATAATCATAAAGTAATATTATAACTGAAATAATATATTAAT
This sequence comes from Torreya grandis, assembly GCA_037957365.1. Classification (NCBI taxonomy): domain Eukaryota; kingdom Viridiplantae; phylum Streptophyta; class Pinopsida; order Cupressales; family Taxaceae; genus Torreya; species Torreya grandis. Next base: position 2,030,259 of record JARHVA010002419.1, read on the forward strand.
ATGCTCAAAACGTAAACACGTACATTAATCCAACTCATAGTAATAAATCATGTGTCATCATCTAACTAAGCAACATTCTACTATCTCATCATAACATAAATCTCAAGCTTTGTTAGAAATATAACCAAACCTAAATTGTTAGCTGCAGATATCCATAGATAATCTAGCAAGTTTGTCTGGTGAGGAAGTAGGATGTAACAGAAACATTTTTATTTAGTTTAAAAACCTCATAAATCTAAATATGACTTCAAATAAGCTCCTTAATGTTGATATACCAATATAGACTTCTTTATTTTTTTGTTGGGTTCACTAGATGCCATTCTAATCTTAGTGTTTATATTTTATAACAAGATGATTCATTGTTGATTATGGTTCTCTATGTGGATGACTTATTAATCATAGTGTGTTCTTCATCTACCATCGCAACACTCCATCCACCATTGTAGCAATGAAAAATGCTTTGATTGACAGGTTCTCAATGACTAACTTAGACTTATTACATTGCTTCCTCAAGATTTAAATTTATCAATCAACTCTGAGATCACTATTGCACAATCCAAGTATGCTCTTGATTTACTTGCATGGTTTAATATAGTTTATTGTATGTCAGCACCAATTCCATTTCTATCTAGTGTGAATCTTGAGGTTGATTGTTTTTCTCCTTTAATTTATGCTACCTTGTATCCATGACTTGTTGGTTGTCTTATCTATCATACACACACTAAACCTGACATCTCATATGCAGTGGTCATTTTAGAGAGGATTGCATAACATGATTAGTCAAATATTAGTCTAATAAATCAAAAGAACAATGCATAAGAATAAACCTAATTAAGCTTATCTATTCATACAAGAATTGCTAATGACAATGAAAGATAAATGAAAGAAATCAAGAAACATATATCTTCCCAACTGAATCCATCCCCCAAGAGTGGCTCAAAAACATGTTCTACCTTGATCATGCATCCTTATCTTCATCAACAATGGTGGCAAACTCCTCCAATGTCTCAAGAACACTCCACAAAACCTAGGCTCATGATATGTAACTATCTAATTTGCCTATCAAATGAAGCTAACCCAAATATGAATAATACAATAATCAAAACACAAATAAGTTATGAAAATATTTTAGCATTATAACATTGCAATACTTGAGCTTAAAAATGATGTTCATGGCATCTTTATTTATAGTTTTTTGAGATTGCTCAGAATCAACCTGAATCCTCCATCTCAAGATTGAGATGTGTGGCTAAAGATTAATTTAATTATATAATAAAATCCATAAATATCCCTCATAAATATTTGGGATAGAGATAAATTTAGGAGACATGAGAGAACCATAATCTTGATATCTGATGTATTTATAGTTTATGGATGCCACTCCATATGATGATGTCATTAGGTGATGTAGTTAATAGAAATCAAGTTTCAAAAAGAAATATTCAACAACACTCATGGAAAATCCATTTAAGCTCTTGATTTGGATCAATTAGTCTTAAACAAGGTTAATCAACATTTGTAAAATTATTTGAAAATTGGTCCTCAATTAATCAAAATGATCAAAAATTCATATCATTAGATCGTAATTTGACTTGGAAAGAATTAGAAGGTGATGTTAGATGTGTTGGAAATGTATTTCCATTTAAAATATTGCAAACACAAAATAACAAAGGTACGTGATGTGTACCAATGAATTAGAAGAAAAGAGTGATCTAGAGCACAAAAAGACAAAATCATCATTTTGACTCAAAATGAATTGATTAAAGTTAGGTATCACATAAAATACATTGCCTCATTTAGGGATACATTGACTTAAATTGGGACTTGTAAATGATAAGTTTGAACTATTTAGGTGTTTTATGGATTTTGACCCAAAATGTGCATTTGAGTGCAATTCGAGTAAGATTGATAATTTCAACACAAATAATTTTTAAGAATTAGATGTCTACAGTCATGGTCTCTAAATTTATAAAAAAAATATCTGAGCTACATTGAGAAGCAACTAAGTGGATTTTTCACTACATTGAGGGGACTCATAGTTTTGGGATTCATTATGGAGTAGGTATTGATGTTGACTTGATTGGATATCCAAATATAGATTGGACTGGTGATATTCACAATTACAAGTCTACTTCAAGCTACAGATTCTCCCTTAGTTTAAGACCAATTATTTGGTCAAACAAGAATCAGAATGTTATTGCTTTATCTTATACAAAGATAGAATACAAAGCATTGTTAATGTTTCTACTGAGGTTATTTGGCTTCAAAGAATTCTCATTGAGTTTGGTATCTAGTTTCAATGACTAACAATCATATTCTATGATAACCAAAGCACAATCTAAATTTTTAAGAATACAATCCTCCATTAATAGACCAAACATATCAAGATTCACATACATTTCATTTGGAAGCTTATTCATGAGCAGGTCATTGATCTTCACTACTGTCAAACTTCAGAGCAAAATGTAGATATATTCACCAAATATTTTACTAAAATAAATTATATTCATTTACAAGCTCTTGTTTAGGTTTGAACAGCGCTGACATCTTCTTTCCTTCCTTCTCTCTCTATTTTTGGGAGACTTTTCTATATTTTTCTAGGGATATTTTCTTTTACTTGGGTACCTCATCAAGCCTTATTGCTAGAACCCAATTATTTTACCCACCTAAACTACACTTAAAGGGGGTGTTACTATAGGTTTATATTACATTCAATAGTTTTTTCATACACATGTTGTTTAACTTGCTTAGGTGTTATTTTAGGTTATTGGGGAAGATAATCCCACATGCATGAAGATGTGTGATCATGTATATCTTCCACCTATATAATATACATTTTTTAAATTTATTTGGATATCCAAGTTTTTTATTTATTCATTTTTTATTTTACTTCTATAACATACTATCTCTTCAACATATTTCATTTTGCATGTTTTAGATATTTGTGCATTTATGTACTATCTAGTCCTGATAATATTTAATGTTTCCTTATTTTAATTATGAACTTATTTAATTCAAAATGGGTCTTTATAAAAATACCATATAAAAACAAAACTTAATTAAAGTAATGTAAATAATTTAGATATAGGAAATATAATATAATATAATATTGGCAATAAATTCATTCAAGCACATGCAATAAATATAGTAATGATTGTAAAACTATGTGGCTAAGGGTTAGAAGAGAGCATTTCTTATTTGTTTTTATCTTCTCGACAATCACTACTTCCTAGCTTCATCTCAGTCTTGCAACTCAATTCTATGTTCTGTCAATTCAATTTTTTTTTATTGTTTACTGATGTGCATGCATATTTAAGCGCACACTTGAAAATAGTGAGGATGATACTTAGCTATGATTTGTTAGATTATAGAAATTAGCTCTCTGTCAGCCTAGAAACTAGTGTCGATAATTTTATGCTAAAACTAACACTTTTATTCATAGTGAATTACATATCCTTTTTGTAAATTCTACTTGCACCTATTAGGGTTCACTATCACCTTATATATTATTTATTTAGATCACACACACATAGATTTTGTATGTCATATTTTTAATAAAAGCTTTAGTCCTCCAACTAAGGCATGCCACCTTGGAAAATAAGGGTTAGTGGGTTCAAGTGAAATCAATCTGACCTCAAATATCCCTTTGTTAGTGAGTGTTGCCTACATAGCTATATACTTTGAAGAGTCTGTCAGACTAATGTAGTTATCCCCCTTATGTGGGTTTGTGTGTGAATAATTATGTAAAATGTTATATGTGAGTGCATGTAGTGATATATCTTACAACTTAACAAATACTACTCATGGTTTGTTATTTGAATGCTTCACACCTCTAAGAATATTACTCCTATGACTGATTTATAAATAGAGAAGAATACGGAAATAAAATTCAGTTGTGTGAATGATTCAGTGAGCTTGATAAGTGTTTGCTTGGTAATTTCTAGATAACTAATGAATGGGATTTATTTTGTATTTATATTGCACATTTTAAAAATATTCTCATACAAAGTTAATTAAGACAAATTGGCCAACCTATACATATCAATATATTTTTAGGGTACAAATACTAGCGTTTGATCTAGGACACTAGTGTTTAGGTCTAAACAGTAGTGTCTTAGAAAATAAAGAAATGTTGAAGCTCTATAAATTACATTAAATTAGGCATATCAAGTTTTAAGCTTATTATGGGTTACATGTGATCTAGGTAATCATAATATCAAGGATGGACTATAAGATAAACATTTAGGCACCGTGAGATGGAGACCACAAACCTTTCGATAGAGGGAAAGTCTAGAAATGAAGGGTAGATCCTTGAATGATATTTGTCAAGTGTGTAGACTAGTTATCATGTAAAATCTAAATTTGAGTATCTACATTTGCGCCTGCTTTAATCTAGTAATGCATACAAGTGAAATTACTAGGTTAAAAGAAAGATAAACATATTGTTGTGTGTAAAATACATCTTGATTTGATTTGAGCTCTGTTTGAATTTGTTTTATGTGTATGACCTACAACCAATATCATTTTATATATGTAATTAGTGCATATAATCTAAAAAATAAATAATTAAAATTACTTGAAAGAAAAGAGAGCAAGGAAGGAGTACGCTTATGTGTTGATGCAACCATATTGCCCCTTGATAATTTTCTTTGGTAATGATGCTTCCTAGTTGAAACTTTGGAGAGAGCTTCAAAACCTAACTTTGAATATGTGAAGAGGAGAATTGGAGGTGATCATGCTCCCAATATGGTGTAATGGTGAGTTATGTCAAGTCATTGAGCTCCATAAATCTCAATCGTATAACCCAAATGTAAACATAATCTAGCTAATCTATCCAATCTAACCAATCTCACCCGAGTCAATTGGTGTAACCATAGCAACCCACAAAAATAGAAGTAGTGCCAAGTCCATCAAGGACATTAAATATCGATCACACTACTCAAGGGAACCAACTATTTTAGTATATAAAATCTTAATCGATGCATCTTGGTAAGGTTGATGCATGAATAAGTGAATAATTTGAAGATGTGTCTATAATTTGGTGTATTTATATGGAATATGCACCTTGAATGTGTCTCAAGATAAATTATATGTTAAAATGTAGCCATTACTCTATAAATTATGTACAATATTTATCACAAATCTGAAAAACTATATCCCAAATCTATGAACCCCAGTGCCAATTATATAAACTTATGACCCAAGTGTTTATCAAAATCATGTAAACTGTATCAAATTATATCAATTCTATCAATTATACGTATGTGTACTTATGTCTCTATGACATGCCCCCATTGATATGCCTACCCTACTCTCTCCCCCTTCTTCCCCCCATTCAATGTCACAGGTTATTTGATAGTCACCTTATCTCAAAAGGATAAGATAAGCATGTTATATTTATATCAATCATGTATTAAATAAACATATAGTATAATCATGCCTAAGTAGGTGTATCAATGAAGCTCATAGTATCCAAACATAATAAGCACTAAGATGCATGATATGAATCATGAAAACATCTCAAAGTAGTAATTTCAATAAATAATCAGACACACACACAAGAGCATTCAATGTCATGTAAAAAGAGGTCTAAGGAGACCACAAAAAGGGGCATGTTCTATGCCACACATTCAAAAAGGGAGGACATGCTAAAACATCCACACACCAAATAAACAATAACCACTTAGGGTAATGGGGCCAACAAACAAGGAACATATTCAAACATTCCACAATCAAGACAAGAAAGCAAATAAGAAGTAAACTTAAGTTAGCCATGTGATAAGATGAACAAGTGAAATATAAACAACTAGTATAAGCATATCATACTAGTCCTTGCATACATGTTTTAGTAAAATCTCTTGTAGAATATCATATCAAGAATATTATGAATATGGTAGCATGAATATATATACATGTGTAAGCATTAGTATATAAGTTCAACATGATAATGTAAAGTGATCATAAGACATTAGAACCTGTATCAATCGTGATCAATAAAATCAAGATGCCCCCAATATAATGTGTCACACGAGAAGAGGAAAGGTAAAAAATCTACACATGCATGTATCATGGATCTAATGTATGCCTATATCACACTCAAATATCTGTGAAACATATGTGTATAGAAAGAAAATGATATGTTATCTACTAACATATAGTACAAAACATATGCAAAAGATAGTAAACATGTGAAATGATAAATATTTTTGTATTTTTTATTTATTTGTATTTTCTTGATTATTTGATTTTTTTTATTTTTTAAATTTGAAATTTGAATGTTTGAAAATACACAAGTTATCCAATGAGCTCAAGTTGAGGATAAAAATTTGTGAGGAGTGGTGAGTGAATAACATTTTCTGAATAAAATGTGTCATCTGTGTGCTTAGTAGAATTAGAAAGTGTATCATGTTCTTTTATTAAGATTATACTTGTTATCTTTGTTTGAGAGATATTTTATTTTATGTGGTCTTGTTTTAAAGATGTTCCTTATTTGGAAAAGGATGTAACATTATTTTCATGATCAAATGATATCCAACGTTTATTTCTATCAATCATTCCTCTTATTGATTTCAACCATGCTCCTCCAAATGTAACATTGTATGCACTTCGATTTGAAATACCATGAAAAGTAATATATCACTCTTTTAAAGTAAAATAATTAAAAATATATATATTGAGAAACCAAGGGAAGTAAGGAGCCATATGAAGTGCTAGATATCTATAGACTTTTAAGGTTTTTTCCCCACATGTCACGTTATAGGTCTGTAGTAGATATAGGTAGAATTTAATCTATTTTAATTACTCATTTATTGCACTGAGTCAGGTTAGCACTCCACCCTTTGCATGGTTTTTCAAATCCTTTATTAACTAGTCACTGCCACCATTTATACATCAGTTGATGCAAGGATAGCTGATGGAAATATGAGAAATAATGGCACCGAAACAAGCACAAAATTTTATTCCAAAAATTTACCATGAGGTACTGGTTCTAATCCAAACTCTTCTTGTTGGACCCCAAATTTTGTAGTAATATATTCTAAGTATTTTGGAGTCATATAATGGAGAAGCAAGGGTGAGAGAATAGTGGAGAGGACCTTGGTGTGGAATAAAATGACATATAAGAGAGACATGAAAGAACAATGTGGAATGCGTAGAAGATCGAATTGTGGAAAACAAGAAAACATAGAATGAGGAACATAAGATATAGGAATTGAAAAAGTTCAAGACTAGGACAAGGGCATAGGAAGTGGAGATGGTTACAAAATAGTTTTTAAAAGCATAAGAGATTAATCAAGCATGAATCTAACACCGGTCTGTGTAAGAGGAAGAATATGAACACTAATATCTAGAATAGAGAGAGTATATAGGGGTTATTAGGCCTAAATCAAAATGGACTTAATTATAACAGCTCACCATGACTTCTTTTTTTAAAATAGTCATTGGCTTGTCATCTATAATATATTAATGATGTAACCTAAGAGGGGTAAGTTTTATGTATAAATACCCCTAAGCTTTACTTATAAACAAGATGTTGATATAGTTGTTGTAGTTATTGTCAAGATAGATACATATATGTGTGTGTGATAGACACATGGAGAGTGTTGAATGAAGTGTATTTGTAATATTATCAAATGAGAGCAATGGAACCATTACTTTATTCATGAATCTTGATGTGTTAATCTTTTTGGTGTTAAATTTACTTTTATGATAATAGATAAGTACATAGACTATGTGAATAAATCAAATGGTTAGATTTAAAGTGATGTTTGTAGTGACAATGACTAAATGTGCTAACCTTAACACCTAAGATAGAATTAAGTCTATTTGCCATTACGCGATACAATTGATGGGATCTGATCAAGGTTGTGTGCCTTCGGTGAGTGCATGGGGTCACTATTCACATGATATGTTGATGTGCTAGCTCATTGGTTTCTTCCTTATTTAGGTGCATGACTAATACTTTTGAGAAAAACTAAGGATCAAAGAACCCCAACATTTTGGTTCCATTATCAGGACCTATTACACTTATTATCATGATGGTAAAAAGATGATTGAATGGCTATCTTTGGAAAATATTGAGCCTTAGATTAGTATAATAGAAGAGAACTTTGCACTTTTGTATATTGGACCAAGAGTTTCTGCATGCACATGGGTAGAGAAGCATCTAGATGATTCCCTATATGAATTATTCTTTGTAGAATTACTTGTTCACTTGCATGCTTGGATTTCATCATATGCCCAAGACCATTCAATAAATTACATACAAAAAGCTCCCTAGTTAGTAGAGCATCAGAAAACCTTAATGAATTTGAAAGCTATTAGACATGTGCAGTGGATGTGTGGTGGAAAGGAAGACTCAATAGCGGCTCTATGTGATAATGTAACAGACAAAAAACATAGAGATAAAAAACATAGCTGTAAAAACGTAGTATGATAAAAATGTACACGAGGATAAAACATAGCAAAGAAAAATGTAGCAGTATTGGTAATGCTGCAAAAACATCACGAAGACCATAATTGGGACATTTTCATGATTATCACATTGTTTATTTATTGTCTAATTTATTTTGGTGATAATAGTTAAAATTTCATGGTGGAAAAATAATGCACCAAATTTAAAAGCAAAATAACAAAGAAAAATATGATTTCATGACGCTGGAAGTTGTATCATCTTCTGTGTGAATGCATCATTTATTATGTTTTGTTCATGTGATGTTTTGTCCTCACTACATTTTTTCCTTGTTATATTTTATCCTCGCTATGTTTTTCATGCTATGTTTTTAACTACTACATTTTTGTCTGTTACTTTTTCGATGAATGCCCTCAATTTCTATTTTTTAGAATACATTATCTCTACATGTTATTATCTGTAGGAAGCATAGTTTAATTTACTGAGGGAACTAAATTGAAGGTATCTCAATTAATTTCCTCTAAAAATTAACAATCTTATGGTTGATTCTAGACTTGAGAACTTCCCCATAGACGACTAAACTCTCTCATGCATGAGCGACACAACTAATGGAGAAATGGAGGGGTATGCATTGGTATGTGATTATTAGTTTAGAATAGAAGTTGTTCAATGAGAAATATGAAAGTGTCAGTATGATGAGGCTAGGCATAATGGTATGAGAGGTATTAATTTAATCTTTTAGGTTTAAATATGTAAACCCCATGTTTAGATTAAAGGGTTGAGATGTTTAAATTAGTCAAATAATATGCAATAGTTAAGCACTGATTTATCATGGATTTTGACCTCTTTTGAATTTTTAAAAATAAAAATAAATAGGCATAAATATAGACTTATCTGAAAAGTGATTGTCATGGATGATCAGAGTTCTGAAAACTAGCTTCTGGATAGTTTTGAGTGTCGTCAATAGGATTTTGAAATATGTTTGCTCTCTAAATAATAGTACCCCATATTGACAGTAGCACCATGTTATTGTAGTGTCCTCAGAGTGGAACTAGTGTCATTTTTGTAGGATTGTTCTTATTTTATGGGTGCACCTATGCCTGTGTTTTTAGGTCATGTCCCTGCATGCATGAAATCTGGAACTCTATGTTATGCTTGAAAAAACTGATTTAGTATGTAAACCCTAATCCTCCTTACAAGAATGGCATAAGAAATAATTATGTGTTCATTAGTAGGATAGGCTAGACATACTTAACACCCTTTTGTGAAGAGAATTTCCTAAATAACAATACTTCAAAGAGGGATCAAGCCCGATGTAGTTCTCCTACCTAT